>VZTF01009717.1:893108-972893 GCA_013397755.1 Cnemophilus loriae | reverse complement strand
CAGGCCGGGCCGGGCGCGGGGCCGGCGCCTTGCCCGGAGCCCCGGCGGGCCCGCGGGCGTGTGCTGGGGCCGCGAGTCCCGGGAAGGCCTGGAGCTCTCCTGGAGCTCCCGGCGTGCTGCCGGAGGCCGCCCCTGGCACGGAGAAGCCGGAGAGGGAGGCAGATGGCCCTGCCACCGCTTCTCCATCGTGTTCTGCGCTCTTTAGCGAGACACAGCGTTTAGGCAGTTACCACTCGCTTTCTGAAGCTTTAATATCTTGGGTTTTAATCTTGAGAGCCGAATAGCAACATCTGTACAAACGATAACTTCACGTTTTCCGGATCTGGTGGTGTTTGTGTAGGCACAGTACCAGGGAAGTTGATACATCCGTGTCTGAAAAATGTTTTAATTGTTCTAAATGCCTTGTGTTGGCAGCTTTACTGGCCTTGTCTCCATTGCTCTCATGGGGAAGAGGAAAGCTTTCCGTGTGTGAGGTGCTCATCAGCCTGGTGTAGCCCGTGGGAAGCTGCCCTGGCTGGATCCGGGAGATGCCTGCTTCTGGCCTTGTGTCTTCTCTCTGGTGTTGTTTAAAATACCTGTGTGGCTTGTTTCCTTCAGAGCAAAGTGATCACTCAAGCCTTGGAGACAGGCTTGTCTTACGTCATAAAGGAGAACTGGTGTAATTACGACTTATTTTAGTGGTAGCTGTGACTGATTTACTCAGCTGCTTTAACATCTAGAATGAATACGTTGCGTTTTTGTGCCTGAGTGTGTCATGGGAGCTGCAGTTCTCATGTCTGGGCTGTTCTCTGCACTCAGGAATGCTTGCATCAGGTGCTGTCTGACTCAGGTGATGACAGGGCCGTGGATCAGTTCATGGAGTGTCCTGGTTTGAATTTGGTTTGTGTCAGTGAAACTGATTTTCTTGCATGGTGGATTCATTTGACATTGAGGTGGTTCCTGGGATCTGTAGTGAAGTTCCACCTCTGGGCTGCTTTGTGTGACAGAGAATAAAGACGGTGGCAGATAACACAGCTGAGCTGGCAGTGTTCTTCAGGCTCGTGTGGTGTGAGTGCAGGTGCCTTCCAGAACTGCTGTGTCTCTGGTTGCTGGGAGCCAAATATTTTGACATCGGTGTTAAGATGGTGAAACTTTTTAAAGCCGATGAAGTTGAGGAGGGTAAAGGCACATTAAGACAAATTAACTCTGGAAAACTGGGATAGATGGTAAGAACTTCATTGTGTTGAGCTGTAGCTTAAAGTTTTCAGAGCTGTGTATGAATGAAACTCCTTGAGTTCCTCAGGGAACATCCCTGAGTGCTGCCCAGAGCTGGGGCACAGCAGGGGCAGCACAGGCCCAGCTTGTGGGGCGAAGAGGTCTGTTAATGTCTGGTTTATTAAAAGTCCTACAATGTACGTAGTTCCACTGAAGATCTGAAAGTTCTTTGAATCTCACAGTTTTGTGACGCTTCAGGCAATAATATTATAGAGTGCTGTGTTTTGAGCAGGGAGAAAATTTAAGTGCTGCTTGGTCTTGGTAATTTTGCCCCTCACCCTGGGCATAAGTCAGGGTAGTGTAAGGACACCTGCACTCGCTTGATCAGGGCAGGGGTGATGTCTGCTTCCTAGACGTGCCTGTGTTTATTCAAACTGAGGAAATGGGATTTATTTGTGACTTCTGTTGGAATTCCTGCCATTTGCCACTGTCACAGCAGTTCAGAGGATCATTGGCTTCAGTCTTGATTTGCATTTGGTTTGTGACACTTTGATGCTGTTTTCCCCCCCTCTGTTCACTTGCTAATTTTCTGTAAGTTGGGATTTTGACTGTGTAGGCACTTGAAGTAAGAAGCAGGTATATGGAGATGGATGTGAGAAGGAACCATGTGGTCTACAGAGGAGAAAACCCCGTATGGGAATTTGGCTCTGAGAACAGAAACAGGATGGGAATTCGTAACTTTTTTCACACTGGAAAAGCATTCAGGTTTGTTGTGTTTGTGCTGGGGGCTGCAGTTCCTTCAGTAGAAAACCTGCAACTTTGTAGTTTGTCAGCACTTAAATGGTATCATAAAGTTTCGACTAAGCCAATGTGCTGAGCAGAGAAAAGAAATAAAGAAAGTTTGGAAACACCTACCTCAGAAAGCCAGAACGCGACCAGCTGGGTTGTCAGGCTGGTTCATTTATGTCACGACTTGTTAAAGCAAATGTGACCTAAGGCTGCTGCTGAGTGCTTGTCGAAGCCCTTGGTGAACGAAATATTTCAGGCTTAGGTGTCCTCCTCCTTCTCAGGTTGTGGAGTGTGCCGTGTTCTGAGTAGGCGTTGGGTGTGCAGGAACCTGGCTTGCCCTGCCTGGCCGGGGTGGCCCTGCTCAAGGCCACCTGGGTTCAATGCTGAAAACCAGTCTCCTGTGTCCGGGAGTTGTCTTGGTGTGTTCAGCTCGGTGTGCTTAGGCTGCAGACACTCTGTCTCTGTAGACACAGGAGATCCTTTATGGTGGTTCGAATGTCTTTTCCCTCACAGAAAGAGTGATTTGGGGCGGCTGGGCTGGTTCCTTCTCAGACACTGTTACATCTGATCAAGGCGTCACTTGATCATCTTAGGTTTGTTTCACGTGAGACCATACAAACCTCTTCGGAGTCTTGCAGAGCCTCTTCACGGAGATGAGTCAAGCACTTGTGCTTGTTCCCGAGGCTGGGGGCTGTGCCCATGCAGGCAGCTCTCCTGCTGTCCCAGCGGGCTGGGAGGCCCAGCAGGAAGCAGACGTGTAACCTGTTGGACATACTGTGATTTCTGTGCATACAGCAGCATGATTCACACCCCCGTCTAAGGAAGCAGCACAGGAAAACCCTCTGGCAGAACTCTTTTGAAGATCATTCCAGCACAGCGTGTGCAACCGAAGACACAGTTCAGCAGTTTGAAAGCCCCAGAGTCCCGTATATGTGTAGGCTTTGGGGATGTTGTGCTTCAGACATCCACGTGAGCAGTTTGCTGCCTTTAGCAGAGCCTTTATGAAACATGTATGTTTCAGGAAATGGGAAGAATATCACAAGAATAGCACGTGTAGGAGAATGAGAAGTGCAAGGAAAGTTTGTGTTGTGGGGAGAGGGAAACCACCGGACTTCAGGATGAAACCACCAGACTTCAGGATGTAGCTGAGCAAGAAGTTGGAGAACTGCTCCTTGGTGAAGTGCTAGTGCTTTCCTGAGTGAGGGTGTTCATGGTGGTGAATTACAGCTCTGTGAGAACATTCTTCCATTACTGGATAAGAAACATTGCAGAAAGTGTCTAAAATTGTTGTATTTAATATATACTGTGGTGTGACAGTCTAGGCAGATGTGTGTAATAAACTGACCAACAGCTGGGATGTCAGCTTGTGTCTGAAATGAAACAAAAGGCTTTAATGTGTTGGAAAAAATCCCTCAGGTCTGCAGATGATGAATGGGTTAAAAGTGAGTCTGGGGTTAGTGCCTTCTTCACAGTCAGACAAGGTGAATTAAGCTGCTTTGCTGGCTAAAGAGCTCATTAACAGCTTTTAATCACTTGGTGTCTGAGGTTCAGTTTCTCACTTCTGGGGAGGGAAAAGGATGAGACCTTTGCCATTTCACAGTGTTCAGAGCTGATGCAGGTCTTGCTGTATCACCAGCCCCTTCTAGGTTTCCCCCTCATCCAGAGTGTTCTTGTCGAGGGAGTTGTTGGCAAATCTTGAATAAATCTGGGAATTAATGCGTCTCAAGTGGAAGTGATGTGTGATCAGACTGTGTGCTTTGGTGGGGTTAAATTTTCTTCTGATGTTGTGGTGCTGTATTACTGCAGAATTGGAGTCCATAATGGTCATAAAATAGAGATGGTCGCCAGTCTGTCAGAGAGTCACGGCTTTAATGTATTTTCAGCTGCACTAGTGAATAGGTGGCAGGAAACTCGGACTACAGGAAAAGTAGCAGAAGCTGTAAACTCTGTCAGTTTTCCCTTGTAATTGACACAGTTGAGGCTGAAGCCGAGGAACAGTTTGGGAAAAGTGTTACAAGTAATAAATGGGGGGTGATTATTGAGCTGCTAAGGAGCTCTTGACTTTTTTACAGATGATTTTCGATCCTACTATGAGCCAGAAGAAGAAGAAAAAGAAGAAGCCTTTCATGCTGGATGAGGAAGGAGGAGGAGACACACAAACGGAAGAGACTCAGCAATCAGAAACAAAGGAAGTTGAACCAGAGCCAACAGAAGACAAAGACGTTGAAGCAGATGAAGAAGACAGCAGGAAGAAAGGTAAAGTGAATCCGTGTCGATAAACTCTCCAAGGTGCTGTTCTGAGACTACAAGCCCCGTTTCAAGAATTTGGCATCCCAGAGTATGATGCCAGAGCCCTGGTTTGTTCAGAGATTTGTGAGTAATCTCTGGTGCCTGTTTGGAGGGCAGACTGCCCTCCTGCTTGAAATCACGTTCACAGACATCACCAAGCTCCCAGGGGCTTACGTAATTTCCATTTTTCTGCCTCAAACAGTCCTTTGTATGAGGCACTGAAAAGAGACTCTCTAAAATAGTGTGAAGTTTTAAATCTTCCACATGCAGTTGTTGCAGTAATTTCACAATTATGGCTCTTTCATTTGAACAGTTAAGCAGTAGTGTGAATAACAGAAACATGGTTAAAGGAGTTTCTAGTTTTTGGACAATTCTGAATGTGATAACCAGGGTGTTCTTTGGAATCTTTCAGGAAATAAGTGTGCGATTGTGTATAAAACCTTGCTTTTTAAATTGAGGCCAATATCATTTCAAGATTACCTAATTCAGAGAGTGCCATTAACTTAAATCCAGTTTGTTGATAAAATTGGCTCCTGTTGTAGACCAAAGAAACTGTACCTTCCTCCTACACTTCTCATTTTTTGTCCAAACATCTCTAATGACAAAAGTGACTAATTTAACTTGTGCAGCTGAAAGAAAGATTAAACATTTAAAGAATCAGAAGACACAGTTAGAAGATGCAGAAGAAGCTAAAACAGTATTTGGGGGCAGAGGGGAATGATCTCTTCAAAACCTGAAGGATATCCACAGGGGTTACAGATCGTTGCTCATGTCTTACTGTAATGTTTTAAAGATTTGGACGGAAATTAGAAACCTTAATGTCTGAGCTGTTTGTACAGTTACACTTCTTTAGGCAATCCTTTGTTTTTTGTTTTTTAGATACAACAGATGACTTGGATGATTTAAACTTCTTCAATCAAAAGAAGAAGAAGAAAAAACCAAAAAAGATATTTGATATAGATGAAGCAGAAGAAGGTGTAAAGGTTTGTTTACACAACTTGACTATGGCTGAAAACTCTCTTGTTTTCATTTTCTTGAGATTGGCAGTGCAGGAGTTGTTTCAAGTCTGTCGTTGTGTCTTGGTGCAGTTCATAACTAAACTTTACACGTCTTTCATTTTTTTTTATGAACATGTTGCTCCTGTCTGGGCTTTTTGTCCAGAAGTGGAAAAACCTGCCTGCTCTGCACAAAGAGCAAATAATTCACCAGTCTGGAGGAAGGGCTGATTAACCTCAAGGTTAATTATCTTTTGGGTTAGAGAGGTAGCTGGATGTCAGAAGCCATACACAGAACAGTCCTCTAAAGGCCAACCCTTCAAATAAAGTGCACATATCTGCCAAGAAATCTGTTTTTGCTCTGGTGTTTTCTTCAGAAGGATTGGCTACTGTGCTGTGTTCCAGAAGGTGTACAAGATATTTTTACTCTTCTCAAGTTTTATTCCAAGTAGTGTTTTTGTATCACATGTCAGTGTAACTGGCAAGCCCAGAGAGCAAGAGGACAGAGAAATGTTATGTATAAACCTTCTCTTCAGATTCTGCCTTTGGGGAAGAAAATGTTCCTCTGATCCACCTTTAGAAAACAAAATACTTGCTCTGTGTTCTTTCAGCATGCAGAACTGTGATAACAAATTACAGTAGCACAGCTTTGCTTTCCCTTACTGCCTGCCACGACGGGTATTTTGTTCCCTCCTGCCCTCAGATGGCTGCTGCCTTCAAGTGTAGCCTGACCTTGTTCCTGGCTAGCCACAAGTTAAGCCAGAAGGTGCAAATGTGGCCCTGCTCGTGGCAGTGGTGCAGGGCTCTCTTGAACATGCTGGAATTCCATTCTCACCTGTTGGGTGTCAGGGCTGTGGTGGATGTCACCAGTGTTCACCTCCACAGTGTGCAGCTGGTGTTATTCCTGGTGCTGTGCAATGGAGGGCTGTGTTTAACACTGGATAAACTGCAGTCTTACTTCTTTGCAGGAATTGAAAATTGAAGGAGATGTGCCAGAGACAGTAGAACCTGAAGATGACCTTGATATCATGCTGGGCAATAAAAAGAAGAAAAAGAAGAATGTGAAGTTTCCAGATGAAGATGAGATAATGGAGAAGGATGAAGGTAGAAGTATAACCTAGCTCAGTGAGATGTAGTTCACCTTGTATGTGAACAAGTTCTGTTCAAGTGCCTTCTTTGTTCCAAAATTCATCAGAAAAATGGTCTATGAAAGCGCTGTATAAATTTCCCAAGAGTGCTGGTGTCCCTTGTAGACAAACAGAGAAGGCTTGAGTCCACATTTTAGTGCAATTTTCTTCTCTCTTACTTTTTAGAAATTGTGGAAGCATGAGATTAAAGAATGTTTTGTAATGAATCCCTAAATACTTTCTTTACAGCATTTGAGGATGAAGATAGCAAAAAAGATGATGGAATTTCTTTTAGCCTTCAGTCAGGACCTGCGTGGGCAGGCTCAGAAAGGGACTACACATATGATGAGGTAATGTTCCAGAGACTTTTAAAGCATATTTTCCATGATCATCTGCATCAGTAGAGCCTTATGCTCATAGTTCCTATTTCTAACTTCAAAGTGAAGGACCTGTAGTCAGAAGCTCATGAGCAGAAGCTAACAAAGCATGACTTCTATCAGAGTAAATTTGAAATGAGGCAATATTGGTCATAGTTCAGACACCTCTGCCATGGGCAGAGCAAGTCCTTGGGGAAACAGTGTTGGGACTTTGCATTTATCAGAACATTTTAGGTGTGTTCTGAAGCAGGAGGGGAGATGCTCTTAGGCAAAGGTAGTCTGATACTCACTGTGAGTGCTGTTGCAGGTGGCTTTTAGAGGCGAGGTGCTTTGAGGAATGGAAAATGCTGACGTGGGTGTGAACCCCTTCTTTTGCAGCTGCTCAATAGAGTTTTTAACATCATGCGGGAAAAGAACCCGGACATGGTGGCTGGAGAGAAGCGGAAATTTGTCATGAAGCCCCCGCAGGTTGTGAGAGTAGGGACCAAGAAAACATCTTTTGTCAACTTCACAGATATCTGCAAATTGTAAGTTTCCCCTTTGGATTTCCCAGGAATAGCAAATGGATGCACTGCTCTGTGCTCCTCTGTTGAAGGCAGTGTTTGCTGGCAAACCAGGAATGGAAACTATTTCAGTCAGAGAGCTCATTACATTTTTCTGTGAGAAGATATTTCTGAACATGATTTATTGAGATAATTTCTAATTTTACACTTAAATTATGAAAATGGTGCATGGGCTCTTGGGCTGAGACTTGGTGAGTTCATTGGCTTCTATCAGGTTGGGTCACCAGTGATATTTACTGCAAGCCTTGAGGAGAAGGGTGGGAAAAGTTCTTTCTAATTTGATCTGACTGCAAATCCTGTTCTCTTGGTAAATGGTATGGACTCCAGGAGTGTTTTCCCACTGTTTCCTGCAGTGATATCTGTGTCTTAATTATGTCTTGTGAAAGCAGCTCTGTTCTTTGTGAGCACTTCTGGGAATGCAGATCTGATTGGTATCACAAATGTGCCAGACAACAGGCCTGGTGAAACCCTGCTGAGGATCTGGGTTGTGCACTAAGGGCAGCTTTTAATGGTAGCTACTAACATTTTTTTCAGGGAATAGGACAGTAAGAATGAAAAATCTTCAGTAGAAATCTTCTTTTCACTAGTTGCTGTAACTTTGAGTTTGGTTTGGTGGGGATGGTGGGAGGTTTTTTGTATGGACTGTTCAGGTTTCTTGTGTCCTCAGTCACTGTGTGTGTGTGCTCTGGTGCAGACCCTCCGGCACTGCTCCGTTTGAAACTTGGTAACTTAAGTTGGATTTACCCTGCCAGTCCTGTATAAATACCAAATTTCTCTGAAGGGGGAAGGTTAAACATTTCCTTACTTTATTTTTAGATTACATCGTCAGCCAAAACATCTCCTGGCATTTTTGTTGGCAGAATTGGGTACAAGGTAAGGCTGCTGGGCTGTGGGTGTGCTTAGGGTTGATACTGATCAAACATAAAATTTTTGGGGTTAAATCTGTATAGATGTGCTGGAGCATGAGGCTTTTGTTCCCTGCACTTCAGTGCTGTGCTGGGTGATTGAGGAGAGAACATTTTAGTGAGGAGGTACAGGGGGAAACTCCCAAGTCCTAGGGAATGGTCTTGTTCACTCCCATGAGATAAGCAGGTGAGGGCAAAACTTCCTGTAGGAAGCAGCTCTAAATACCTCTGAATTTTGCAATTTTTTTTCCTGCAAAGCAATTCTGGCTGTGCTCTTCTTGAAGAACACACCCTTATCTTGCTCCATGTTCCTGATTTGTTTTAACGCTTCACACCTGCAAATCAAATAATTAATTTTCTCTTTTCAATCAGTGGTTCAATAGATGGTAACAACCAACTGGTAATCAAAGGAAGATTCCAGCAAAAACAGATAGAAAATGTCTTGAGAAGATATATCAGTAAGTAGAACTCCCTTTCCCACTGCAGATTTCTCTCAGGCCCCTTGTGATGCTCAGGGGCCCATGGATGGCCCAGGTGTGTGCCCACCATGGAGAAGGCTGAGGAGCCACAGCTTTCCTTTCTCATGGAATATTGCAGATCCAGGTGGTTTGTGCCATGGTTAGACCATGGGCTGTACTCTGTCCTGCACCAAAACATGCCAAGGAAAACAGAGCATTTGAGAACTGCTTGTTTTCGCATCTGGGCTTTGACGAGGACTGTGGAAAGCAACAGCAATTGTTAATTTTGCAGTCTGTTGTACCCATGAATTGACAGATGCAGTGTGTGTGTGTCACTCAGATTATGTGTCACAAAACTGCTTTAGTCCTGTGGCAGTAGCAGAGTTGCTGCCACGTGGGAACGCTGCCTCAGCGGGGGAACTCGGGGAGCACCAGTGGGAGGGAAGTCTGCACTGGTTACTAACTTTAAAATAAAGTGTCAGTGACACTCTTGGTTAAGCAGGGGCGATTTTTAGCTTTTCACAGTGAGCCCCCCTGGGGTGGTAGGTGTGTTTGAGCAGCTTTTGCACGCAGCTGTGCAGCAGCAGCTGGCTTGACTGCGCGTTCCCTCCCCGCAGAGGAGTACGTCACCTGCCACACGTGCCGCTCCCCCGACACCATCCTGCAGAAGGACACCAGGTTATACTTCCTGCAGTGCGAGACCTGCCACTCCCGCTGCTCCGTGGCCAGCATCAAAACAGGCTTCCAGGCTGTCACAGGCAAGAGAGCACAGCTCCGTGCCAAAGCTAACTAGGTTTGCTCGTCGACGCTGGAGGTGGCAGTGTTCTGGGGAGATGGGACTGGACAGGTTTGCGATCGGAGTGGATTTACCATTGTATTAAAGCGAGGTTGTAAAAACGACAAGAAATTTGGCTTTTGATTGATTGGTCTGTGAAATCCTTGCAAGATGCAGATCCTCAAGCTGTTCACATACATACATTTGCTCATTGAATATATTTTACCAACTGTAAGGAGCGTGGTGGGAAAGGAGGTGCTTTTTAATCCGTTCAGACTTCTGTAAAACACAAGATAAATTAAAGATACTATAACAGTGAGTGTCTTGGATTTGGATTTTTCCTTCAGTTTCCTCTTCAAACACTGGTGGGAATGGTTGGTGTGTTGTTCTGCAGATCATGTCACTGAGCTATGTCCAAGACCCAGAATCAAGTTTTAAGATAAAGGTTATTTTGCTTTTACATAACAGGCTTATTTTAGCTATGCTGTCAGGAAACAGAGAAACCAGTCAGAGTCCCAGGGCTGACAGGCCAGCATGAGCCCTGCTCCTGCTTGCACAGCCACGGGTGCCTCGTGCACAGACAGCGGGGTCAGGGCATGCTAGTACTGCTTAATTAGGCAAAAATAGCTCTGAGAGAGTTCAGACACCAGATTGATGCTGAATCTTAACACAGAATCAATAAACTGTACTGTAAGTTTTCATAGTGTCATAGTACTAAATTTTGCAATTTCTAATAGAGAAACGTTTATATTTCTGAAGTCCTGCACTCTTCATCACTTTAAAAAGAATCTAAATGCAGCAAAAAACAAAAAAAAATAGTAGGTCCAAATGTCATTGTATGGTGGCTGCAACACAGTCTTCTATAAATCTTGAATTTGCAGGAGACACTGCCAAGTAATTTGGGTTCCAAGTTAACACTTTCTGCTTCAGGATCTTCCCGTGCCCTTCCTCTGCTGGCAGTGTCAGTGACCTCGAGGGGACACCCGGTGCTGTCCTCGCTGGGTTTTGTGTAGAAATTGTTCCAGCTGGGGAGTACAAAGGTGCAGACGGGGAGTGAAGTTGCCCCCTGGGTTGCAGAAGTGGGGACAGTTGTCACTTGGTTGCCAAAATGTCCCAGGGGGAGGGAAAGGTGCAGCAGCTCAGGGCCCCGGGCAGGCACCCCTGCGGGTCAGGGGAGCAGCCCCCTCCCCACGGGAACTGGTCCTTCTGAAGGCAATACAGCAACACCACAACTTGAAGGGTTTCTACTAAGTTTTAACCTTTGTATGTTAACACAGAGCACAGTATTGCTGGGGAGTCACTCACTTGCTATTTCAAAACTTTGGCAGCGCTGTAAGGTGAAAAATCAAGGGTTTATGGTTGGTTTCTTAAAAGCATTTTGAATTTCAAGTGAGCTATAACAATGTTGGATGTATCTTAAAGTGAATAAAGCCAGGATCAGTGCCTCTTGTAACATTATCGTTGTATTCTTGTTTATTCCTCTAGCAAAGAGTCTCCCGTTGGGAGTAAAGCCTTGGAAAAGTGCGAGTTCCCTTTTTGTTTTGGTGACTTGCTGGTGGGACACCCTGAAATAGCTGAAGAGCAATGATACTTTGTTTTTAAATGCTTGTTTTTCCCTGGGTCAAGTACCTTTAACATACTTAAAAAAAAATACAGTGTGGCCTTGAGCTCGTGCTGTATTTCAGTGCTTTGAATGAAAAGTTTGATTTAGTGAAATTGGATCAAAAAGATCCAAGTTAATAAAGGAATAAATCATTGTTCCAACCTCTAAGCTGTGAGCTCTGGCTTGCAGGAGAGTTCCAGAGGTGTAGATGTGCTTTGAGTCTGTGCATGAAACCCTGAAGGCTTTTAATGACTGACACTTGAGTGCAGCATCCTGAGCTGTAGGCTCAGTTCCCGCTGTGGAATAACCTCACTAACGCAGGAACAATCTGTGTTAGGAGCAGGTATTGGTTGGGGTTTATTTTTTTTTAGAAAAAACTTGCAGAGTACATTCAAAAAGCGTTGTATGAACACAAATATCCCTTGTGAGGCCGATGTGAGTTTGAAGTGCAGTTGTGTTCAGAGGCAAAAGTTTCTACTTGAGCGGGCTGTGAGAAAGCAGCTCAAGGATGGAGTTCTTAGAGGCGGAGGGGGTGGCTGTGGCTTGCCAGGTTGCCCTGGGTCTGTGTGCAGACACCTTTTTGGAGGCAGAGCTGGTTTTGTCCATGTTTTTTCCTCTCTGAGCTGAGACTTGACTGTGTGGAGGTGTGGGAGCTGGGTTTTAGGTACTGAAGGGCCCTGTGTGACCAACAGCTGCGCTGCTCCTCTCTGTGGATTTTGCCATGCCCAGTTCTCCCCCTGATCCAAGTAACCTGAGCAATGCTGGGCTGTTCCTTCCCAGCCGTGGAGGTGAAACGTCTTCCAGCCCAGAACATTCGAGAGAAAATCATCTGAGACTTGTCCCTGGAGGTGCTGGGAGAACCAGCCAGAACTGCTGTTGTGGTCAGTCAGACTGGGATTTACTGGTGCCTTGGAAGAAAAATCTCTTTATCCCCCACTTCTGCCAGGACGTGCTTTTACTCCACTGCCAGGTGGTTGCAGCTCCAAGGGTTGGGGACCTTGCTCGTGTCCCTGAACTAACCAGGGAAATGGGAACATCTCATTCCCTAATTCAGCACAAATCCAGTGGGATCAGCTGTCCTGGGGCTCTTGTGCTTCTGTTCTGCTGAAATCACTGGTGGCTGCTATGAAAATCAGTGAGAATAAACTCCATTCCTGGGAGCTTCTGGCCAGAGCAAGAATTTAATCATTTTTTGTAACCACAGCTGGTGTAAAGGAGGAGCATTTATGAAACGGCTCCGTTGAGAGCTGGGAGTTTCTGGTTGGTCCCAGGACTGTGACGTTGTGCAGCGTGTCCTCCAGGCATGGCCACTACACCCCGAGATCCCTGGATTTGTGTCAGCTCTGGGGCAGCTTCTCAGGGACACTGGGGCACCTGGGGTTGTCTGCAAGGAGAGGAAAAAAAGGAGATTTTCAAAGCTGCCGGCACCAGGCCAGGGTTTGTCACAAACTGCAAGGGGTGTTGAGCTTTAATCAGGTGAAAGCACCTGTGGTGGTGGCTGGTGGGGGAGGTACAGGAATAGAAACAACAGGAAGCTCCTGGAAGTCAAGAAAATGGGAAGTTAAGTGTGATGCTGACAGCTGAGAATCATTAGAATTTATTTGTTCATCTTCTAAATAACTTTTCTCCAGCTCTCTGTTCTGCCCCTGTGCTCAGTTTTTCCCTAGAGGTTTATTCCAGATTACTGGAATAGGATCCAAGAAGGTGAGAGGCCAGGCTTTGAGAAGGATTTGAACACGGACGTTGAACAGAAATCAGTGGCTGCACAAGAATTTACCAGTTCAGATTCAGTCTGGATGGACAGCAAACTGCAAAGCCTCTCCAGCTCCTAAAAGAATTGCTGGATTTTCTGTTTCTGAGTTGTTCCTGCCATGGTGAAGATAGCAGAGGACCCAGGTCCCAGGGGGATCAGGACAAGCCTGTCCTGGTGAAACCCTTCCTGGTTTTTGCAGCAGTGCCCAGGGGCCCACAGCTGGAGCCTGCAGGGGGCTGGATTCCCCCAGTGTCCGTGGGAGCAGCCAGGGTCGGGCTGGACCTGCCTGGCTCTGCCCCTCGTTCTGCTCTCTGCAGGTGCAGGGACACTGGGCAGTTCACAGCTTGCTCTGGTTCCAGGGGTTTGTCCACCTTGGGAAAACTCAAGTGGCTCCAGTTTGGGTTAATAGCGGGAAGGATTTTGGGTGACCAGTCAAATCCTGTGGCAGAGAAAGGAGCACAATTCGTGTGTCCTTTCCCTCAAATGCAGGGAGCTGAGGGGGCAGAAAGGTTGCTGTGATCTCATCAGTTGCTTAAATGATCTTGTGACAGGAGGAGGAAAAAGGCTTTTGATGGAAGATGTTACATGGAAATATCTTCCTCCTAAAGTGAAAAATCTTTCTCTCCTAAAGAGAAACAAGTTCAGGGGCTGGTGCTGATCCTTAACACAACATCATCTCACCTGGTCAAGCCTTTGCTGCAAAGGGACCTCAGCTGGCTCCAGTCCCTGGGCTAAGAAGTTTGGTGTTTGCAGGTCTTTCATTATTTTAGCTTTTATTAGTCATTATTTTAGCTCTTTCATTATTTTATCTGTTTCAGTGATGAAGACAGGGAAGTGCCTCCAGAGGCCATTCAGCCGGTCTTCAGTTTTTGGAAAAAGCCCGAACGCTGCTTTTCCTGTAGGTGTTTCACCATTTGTGGATTTAGATAAGCTCTACATAAACACTCACAGAGGTATCACAGCACAACCCTGAACATTCTTGCATATCCTTGATACAGAGTGGCTGTCTGTCTGTTCCAAGCCCACGGGAGCAGTTCTTTATATGGAAGGAGAAATTCCAGCTGGCCCTGGAAATGTGTTGCTGCCCAACAGACCTGAGGAACTGGGATTTCCTCACAGGAAGAAAAACACTTTCTCACTTCCCTCTGCTCTTGTCTGTAAGGACAGGCTCATTCCTTGCTGCCCGAGCTTGCTGTTCATCCTTTTTTGTTTTTGCATGTTGCAAACACCTGCATAATTCTGAAATAAAGCAGTCACCACTTTACCTCTGTGTTGGGAAGCACTTTTCCGCCCAGTACCCACCAGAAATGCGTGATACCTCCCTCCCTCTCTCTTCAGCCCATTGCATCTCCCAGTGGTCTCTGGACTCACAGCAGAAGCAGCATCCTTAATTCTACATTCTGTAGTAAAGCACATCACTTTTAAAGTCAGTTGTTTCTTCTCCCAGTGCTGCTTTGGGTATTTATCCCAAGAGTTTGGTGTATTTCTTTCTTCCATGTGAGAGCACTGCACTGGGTGGGAGCAGGACTGTTGGACTGATGGCAAAGCAGTTTGTGCCCCGATTGTCACCAGTGTCAGGTGGTTCATTACAGGGAGGAAAGCTAGATGTGATTCATTTTGAAGATAAGGCACAGAAGGCAAGTAAAAAAATAAATGTTCGGTTACATTTTGTGGACTGAAATGTCTCTGTGCTGCTCATGGCCCTCAGAACCTGCTGCAGGCCTTGTGCTATTTTTGTTCAGCACCGAAATTGCCTTTTTTCCACCAAGGCTGTGAAAAAATAAGTTCTGAGAAATGTGAGCTCATCTGAAATGAAGCTTAAAACATTTTCCTTTGCTGCCTTGTCCCCACACTCCCTGACACCCTCAGACACCAGAGGGAGGAGGAGGTGTTGCTTTCTCTATTCTGAAAGAGCTGTCCAGACAGCCCTGGGGTTCTCCTGATGTGATTTGGGCTGGAGGCTGTAGGTGCTGTTGAGGTTTCCCTGTTGGTGGGAAAGCCTTTGCCTGGGGCTGCCTGTGGAGTCTCGAATATTCCATTCATGGCAGTTTGGTTTTAATCCTAGACCTCCACTTTCCCAAAATTAATTTAAACTGTCTGCTGAAGCCCATTGTTTCCCTCTACTCTTTGTTCTGGATGAGGGAGGTGGCCTCTAAATCCTGCCCCTGGCCAAGAACATCCCTGGGCTGGAAGAACGAGGAGCGGGCAGGGGCTGGAGCCCCTCTGTCCCTCTGGAGATGCTGCAGGCACAGAGGCGGCTCCTGAGCTGGCCCAGAGCAGCACACGGGGTGCTCTGGCCAGGGTGCACAGAAGGGAGGGGCCGAGCTGGGCACAGGGCTCAGCCCAGGAGGGGATGTCCCAGCCGAGCTGCCAGACCTGCTCTCCCCACCCCAGCCGGCTCAGGCTCACCCAGCGGGAGGAAGCTCTGGGCAAACAAACCCATGGAGTGTTGGCAGTGCAGGGGCTCTGCACCCTCGTGCCTGGGCCAGCCTGTCAGAGGAAACAATCCCCCTGCCTGGGAGGAAACCTGGGCAATGAAAGGTGCTGAGCTGGGTGTTGTCTTGCAGAACCAGTGCAGGGTGTCCATCCCGACACATGCCCTCTGTCCAGGGCAGGCAGAGCATTCCCAGCACGGCTGAGTCCTTTCGGCACCACTGTCCCCATCCAAGGCTTGGGGGTGTTTTCCTGCCAGAGGATGGACAGACTCCACCAGGAGCCTGTGGGGTTCTTGACCACATCTCCACATGCAAAACTTTATCGAGAAGAGGGAATTGAACCTCCTGCAGGTAACAAGAAGACAATGCAGGAGGGATACGACCACGGTGACAGACACAGCGACTGGCTCTCACAAACTCCCCAAAGAACAGTCCCGTTACAGCTGCAGTAACTGGAATGTTCCCAAAGTGCTGCACAGCCTGCAACTGTGATGCTCATCAAAGCTAATGAGAGTTATTAAAGGCAGGGGGGGTTTTGTTGCATCTCCTGACTCAGACTGCATGTGTGATTGCAGGCATTTTGGCCCCAGTGATTGTTGGTCCATGTCCAGAAGCAGCATTTGGGACTGGAGGAACCCTGCTCTGCTGCTCTAATGCCTGCCCAGGCCAGCATGGGAAAACCAGAATGCCAAAGCTTCCTGCACATCCCATCCCATCCCATCCCATCCCATCCCATCCCATCCCACAGTGTGTCAGCAGCCTCAGACATTCCCGTTTCCTTTGCAGAGGTGCAGCCAAGGCAGCAGGGACTGAGAACTTGGGGGTGTTTCTAACCACGACCATGCTGCTTTTGCCACCGATGGGATGGCAGCAAGCAGCAGCACAAGTGCGAAGCCAGGCGAGGTCCAGGACGCTTGGGAATGGGACCTTCCCTCTGTGGGTGGTGGGGAAAGTCTTTAACAAAGGCTTTGTATCTTTTCAAGCTCACACCATGGCAACTGTGTACGTTCAGTTGAGCTGCTCTGTTCATGTTGGTAATTTTTCTTCAGAAAATGCACATGTTGAATTAATTGTTGCCTTGGGGTTGTTCTGGAGAGAATGGACTGGCCCAACCCTTGTGTTCCCACATCCCAGCAGGGCACGGACGATTCACAGGGAGCAACTCTTGGGGGACACTGGGCCATGGGAAAGGAGGCTGGGTGCACATAGGGTGGGACCCTTTACATTCATCCAAGAGCTAACGGGATCTGACTCATCTTTCTGTGTCATGGGTGTTTGAAGGGCCTTGGGGAGGACCACACATCTTTCTGTGAGGCAGGACAACCCCAAAGGGCCAGGAGCTGGCTGTGCCTGTGTGCCAAAGGACGAGATGGGGAAGAAAACTGGCTTGGCTGAACTGCCTGGAACTGAGGAAAAAATAAGAATTTTTGACTTTTGGAAGAACAGGGAGGCAATTTGGGACAACTACAAGGGTGTCATGGCATTATGCAGAGAGAAAGTAAGAAGGGTCAAAGCTGAACTTAATCTGGGTCCTCCCACAGAACACAATAAAAAATGCTGTTGTAAGTGCATCAGCAACAACAGCAGGGCTAAGGAGAATCTCCCTCTAAGGGACGTGGCTGGGGGCTGGTCTCTTTTCTCAGGTATCAAGGGATAGGACAAGAGGGAATAGCCTCAGGTTGTGCCAGGGGAGGTTTAGGTTGGATATTAAGGAAAATTTTTTCACTGAAAGGGTGGTCAGGCATTGGCACGGCTGCCCAGGGCAGTGGTGGAACCACCATCCCTGGAGAATTTAAAAGAGGTGATGTGGCACTTGGGGACATGGGTGAGTGATGGCCTTGGCAGAGCTGGGGGAAGCTGGACTGGATGGCCTTGGAGGGCTTCTCCAGCCTCAACGGGTCTGCGGGAAAGCCGTGCTCAGAGCAGGGGTGGCCCCTCCTGGCCCCCCATTCCTCTCCTGATGGACCAGGGCAGCCAGCAAGGAGCTCTGCAGGTGCTTTGTGGCCCAAAGGGTGAGTGAAGGAGTCGGGGGTGTCCCTTTCCCACCCCGTGCTGCCCCCTCACCTGGGTTCTCTGCACAGTCACGGACAGACCTCGCTGAGCCCCAAAACCCCAGAACTCATTTCCTTGGGGCCCCAAGAGCAGAGTGCTGCCATACAGGGGCCTGCCTGAGAGCTCCCGAAGTCCCTCGCTCTCCTCCCAGAATAATGAACAAAATCAAAGCAGCAGTTTGCTGGGAGACCTTGGCCATGCTCTAAAGCCGAGCTGGAGTGACCCAGCCCCTGTGGCACTGCACCTCCCAGAGCTGGGCACGTGGCTCAGCAGAGTGAAGGTTGGGCTGATCTCCATCTTCTTGACAGCCAGTTTGACTTGGTTTGGTTTTGTTTTTTTCTTCTCCCCCTCTCCTGTTGTTCCTCCTTCCAGCCACAAAGACACCCAGCCATCAGTCTCATGCTGCTGCTTTTCTCACCTTGGAGTGAACTGGTGACTGATGGATGGACAGGTGGATGTTCAAACATCTCAGACTCACATAAACTCAGGCAGCTTTGCCCTCCAGGGCTGGATGGTGGCTCAGCCACAAAGAACCCATCCAGGCTGGATGGGCCTTGGAGAAACCTGGTCCAGTGGAAGGTGTCCCCAGGAGATCATCTTTAAGGTCCTTTCCAACCCCACCATTCTGGGATTCTGGGGTTCTCCCCCTGTGGTCACTGGTCCCTCCTGACACCGCTCTGGTGCCAACCAGAGCAACACTGTGCTTAAGGAGCAGTTCCCAGCACTGCTGGCTGGTGCAAACTGGCAAAGCAGCCAGCTTTTTCCAGTCTGTTATGAGCTGGACCAGTGCAAAGTCCAGAGATTAAAGGCCTGGATTTGGCCCCTGCTCTCCTGCATCGAAGAAGTTTCCAAGCCTCCAGGGGAAAATCCCAGAGCCCCTGTGAATGCAGGTGTTTTGCTCAGCCCAGTGGGATATACCTTGTGCAAGGGAAAGCAAATCCTGTGGGCAGAGCTGAGGCTTGGAAAGGGAAAAAAGACTTGTCTGAAACAGAAGGAACAAGCGTGTGTGCGTGGCAAAGAGAAGAGAGGGGAGGCAAATTAGATTTCTTCCTTTTATTATACAGGATTGTATGTACAAGGTCACCTCTCTCCCAAACATCAGCAGCACAGTCAGTTCGTAGCCAAACCTGCAGCTCATCTCTCCAGGCCTGAAGAACAGCTCGGGACAACGCGGTGCAGACCTTGCACAGGAACCGGGCCAGGGCGGGGCAAGCACGGGTCTCCCTCCACCCCCTCCTCAAGCAGCCCAAACTGAGAAATGCAAAGAAAACTTTGTGCTTCAAGAGCCATGCGTGCTCCAGGATGGCACCAGGGGCAGGGAAGTGTCAGCCCTGGAGCTGCTTTCCCTTCACCCTTCCAAGGGATGCCGTGGATGAGGTCGGAGCACTCGGGAGCACCGGGGCCAGGTGTGGTGTGGGAGGGATCGGCCAGGGGAAGGTGTGGACGCTGCTCTGGGTTCCAAGCACTGATATGTGTGTGTGTTCTGGAGGGGAAGAGGACGGGCAGGACACACCAGGTCTGAATAAAGTGCTGCGTGAGTTCCAGTCCCGTCTACCCCGGGAAAACGGGACGAGCCCAGGAAGGAGAAACGAGGAGGGGAACGGGTGAGGCCTCTCGGGTGTGGGGGTCCCACGACGAGCCCTCTGCTCCCAGCACGGGGCAGAGGGCAAAGCAGCTGGGATCTGGGGAGCAGGGGAGGTGCTGGCACACCCACATGCATCGTGCTCGGGGCATTCCCTGTCCCCAGCCCCGGGCACGCTGTCACCCTGGTGATGGAGCTCAGGCAGGAGCGGGAGCTGTGGCACCACTCTCCTGACGTGTCCTGCTGGGGCAGGAGGAGATGTGGGCAGCCAGGGAAGGGGCTGATGTGTCTGGCTGCAGGCTGCAAGAGTGGGTGCTCCACATCCCTTCCAGGGAGCAGCTGGTCCAAGGAAAGGCTCTCATCCACGCCTGCTCGCACCCCTTGCTCTGCAGAGGCTTCCTCAGCCCTTACACGGTGGAGAACGAGGACACCAAACCACTGAGGGTGACGTTTGCTTGCTTCCTCCTGCTCGGCATCACTTGCTTTCCTGCAGCTTCCTCTCCCCTTCCCTCTTCAAGCAGCTTCCCAGAGCACAGCAGCTGCTCTAGCACCGACTCCTTTCCACCTGGAAGCGACCGTGGACACACAGCAGCTCATGGGGCCCAGGAGACGTGACAGAGGTGGCCGTGCTGGAGGACAGCTCACCCCACAGCCTCTGACTCAGCAGGATCTTCAGCACAAGAACACGAACTGCCCAAACTGAGACAGTACTTTTCCCTCAGTTAGGAAGTGCTCTGGCTCCCACCTCGCACAGGAGAAATGTCTTTATTGGGCTGAGCTGAGTTCTCTCTGCTCTCCTGCCAGCAGCTCTAGAACACCTCTGGCTCCCCTGGGGACACACCTGCTCTCCTGGTCTCTGTGGTGGCTCTGGGTTGTGCAGGTCTGGCTCCTGCCTCCTCTGCTGGCTGCAGAGCTCCAAATCCATGGCAGGGGTGATGGGGATCCGCTGGGAGGATGAGTTTTCTTTGCCTTTGCTTTAAAGATGGATGGAAGATGTCGGGCCGTATTTCTCCTTTGAATGCCAGGTAGAGATGACAGCAGCTCTTCCCTTCAGCTTGTCTTGCTCAACGTGCCAGGACAGGGTTTAGCCTCGTGCTTTCCTCACACTGTTGCTCACAGCTGCTCTGGGTGGGCTGCAAGGAGAGAAGGGGGAGCTACAGCACTGACCTTGAACCCCAGATCTGCCACTCAGGAAACGGGTGAAGGGCTGGCCAGGGACCCAGCTGAGCAGCCAAGCTCCACGCTAGGAAAACACAGAGGATCAGTGGGAAAGAGCCTCTCCTGAAGCAGCAACCCCCCAGCCCAGCATGCACAGAAGGAGAGCTGTGGCTCCACCAGCAGCAGGGCAGCTGTACCTGGTTACTGTAGCCTGGCATCCTCCACGTCTGTGTAATGGCTGTTCTCCTGCAGGGAAAAGGGAACCACACTCAGTCAATCACCCCGGCTCCCTCCTGCCCCGCCTGGGACACCGTGACACCTCGCGGGTGGTCACCAGCTGCTCCCCTGCTGTGGGAGAGCAGGGCCGGGGTGCTCAGTGTGAAGGACGAGCTACAAAACTCACCTGGCACGGACACCAGGGGCCAGGGCCGTGCTTGCTGGCACGACAGAGTCCCAGGCAAAACCACAAATCTCCTCTGGCTCCTTTCTCTGAAATGGCTCTGCTAAACACACCTGTGGTGTGTAATTCCTTCTTGGGCTTGGAAGTAACGGAATCATAGAACCATTTCGATTGGAAAAGACTTCCAAGATCATCGAGTCCAACCATTAACCCAGCACCTCCATGTTCACCTCCCTGGGCAGCTGTTCCAACGCCTGAGCACCCATTCAGTTAAGAAATTTCCCTGATCTCCAGTTTAAACCTCCCCTGGCACAGTTTGAGGCTGTTTCCTCTCATTCTGTTTCTTGTTCCCTGGAAGTGCCCAGTGATGCCAAGGTGCATCAGTCCACAAAGGCAAATCCTGATTCTGCTGCTGAGCACAGGAACTGGTCCCATTTTGCAGCAGAACTCATTTTCCAGAATGGTAACACACATTCACCACTCCAAAGGCCACAATAATGGTGCTGAACTGCTCCCCATGCAGGGGGTTTGGAAAGCATGGCATGTTGTTGGACTGACCTGATGGTCTTGGAAGCCTTCTCCAGCCTTTATGGCTCTCTGTGGAATTTCCTCCTGGAGCTGTCGTGCAGAGCAGCATCACTGGGGGAATGGAGTGCTCAGCAGAGGTGTTTAACCTCCTGCACAGGGGGAATATTGCAGGGATGGAAATGGATCCAGGAGTTGTCTGCAGGGGACACGAGGGACTCCAAAAGGACAGGCAAGGGAACCGGCTCTGCCTGAAAGGCAGGGGAGGTGGCCTTGCAGTGGGATGTGCCTTGGAACAGGCCATGAGTCACTGAGAGCCTGTGGGGGAGGCCCAGGGCCAGCCCAGCAGGGGTGACACCGTGGCAGGCATCTCCTGCACACCACTGGCTGCTCTGGATGGCTGCAGGAGGCCCCTGGGGGGAAGGAGCAGGGCTGGAGCAAGAAACAGGAGACTTTTAGAGAGCATCAGGAGCAAGTTCCTGACCCAGCTGAGCAGGGCAGACATTGCTCTGGTTCCTGATGGCCGGGGAACAGCTGGTCAGGGATGTGAACGGGGAGAGAAGCCCTGGCTGCAGAGCCCATGGCACTGGGAACCTGAGCACCCTGAGAGAAGCGATCCAAGAGCAGGATCAAATCCCTGAACCTAAGAGAGCAGGTTTTGGGTTGTTCAGGGATCTGCTTGGCAAAATCCCACATGAGACGTCTCTGGAGGCTGAGGAGGGCAGGACACCAGGACACCTGGACTCCTATCGTGTGAGACGTTCAGTGGCACCCAGCACCAACCCCAAAAACTGTTTGGATGCAGACTGGGCAGATAAATGACCAAACCGGCATGAAAACAGAAGAAAATCTGACTGCAAGTCAACCAGTGTGTGCTGTAAATATCTGAACGCATCAGGATCCCTTTAGCTCTCCCTCCAGAGCAGCTGTCTGTGTGCAGGGATCTCCCCTTGAGCAGGGCCATCCCTCAAGACACCCCTCAGCTGACAAAAGGCATTGATGGGCTGGCAGGTGACATTTTTTGCAGACACGTGACATTTAAGGCATGTACACAACAATCTCTGTATCCCATACTAGGTGTAGTAAATAGTGCTCACCACCAATCCAGCTGCACTTACTCAATAATTTCCATACCCAAATTCAAGGCTCAGAACTCAATAAACTCCCTCAGCTCTGTCTGAGTGACCTCTGGCTCTTCTCCTGCCCCTCCCCTGCCCCTCAGAGCCAAAGGGATTTCAGAGACCCCATCTGGGTGCCATGTCTATGGACAGCAGGGGGTGACAGCCACCCTGGGGTGTGTGGGCCAGAGGGATGTGGGATAAAGGAGTCACTCCCAGGAACTGGGGGAGCTTCAGAACTGCTCAGTGCTGGGAGCTCTGGTGAGCTGCCTTTCAGGGCCTGAGAGGCTCATGACCTGCACACACTGCCCTGACCATCCAGGGCACTTGAGAGCCTGTCTGAAGCTGGCAGTGAAATATTTCTGGTCTTGATGCCACATCAGGACCAGGGAGTTACAGAAAATAGAAATGTAAGTGAGCTGAAATAGTCATCTTGTTCTTCTCCTCTTAATAAGGACCAGCTCTCCCCAAACCATTGCCAGCAGATGTCTCTCCACTGTTTTCTTATCCCAGCAAAGGCAGAGAAGTGCACATTTTTTGTTGACAGGCTGCGTGCTGCTTTATTATCATTAACATCAGCAAGTTTCCCCCTAATTTCTACCATCTGTTTGCCCTGATATAATCCAAACCTGGCCTTCCTTTTCCTGACACAGAGCTCGTGCCTTTCTTCCTCCCAGTGCCTGGTGTGACATCTCCCCTCAGGCAACTCCCCCTGCACTGGGGGGCCTGATGGACCTGATGGACTCCAGCCACGAGGCCCCACACCTGGAGCAGCTGAAGGACCCTGCTCAGAGCCCTCCCCCATCACGGCTCCAGCAGGACAGAGCAGGAGAGCACAAACCAGCTGGGAGTGTTTGGAACTGGAGGAGCTCTTAGGCCTTGGGAAGTGCTGTGGATGTGCAGCGTGGTCACCCCAGGGATGGGGGGTGAGGAAGAGGAGAGGGATGCTGAGCTTCATCCTCACTTCTGCTGCCACCAGTGCTGGGGTGGGGAGGGACTGGAGCTGTTCCAGGGGCCACTCAGGGCAGGTCATGTCCTTCTACCCTGGAGCCCTGCTGCCCTCAGCCTGGATCTGGAGCTGATCCCGTTCTCAGCTAAGTTCTGGTTTGGGATAAATGACAGTGCTGCCAGTGGTATCACAGTGCCTGGAATGACCCATTCTGTACCCAGACACTGGGCTCATGTCCAAATGCACAGATTTGTCACTGGGCTCACCAGGAACACCCTTGTTTGGGGCAGGACTGGGAGCAGTGGGGCTGATGTGTGCCCCACACATGGCTGGGGGTGCCCTGCCTCGGTCAGACCTTGGTTTGTGCCATGGGACAAGTGCCTCTGGAGAGGGACTTTGGACAAGGGCCTAGAGTGACAGGACAAGGGAATGGCTTCCCACTGCCAGGCAGGGTTAGATGGGATACTGGGAAGGAATTCTTCCCTGTGAGGGTGGGGAGGCCCTGGCACAGGGTGCCCAGAGAAGCTGTGGCTGCCCCTGGATCCCTGCAAGTGTCCAAGGCCAGGGTGGATGGGGCTTGGAGCAGCCTGGGGCAGTGGAAGGTGTCCCCGCCCATGGCAGGGGTGGAATGAGAAGTTCTCTAAGGTTCCTTCCAACCCAAACCCTCCTGTGACTCTGTGGATGTCTGGTCAGCTGCAAGGGCACCGCAAATGCAGCTCATCTAACACAGCCTGTCTTTGCCATGTGTTTAAATCCATCTAAGAATCACCTGGGAGCAGAGCAGCTTGGTTTAAACCACTCCTAGCTGTGCAATCAAGGACAAATGTCTGAATTGCAAGAGCCAACCACGTTTCTTCAGCACCTCCACACGTGTTCGCATGGGCAGTGCTTTTGCAGGCAGCAGAGCGGTTTGGAATAACAAGCTGTGAGCAACAATCAGATTTAAATACAGCAATTTCTTTGCAGGAAGGCAAAACTACTTTTCCCGGGGATTTGGCAAGTTCCAGTAAAACTGTGGCCCACTACTGGACTCCTTTGCTGAAGGGATGTATTACCCAGGCTCTCACAGAATCACAGAATCACCAGGTTGGAAGAGACCTCTCCAGATCATCGAGTCCAACCAATGCCCCAACACCTCAACTAAACCATGGCACCAAGTGCCACATCCAATCTCTTTTTAAACACATCCAGGGATGGTGACTCCACCACCTCCCCGGGCAGACCATTCCAGTGCTTTATTACTCTTGCAGTAAAACTTTTTCCTAACATCCGACCTAAATTTCCCTTGGTCCAGCTTAAGACTTGTTCTGTCAGTTGCTGCCTGGGAGAAGAGCCCGACCCCCACCTGACCACAACCACCTTTCAGGGAGGTGTAGAGAGTGATGAGGTCACCTCTGAGTCTCCTTTNCCTCCGCGGCGGCCTCGGCCTCGGACGCCGTGTCCTCCTGGGACACCTCGCTCTTGCTGCTCTCCGCCTTCTTCCGGGCCTCTGCAGGGGCATCAGCCGGGTCAGGGCTGGCAACGCGGGCCACGGCCTGAGCCCCCGGGCCTGAGAGCCCCCACGTCCACCGGGTGGGGAAATAACAACGATGGAAAGGCTTCCTGCAGTGGGGAGTTCTGCTGATTCTGAGGGGGCGGCCTGGGAGACCGTGGAGAGGGCAGAGAAGGTTCTACATCCCCCAGCAGGACTGTGGGAGCCAGGCAGGATAGGGGTAGGGATGGGATGGGGATAGGACAGAGTAGAACAGACTAAAATAGAATTGGGATGGGACAGAGGAGAATAGACTAAAATAGACCTGGGATAACACAGGAACGGAACGGAACAGGAACGTAATAGAATGGAGGATAGGATAGGATAGGATAGGATAGGATATGACAAAGTAAAATAGAATAGTAGAACAAAAAAGCAAACTAAAAAGTTACAAACTATATGAGAAAAGGAAAAAAAAATCTCATCATTTTAAACCCCAACTCCGTAATTTCAGGAATTTTGGTGTGTAATTTTGGCCTGTGATTCTACCCTGGAACCTGGGGGCTGACACTTCTCTGTCAGAGCCTGGAGGAAGTTGTGATGCCCCAGGCCAGCTCCGAGGCATCCCCACACCCCACTGACCTGCAGACAGCTTCTGTTCCTCAGCAATCTGCTCCAGCCGGCCCAGGAGAGCATCAATGTTGGATTTGATCTGTGTCAGCTCAGTTTTGATTGTCTGCAGCTCGCTGCTCTTCACTTGGGGGGGAGGAAGAAAGGAAAGGAAGGCACTGAGTGCCCTGCAGAGCCCCAGCGGAGCAGCCCCGCCCCACACCTGGCCCAGGGCACCTCCCCGAGCAGGCAGAACAAGCACGGAGGAACCCCAGGCTGGAAACTTGCTGGGAAACCGACAGGGAAGCTAGAGGGCTGCACCCAAAGCAGCCTGTGGGTGCTGTGCCCAGGCAGGCCGTGGAGGCTGACCCCAGGCTTTGGCACGCCCAGGCGGTACCTGCACCTTCCCCAGCTGCACCCCCGCAGCCGCGCCGGCGCTGCCAGGTGTTTGGGGCTTTCTGAGGGTATTTTGGGAGGTCCCTGTGCTGCCCCACGCGTGTCCCCCGCCCCGGCACATACTCACACTTGAGCTTGGCCGAGCTGTTGGCGATGGCGGCCGACCTGGCGAAGAGCTTGACCGGGAGCGTGGCCTTGACGCGCCGCACCAGGGGGATGGTGACCCGCGGCCGCTTCACCGGCACCACCCGCGGCACCGGCGACACCCGGCCCCGGTACTCGAAGATCCTGAGGGCAGGGGACGCCCGTGGCGCTGGGGCAGCCCTGCCGCGGGGTGCCCCAGCCTCAGCCCCAGTCCCCGCAGCGCTCCCGGTGATCGGGGCCATGGGATCCCACCCCACAGGCTGGGCTGGACCCCCTGCGCCCAAATCCCTCCCTGCCCCGCCCCACAGAGCCCTCGGGCTGCGCCTCACCTGTCGTAGAAGTCGTCTCTGTAATAGTCATAATCGAAGTCGTAGCCACTGCAGAGACAGCCAGGGCATCAGGGGTTAATTAGTGCTGGTAGTAGTTCATTATTATTGCTCCCTCACTGCCTGCCAGCGCCCCCAGGGCCATCAAGGATAAATAAACCGATCCCCCTTCATTCGGGACTCTCCGGGCTGCAGGGAGGTGGGCTGAGCCCAGGAGGAAGATCTGGGGGGGCTGAAGGCACTGGAGACAGCGACGTTGGCAGAGAGGTGTTAACCCGGTTATCTCAAGGAGGAGCAAGAAGACGCGTGTGGAGAAGTTGGGACAAAGGGGACATTTACATGGATATTTATTAATTCAAACCCCTCTCCCCTCAGCCAGACGATGCCCACGTCCTGTTTTCTTAAGCTTCAGCTGCATTTTAACCCAACGCAGGAGCACTCCCCACTCCCTGCAGACCCAGTAACACACTTTCCTCCTTGCTGCAGCTGGTTTTTCACAAGGCAGCACAAACCAGGTGGTTTGACCCACACCTGGTACCAGCTTCCCCAGCTGAGCACAGCACCCCTCCCCGGTGTGCTGAGGCTCAGTTAACGCTGGCTAAGTGAGACGTGATGCTGGTGGTCTCTCCTCTCTGCTCTGAACAAACAGGATTAGTGCAGCCCCTGGAAGCAAAGTCTGTCCTGCCTCCTGGAACTGAAAAAAATGGGAAGAATGAGGATTGGTGGGGGGAGAGGGAAGGGCTCAGCCAGAGGAACTGGGAAGAGGGACGGATGAACACCCCAACATGTAGCTGAGTTAATCTGGTGTCCTGCATCTTTGACAGAAGTGACAAGAAAAATGTGTGGCTGACTGGGATGGCTGGTGGAAGGGTGACTTGGACCAGGAATTCCAGGCTGCACCCAGGAGGTCTGTCCTGCCTCTTCTGGCATGGAGCTTCCCAGCCAGTGTTTAGTTTCAGTAACTGGCTGGCTTCCTGAATATGATTTTTCCACGCTCCTTGGGTTCCCCAGATCCCTGTGGCAGCATGTGGAGACCCAGCCCTGGGGGGACCTGAGCACCTGTGGATGGTTGGAGACACCAGACCTGTTTTGGGGCCAAGGAGTTGGTGCCAGGGTTAAGGACAAGGAGGTGGCTCATGCACCTCCATGCCCTGCCATGGGGACTTCAGTGAGGAGACACTTCACAAAGCTGGGCCTTATCCCCGAGCAGCTGCTGCCTGTGGCATTCCCAGCTGGCTGAGGATGGGATGGGCAGTGCAGGGTCTCTCTCCTGAGCAAGGAGACTGGCGGGGAGATGTGACTGTGGAGGTGTTATCACCACAACCCTCCCAGATTCCACCGCATGGTGGAAAAGAGCCATTTCTGACAGATGAATTCCAGCTTCTTTTCAGGTGCCCTCCCCTTCTGACCCGAGTTGTAGCCAACACTTCTGCTGGCCTCACAGGAGACAGGAATATCCCACAGCCCCTGTCCCAGCCACTGCATGATCTGTGTTGACTTGTTGCCTCTTCTGGACTGAAAGGGAAAGGCAGTTCCTCCCAGGGCAGCTGTTGCTGGAATGAACCCAGCCGTTTGTGGGGCTGAGGGGATGGACAGCATGGAACCAGGCACTTCCGTGGAGCTTTTGGGATGGGCAACTGGATTTCTGTTCTAACCTGGGGTGAAACCTGGAGATACAAAAACTCCCCATGAAAATAGCTCCCCTCAGCCTGCCAATTCATTTTGATCACTGAGGATGTTTGACTCCAGGTCTGTCTGAATCCAATAAATACAAAATACCATCAAAACAGGAAGCCATTTGAAAGGAAAATCAAAGTAGGATGCTTCTATGCTGTCAGACTCTCCCTCTTCAATTTTTTCCCCCCTCCTTAGATGCAACTCAAACGAAATTGCTGCAATTTTGTATTATTTTCAATCCTGACAGGCTCTGCTGAAGTGCTTCTGGCTCTCTTCAGCAGAGCCAGTGTTCTGGCAAGAGGAGCCATCTCCCTGCGCCCAGGGCTCCGAGTGGGAGGGGGCAGTGCCTTCATCCGCAGCACAAACTCCCTCCACGAGGAGCTGCTCTTGCTGGGGAGCTCCCTGTGGCTTGGAGACCACGAGGCAGCTCTGGAGCATTGGTTCATAAACAACACAAAGCTCGGGGGTGTTTGGCAAAACTTTGAAATGCCCAAATTCCTTTCTCCTGACCCCAGTAGACACTCCTGGTCTGAGCTGGCTTTTCTTCCATGGGGCCGTGGGGACAGAGAGGAGCTGCAGCTCCAGCCCCAGCACACAGCACTGTCCTGCTGCTGCCAGCACTGTCCTGGGCAAAGCCTGGCACCTGGGAACAAGGAATGGAACCCTGAATGGGGTGGGCACCTCCATCTCCAGCACTGACCCTGCCCTGGGTTGTTTGGGAGCCTCTGCCCTGCTCCTGGGCTTCGCTCCAGCACCAACAGGATGAAGCTCAGCCTCAAATGTCTGTAGATCCAACCTGGAGAAAGTTGGAGAAGAGCTGGAGAAGGACGGAGACCCCCAAAAGCTCAGGTGAAGCCCTAAGCCTCTTCCCAGACCAGTCAATCTGCTGGATGAAGTGGCCAATGAAGTGATCAATGTTATTACACTGCGTTATTCCCTATTTCCACAGGGAATGTGGGAGCAAAGCTGGGCAGCCCTGTGTTTTCCTGGTGGGAATCACTCCTGGCAGTTTTACAGGGCATTCCCAGAGGCAGTGGGGACTGCAGGGCAGGGGCCCCAGGGCATCTGTGGGTGCAAAGCCCGAGGGTGAGGGGTTCTCCTGCCCTGGCCCTGAATCCTCATGGGACTGGAGACACCTCCACCCTTTCAAAGGGAATTAGGGGCATAATTATCGCAGGGAGCTGGTCCTGACCTCCCAAAACAGCCTCTGCAGTGCTGCTTCGATTCCTGCTGACCATGGGACAGCCCTGAAGGAAGGCAGGGGGCTGCAGTGAGGGATTTGGGGCAGCCTGTGGCTGTATGACCCTGCTGTAACACACCAGTCACTCACAGCTTAACAGATGATGCCAGGCAGGCAGGGGCTGGATGGTTTTAGCAGCACCCCTGGAATCAGGCTTTGAGCAAAGGGCAGGACTTCCAGGATGAATCCAGGAAAAAAGCTGATAAAAGGGAGTGCCTTAGCATGGGTGATTTACCCTGAAAATTCCACTGCACGTAGGATAAACCATCCTGAGACTGAGAGATCATTCCTCAGTGACCTGGCAGCTCTGTCTTTGTGTACAGGAATAATTTTTGCCATTTTTCAATCAGCTGGTGACATGGCAGCCTTTCAAAATAAAGCAGGGACAACCAGAGTGAAAGGCTGGAAAGCAGGAAGGCTTCAAGGAACCCCATGCTTCCACCTCCTGATGCATTGCCTCTGCTTTGTTTGCCTTTAGCAATCAAACAGCATTTCTACTGACTCAGGTTCCAAATGCAGCTGTCCGTAACTGAAGGGTGATTGTTTGCATGTGCTGCCCCTCCACCACATTTGTGGGGCCACTTCTGAGCCTGGACCTGAACAGCAAATGTGCATTTGAGCATCTGTGCTTTAATTACTGCCTGATACTGCTAATCACGAGTGTCACGGTGAGCTCAGCTCCCACCCTTCTGTCAGGGCATTACTGCAGCGGGCAAAGGAATATCTGCTGGAAAGCTGCTTGGAAAATGTGGCACTGATCAAACAGTGATCTTGTGGAGCTGTGGGACACTCCTTCCTCCTGCACAGCCTGGCATTCCCAAAGTGCTGGGGCTGCTGTAGGCTGCGACATCATCGCTCACCTCCCCCTCTGCCCTGGGGCTGCTCTCAGCCCTGTCCATGTGGATTTGGCACTGGGATGTCACTGCTCCACCACCAGGGCCTGGGAGGGGTGTTTGGGGGTGGGCTGACACCAGCTTTGGGTGTAACAGGGGATGGATGCCAGTGTTCACTGGCTGTGACAGTCAGTCAGCAGTGGTTTGTCCCTGTCACCATTTCAGAGACCCTCCTGGGGCCACTGAGCTGCAGACACCCCCAGCAGCTCTTGCTTGGGTTGTCCTCTCTGTCCTTTGGGCCATGGAGCAGCTTTAGCCCCAGCACCGCAGGGCAGGGCAGAGATTTGTGCCTCCAAAAGCCCGGAGTGGCACTGGCAGAGCCACCTCCCCTTCCCAGCCAGCTAACAGCAAGGTGGGAGCGCTGGCACCGACCTGAACGTGGCCCCGAATGCCCCAGGAGATCCTGTCCAGACATTTGCTGTGCAGGAAAAGAGAAGTGTTGGCAGAAGGCAGATTTGGAGAGGCAATGAGTGACTCCCTGGGGACACGGTCACAGCAGCTCCTTTCCCAGCCATCCGCTGGGCAGCAGTTTGTGGCAGTGGCCGGGGTGCCAGGCAGGAGCATCCAGGGACCTTCCCTGTGCAAAAGGATGCTCTGGGAAGTGCCAGAGGGAGGGAGGGAGGCCCAAGGATCCAAGAGTGGAGGAGAGCAGTGATGGCAACAAGGCTTTGTAAGAACTGAGGGTGCCTCATGTGGAGACACCTGAGAAAACTGGCGGTGGCAGGAGCCTGGGTGGAGGCACATGGGAGGCTACACCCCCAAGGATTTCTGCTGAACACCTGGACATCCCCTTGGCCTGGTGGACAGCTAAAAATGTCACGACTGTTGCTTCCTCTGTGTTCAAAATGGAATTTCCCTTGCCTTGCCTTCCCCTCAACCCTCCCATGCAGACTTGGAGCGAGGCAAAGCAAAACCCAGCCTTTGGAAAAATCCTCCGCTGTGTTTAACACAGCACTTGTATAAATTACAGTGCTGTGATTTTTGAAGTCTAACATTTAGAAGAATTGATGGTGGTTCGGGAAGCTGTAACCACAGCTCGATGCAAACCTGGATTCCCTGTTTTCCAGGAGATATCGTAAGTTCTGCCAGTCCAGATGGCAAAGTTTTAATCTGACAGCCAGTCTGGGATGAAACATTGCTGGAGCTCGGAGCAGTGCAGTTCTCTGGCCCATATTTTAGCATATCCATATTTGTGGGAGGGAGCAAACATCTCTCTCAGCAGTCTGGAAGTCTGAAATATTGGTCATTCCAGAGGAAGGGATTAGTGCTCCAGGCACGGCTGAGCACTAAATGAAAAGCTCGTTAGCGCAAGATGTATGGAAGGAGCTGATGTGCGTTATGGCCCCAGCCCCACGTGAGCAGTCCACGTGCAGCTGAGCAGCAGGATTTGTGTCATCTCTGTCCCCATCTCCTTCCCCTCAAGTGGCATCCCGTGGGAATCCAGAGGGCCACGTCCTGTGCAGGTCCAAAGGGTCCCAGGGTGGGAGGAGAAATGTGCCTGAAAGCTGCACAGCGGGAGCTCGGCTGAGAGGCTCCTGGAAGGAACCCAGAGATGCCCTGTGGGTGGTGGGAGGCTGCTTCTGGGGGGTCTGGCTGTGCCACAACTGCATTTTCTAACCAGGATTTGCCACTCCACACCACACTGGTGCAGGACCACATGGCTGAGTCTGAATCACACAGTTCTCTTCACCCCTCACACTTTTTTCTTCTTTTTGTGGAAAAATCTCCAGTTCTCTCATGATTTCCCCTTTTGCTACACCCACCTATAACCCCAATACTGATTCTAGTTTTTTCCTCCCAACCTCACACCTTCCAACTCCTGACTCAGCGCCTCGGTCTCCTCACCACGAGACTGGCATCAAAATTATGACAATTTATAAATAAAACACATTTAGGGACCTTGTTATTTGGTTTTGGGTTCCTGAACCTGCAGGGCACTCCTGAAATACCTTTTCAAGTTTCCCCTTCTGCAACTAGAAGCAAGAACTTAATGAGTTTCTCCCGCATTCCCCTGACTCCAGCATCTGGGGCTTACATGAAAATCTTCCCCTCTTGTGGAAATAATGATAAATTCTCTTGAGCTGAGGGCTCACTGACATCTGTAACACGCTCCATGTGCCACAGACCTCTCCATGTCCCACCTGTCCCTCCTGTCCCCTTGATCCCTCGGTTGGTGCTCCTCAGAACAGGCTTCCTTGGGACTTCCCTTGGCCACCTCCTTGGTTCACCTCCATTTGTCACCCCTTCTTCTCTCCCTTTGACAATTGTTCTTCTCTTTCCCGAAATTATCCCTGTTTCCTGTTTTTCTCCCACACCCAGCAACTCTGTGCCCCCTCCTGCTCCCTGGCTGGAGGGGGGTGCTCCTCTTGCTGCCCCTCCCCTGGTGGGGTTAAAGCAGGTACTGCCCACCCTTCTCCAACCCTCCCCAGCTCCAACACCTGCACAGCAGGGACCATGCCCAGGAAATCCTCCATAACACCACAGGTATTGGCCAACCTCGGGGCTGCCACTGCCCCAGGGGCACTGCTAAGGGAAGGAGCCCTTGGAAGAAGCTCTGGATGTGCAGCAGTGCCCAGGCTGCAGGGGGCAGGGGGCTCAGGGCAGTGGCTGGGGGGTGCTGGAGGGCAAACACCAGCCCAGAGACCTCACCCACTGTGGTGAACACCTACCTGTACAAGGCAGAGGCTGCTCTCTTCAGCCCTTTGGGTCTGTTGGGTTTGGGCTCCCCGGCCATGTTGATGTCTGCAAGGAAGGGACACAGCTGTGACATGGCACGTGACCGCCTTCACCTGTACCTGGGCACGGAGCTGGGGTGGATGCGCACAGCCCTGCCGGAGAGAAGTGAGCTCCCCCACACCCGCCACCCACTCCCACCTGCTTCTGGCACATCTAGGGCCTGTTGGGGCTCCCCAGGAAGGTGAAAAACCCTTGCACTTGGCAAACCTCTTCCTTTTCCTTTCCGGAGCCACTCACCATTCCCTGGGCAGTCAGCACCCTGCACATGGTCCAATCCACACACACAAGTCCAGGACAGCTTTCTCTGGAGAACTGGGTGTGACAAGGCAAAATCCAAACCTGCTGCACGCTGCTGACTGCTGACCATCCAGCCCTGATCCTTCGGGAATAACAAGGAATGCTGGGCACGAGCCAGCCGGGCACTGCTGTGGATCTGGCTGTGTTAAACTCTGCACGGCGTGCCCGTGCCTGCAGCTGCTCTTGGAGGAGCATCTTCTGCCAGGGGAGGGGACAACGAGCTCCTCTAATCCCCTGAGGAAATTTTGCTCCTTGGCCTTGGTGCCAAACGTGCTTTTGATGTGAGGATGAAGTGACACAGCCAATTTCATGGAGCTGCTGAGAGCCCGACAATCTAACATCGAGTGTGGAGCCAGAGCTCAGGGAGGTGAGTGGCTGCAAATGCCCTGCTGGCTTCTCCAATCAGCCCTAAACCCTGTTGATTCTTCAGGTCTTGCGTGTCTAAAGAGGTGTCAGACCTCTGGGCATGTCAGATCTGCGCTGAGCCAGACAGGATTTCCTCGTGTGGACCAGCACTGCCAAGCCCACCACGAAACCATGGCCCTCAGACACGGCAGGAATAAAGAGAAAGGAGTATTTATGTAAAAAAGCCCCTCATATTTCAAAAGTCCAAGTAGTGGAAGGTGAGGGAGTGAAAGACCAGCTGCTGAGTCCATGGGGTTGGCAAGAACCCTCTTCATCAGCTGGTGTGGGGCAGGTGATCTCCAGGAGCTTGGAGGAGCCACATCTGTGTTTTTGGAAAAGGCTGGCTGGGTTCAGGAGACTCTTCATCACAGGTGGGTCACCTTCTGAACGTGTTGGTCCTCAGGGGTCTGTCTTGACCTGTGCTGAGGGACCTGGTCCCCCACAGAGAACCAGGGGCTGAGAGTGTCCCACCCGTGGGTACATCCTGCAGCCCCATGAGACCATGGGAGCACTGGGATGGACCAGAGATGTGGTGGGAGAAAAGACCCCAGAATGGTTTGGGTTGGAAGAGATCTTCCCTGACAGCCCGTCCAGTGCCACCCCCTGCCATGGGCAGGGACACCTTCCACTATCCCAGGCTGCTCCAAGCCCCGTCCAACCTGGCCTTGGACACTTCCAGGGATCCAGGGGCAGCCACAGCTTCTCTGGGCACCCTGCGCCAGGGCCTCCCCACCCTCACAGGGAAGAATTTCTTCAGTGATGCCTTGCTTTCTGCTACCTGCACCTTACAGAGCATCCAACCAGCTTTTAGCACATCAGGCCATTTAAAACTTTTCCTTTTTTCCTGCTTCACGAAGGCACTTTATGAGGAAATGTGGACAGGTGGGTCCACACGCCATCAGAATGAAGAGCCTACAAAGTGGTCCAAAGGAGCCTTCTGCTGACTTGGTTATTAACCAGGAAGATCATCTTCAGGAGCACAGGAAGGCTGCAGCACTGCTGGGATGAGCTGAGCAGGAGGAGCACAGGCTGCACACGCAGGACACGACCCTGGAGCAGCACGGACACGCTCCCACTGCCCAGTGCTTTGCTGTGCAATTCCTTGGCTGCTCTCAGGGTCTGTCAGGAGACCTCACTCCTGCTGCAGCTGGAGCTCAGCCTCTTTCTGAGCTTGTACAACAAATGTGCTGTTAAGGGGGCTGTGGCGGCTCAGCCATCGCACCGAGTGCCCCTCTGGAGGCACGTTCCCATCAGAGCCTGTGTTTTCCTTGCTGCCCTCCTCCCTCCACCCTGTCATTCCCAGTTGCAGGAGAGGGCTGAGCCTGCATGGTGAGAGGGCTGCACGCGGCCATGGGGCAGGTCCAGGGCCAGCTGCTGCCAGCAGGAACATTTCGCACACAGCCGCCCTTCTGAGCCCGCTGAGCCACCAGGGCTGGCACTGCAGGGGAACAGAGGGACCAGTCCTGCCTTGCTGCAGCCCAGAACACCTCCCTGCCCAGCTGCAGCTCCCTGGTTGTGAACCCTTTTTGCTGCCAGGGTGCATCTCGCCAGCTGCCACTCACTGCTCCTGCGGACTGGAGAGCCCCTGACAGCACCAGGCTGGGAACACCCTCCAGGGCAGAGGCACTGGAAGCCCAGGACGGGAGAATGACAACAATTAGCTCCATTTGCTGGTCCCCACTGCTACAAAGAGCCCTGTGGAGCCCTCACTGGCACATGCCAACAGCAGAGAATTCATACTCCCAGCTACAGTGGTGATAGGAAGTCAGATCCCACAGGATTCCCTTGAGAGTGAAAAAACAGAGGCAAGAGCTCAGCAGGAACATCAGCCTGGACAGATTTTGCATCTCATTCCCATTCTGGCTCTCTCCTCTGTATCACTGACTCCATCTGCCCACCCCAAGGCAGTACTGATCCCTCCTGCTCATATCCAGGCACCTGTTCCCATATTAAATGGAGAGGTTGTGCTTTGTCCAGTCCACATGGCAGGGGCAGGGGATGGTGTGGATCCAGCTTCCAGTGCCTCCCCACAGCAGCTGCCTCCTGCAGTGCCTGGGGTGTCTGCAGAAGGCACTCCAGAGGCTGCCAGGACTGCAGGGACAGTCCCTTCAGCAGGGTGTCTGCCATGTCCCCTGGCAGTCCCAGCCTGTCCTCCCTCTCCACATTCCTACATGGCCATCCCTCCTCTTTTCAGAGCAAAACTTCCAACCTTGATTGTCCAACCACAGCTCTCCTCTGCTGGGCTCTCCTGCAAGGGGAGCATCCCAGTGCTCCCTCCTCCCAGGAACAGCAGAGGGAAGCCTGGTGAGCTCTCCTGTGCTCAGACTGGCTCATGAAGGGCAGGCAGATCAAAGGCAGCTGAGCTTGCACCTCGTCCAGGACATGTACAGGACACCCAGCTATCACACGCTCCTCTTGCCTCCTTTTGGAATTCCAGGCCTTTGGGACCAGCAGGGATCAGAGGTTTCAGATGTTTTCTGAGGGGAGGTTTTTCTCATGGCAAATCTTTCATCTCTTCAGCTAAGTTACCAAGTGCTCCCTGTCTCTTGGCCACATCTCCTGTATCTGCCTGGAGCATCACAGAGAGCTCTTGGGTTCCCCAAGGCCCTCTCCATCCTATCTCAGGCTGCACATGTGGGCAACATCTGGGCTGGAAGCATTGCTGGCACGCTGAGCTCAGCCAGGTCTGCAGCTCTGCTCTCTGGAGCACAAGAGAAGGGAGCAGAAGTTTCTGATATCCGGCTAAACCTCAGAGGAAGCAGCACAGCCTCAGCACAACTTCTTATCTCAGGCTGCTGTGCCAGCAGCAGGGTGGGAATGGGCTGCAAATTGCTTTCCTGGGTGCCCACTGCCCACAGTAGGCTTGGAAATCACCATTTTTCATTAAAAATCCTGTCCCCAGTTCCAATTCTCAGCTTGGAGCTGGTGACAAGAGCAGCTCAGAATATGACACCTCAGAGCAATCTGCAAAGCAAGGATGCAGCTGGGGGGATTTGCTTGTTAGTTCTCATCCCACAGCAGTGCAGACGTGGGGGGAAGTTCTCTCATTTAACATCTGCTGGCTGAAGTTAGGCTGAGCTGGTCTGGAGATCAGCCCTCCTGACAGGCTGAGGGTAAGGCCTGGTCCTGGAAGGGAATCACTGAATCACAGACTGGTTTGGGCTGGAAGGGACCTTAAAGATCACCTTATTCCACCCCCTGCCACAGGCAGGGACACCTTCCACTATCCCAGGGTGCTCCAAGCCCCGTCCAACCTGGCCTTGGACACTGCCAGGGATCCAGGGGCAGCCACAGCTTCTCTGGGCACCCTGTGCTGGGGCCTCCCCACCCTCACAGCCAACAATTCCCTCCCAATAACCCATCTAACCCTGCCCTGTGGCAGGGGGAAGCCATTCCCCCTTGTCCTGTCCATGTCTTTGACACCAGTCAGTGCCTTTCCCACCCTTGCTGTTCCCCAGCAGTTCGAGGACAAGGCCATGGGATGATCCAGAACTGTGGTTTCACTGTTCGGCTTCTACAGTCACAGCCCAGAGCTGAGGTTTTGGGCCACAATGTCCCACATGCCTTTGATCCCATCCCACCTGGGAGCTGGGAGCCTTCAGCCCCTGCCTGGGGGTGCTGTTGGAATGCTGCTCTCCAGATCTGTGCCTGGCCATGGATCCTGCTGACCCTGCCTCATCACTCTGGCCCTGCTCGGTCATCACTGGGTCACCTCTGACCCGCTCTGCAGATCCAGCATCCCAGGCTGACCAGGCACCGGCTATCCCTTCACCATCCCCTATGGAACTGCTGCCCTTTTGGGTTTTGCCTTTTTTTTTTCTTTTCCATGTTCTCTGTATTCTTCACACGCATATTTGTAAGCCTATTGTGTTAGTGACTAATTTCCCCAGTAATTTTCCGTGGCCCTTCCCTAGGCAGAAAAACAAAACAAATCGCAGAGCTTCAAGCCCCAGGGGGTACGAAGCCCCAGCGCTATCTTGGTTCTTCCTGGGAACCACAGGGAAGAAGAATGCTTTGAGATACATTTTCGTTGACAAACTGCAGCTAGTGCCAAGGGGGGCTCCAGAGAAGGGACTTGACCTGGGTAGGAACTGGCTCACCACTTGTGCTCCTAATTGGTACTTNGGGGTGGGCTTTTGCAGACATCTTTCTGTAGCTGCCCCTGAAAGCCTTCAAACAAAAATCCACTTTTCTATTGCCTCCTTACCAAAATTATCTCGAATTTCATTTCCAGAAGCGGGGAAAAAGGCAACAGAACAACCCAGCCAGAACGCTCCTGGCCAGCGCGGGGGCGGCGAGGGGACTCACCCAGGGTCTGGCCGGCCAGCACGCGGCCGTTCTCGCCCAGCACGGCGGCGCGCGCGTGCCTCTCGTTGGAGTACTGCACGAAGGCGTAGCCCTTGTGCACGGAGCAGCCGACCACGCGCCCGTACTTGGAGAAGATGGTCTCCACATCCGACTTCTTCACCACCGCCGTGTTGAGGTTGCCGATGAACACCCGCGAGTTGATGGACTTGGGGTCATTCTTGTTGGTGATGTTGCTCGTCTGCACCTTCAAGGACATCTTGGACGCCTGCAAGCACAGGTGGGGGGTCAGGAGGGTGCGCAAGGCAATGCCCAGAAAAAGGGATGGGGGATAAATCTCTCAGGGGAGGAAGCAGCTCCTCAGTGTCAACTGGTCACAATGGGGCAGATCCCGTCTCTGGGAGCCCCTAGGTGTTGAGAAACCACTGGCACAGTCAATCCTAAATTCTTGCTAGAAAATAACTGATCAAGCTGACACCTGGTTGGTTCTGTGCAGGGCCAGGAGCTGAACTGCAATGATGCTTGTGGGTCCCTCCCAACTCAGGGTGTTCTGTGATTCTAAGGTTGCTTTTAGGGGAGAAACCAAGATTTAAATCAATTTCACATCTAGGTAAAAGCTTCAATGCTGTCATACCAAAGCTTTCACCTCTCTCTGCTAAATGACAGTTCCAAGAACTGCTCTTTTTGAAGCAGTCTGCATCCAGCACCTTGGTTCATGCCCACTTTTCCAGGCTTTCCCCTCCCAGCACAGCCCTCACCATGCTCAGGGACGGGTTTGTCCCTGTGGGGCCACACTTGCACCTGGAAGGGGACTTGGGATTTCTGGGTATAAATGAAGAGATTTAAGCAGTGATCAGCCCAGGTGCTGCTGCTGGCACCTGCACTGCACTGCCTGCACGCCGGGCTTTGGGCTGGATTTTGTGCAAACAGGAGGTGTCACTGTTAGCTTGGAAATCACCGTCAGCCACATCAGCTGGAAGCCACTCCAACCCCTTCCAGGCTCGGATCTGCCGAGCTTCGTGCCTCGGGCAGCTCGTGGGCAGCCCCTGGGAACAGGTTTGCCCTCGGAGCACAAGGGACAGGGCTGCCAGTCGTGTGAAACCCAAGCCAGTGTGGCCTGTCTGCTCCAACTCCAGCAAAACCCACAGCTGCCCACAGAGATCAGCTTGATTTCCACCTTCCAGCCCCAGAGGGATGCTCTGGGATCACGGCTGAGCTGCACACACAGCCCGTGGGATTTACCCGGGAGCTGTGGAAGGTGTTTTGTGATGCACATCGAGGTGCTGCTCTTCCCCAGCCCCTTCCTGCAGCACCCACAGGTGCTCCCACTCCCAAGGGCAACACCACCAGGGTGTCCACAACTTCTGGAGGTCTCCAAGCCTGGCACAGGGGTTGCACTGCTACCACAGGTCCTGGAGTCCCCTGCCTGGTGGTCCCCAGCATCTGCCATGGCTCTGGGCAGAGCCAAAGCCCTGCCTGGCTTTGGGGTTTTGGCTCTCTGGGCTCCAAGCCCAAGTCTGAGCAGGCTGGCCCGAGGTGGGACAGCGGCAGCTGCCTGAGTGCACTGGGGCAGCCCCTGTGGACCCTGTCCCCTCGGTCCCAAAGCCCTGGCAGGCTCTGCCTGCCCCCAGCCCAGCCTGCCCGAGGCACTGACAGGGCACTTCCAGCTTTGCTGAGCCCTAAACCACGGAGTTACCTTCCCTACACTCCTGCCCTGGCAGGCTGAGCCTGGCAAAAAACCGCAATATTTTGGGGTTCCATCCAAGACTTTCCAAAACCCCAGTCCTGCTTCTTCCTTGTGCTCTCCTGCAGAGAGATTCCCCAGCAGAAATGAAATCTCTGGTTGCTTCTCTCTCCTCTGCTAGAGGGGAGAACATCATCACACCCACCTCACCCTTTGCCAGGGGAGCCCCGTTTTGGCTCCTCAGGGGCTGGATGTTTTCCCTTCTGAGCTCCCAATTCCTTGGGATCTGCTCCTGCCACAGTCCCACGCTGCCCGAGGGTGCCCACACAGACGAGCATTGGTGTGTTAGGGTCACCATCACTGCTCCAAATCCTCAGATCCGAAATTTCAGTCCAGGACAGGGACACGGGAGAAGACTGCCTCATCCCCACAGGCAGAGGGGGATGCCTGACCCAGTTTGCAGCCTGACCCAGGAGCCACAGGGTGCTGGAACAATCCCCCAGGGGCACACCTCCACCTTCCCACCCGGGAGCACAAAGGGCTGGACACTCCACCCCTTTCACCATTTAAAGCCAGACCACACAGAGCACTGGAGACACCTGGCAAGTCTGAGCCTCTCTGTGAGGATGTGACTCCACAATAAATCTCCTCTGGCTCCAACCCCTGCGACTCCATTAACCTGCCACTGAGGCTGGAAATAATCTTCCTGCTAAATCCAATAATAAAAAAAAAAAAGTTAGACTTTGTCTCCATCTGGCTCATTGCATTTCCCCTTTCACGCTTACGGATTAAAAGAGCCAGAGACTTTTGTTTTATTACTTTAAAACCAATTCCTGGCAGGCAGTTTTCCTAAAAACACTGGGAAAAATAGCCAAAGGACAGGACTTTTAAAGGAATTTAAGTGAATTCAATTCTCAGCCTTTGGCAAGTGGTGCTCCAGCTTCCACCCCTATATCACCCCTTGTTTAAAGCTCTCTATTTGAACTTATTTTTTCAGTGCCACCTGGAAGAGGCTCTCAAAGGAAACTGCCCCTTTCCTGGTGCAGATGGGGAGAAATGGAGGCTTTTTCCAGCTCTTTGGTCATTCTGGGTACCCAGCTTAAGCCTCAAGGACTCATTTCACAGAAATCCTGAGGATCTGCACCAAGCCCAGCTGGAAGCTGCTCCAGGGTGGCCAGTGCCCAGGGAATCTCCATCCTGAATGTGGCCGGTGCCCAGGCAATCTCCATCCCAAACGTGCTGGGAGTGGCTGAGGCTGTGCAGGACCTTCAGAGAGCCTGGACATCTGAGCGGTGTCTGCAGCCAGGGGGCCCTGGCTGGCCTTGCTGCCCCGAGGACACGTCAGACCTGCTGTGAACCCACGGCCCTCCTGTCCCTGGGGATTCAGCAATGTCACACCGGTGACTCTAGCACGTGGCTTTGCACCCGCTGACTCCCGGAGTTTCCAGCTCCTGAAGCCCGTATTTTCTTGTTCCAGAGCCAACCTGCCCCGGCACCTCTTTCCCTTACCCCAGGCCATGCCACGGGGACACCCTTGGTCCCTCTAAGCTGCTTCCCCTTACAGGATGCACTCCCACTTTTTCATCCCCATCTGCTGGAGTCTCTGCAAGTCTCCAACCCATTTTCGACCCACCCACAGCCCTCCTTTCCCCCAGCCCCCAGAGAAATCCCCCTGGTCCCTGGGCAGAGTCTGAGCCCTTCTCCCCATGCTTGGAACCCACCATGCAGCTTGCACTGCCCTGGGAGCCACCCATGCAGGCTTATATCCCACCTGGATGCCAGGATGCCGCATGACCGTGTCCAAAGCCTTCTTGAAGTCAGGGCAGACACCAACCGCGTCACTTTGCCACAGAAAACAAGGAGCTTGGTCGAATTTGGCCACACCATTTCCAGGTCTGGCCCTGCTGCAGGCATTGCTGAGGAATGTTCTCTTCCTCAAACACAGCACTCACGTCAAACACACCCCTGGCTCTGCTTTCACACTCCAGCACTGAAGAGTTTAACTGCTGCTACTCCCCAGTCCCAAATCAGGCACAGCCCAAAGCCTCTCCAAGGACTAATCAGCCCAGTCAGGTATTATTTACAAGAGCCTGAAGCTCTGCCCAGCTGTTTGCAGCTGCAAACCCCAATTACATCAGGGCTGAGCTCCTTAAGCCTGTGTAGGAGGGATGTGGCTTAAGCTGCCTCTGTGCCTGGGCTGGAACAGGCTGGCTGCAGGATCCAGGTGGGATGCAGGGAGGGTGGGGGTATAAAACTGTGTTTTCCCCAGATTCCATGGGCTCTCAGCAGGTCCCACAAGAGCCAGCCCTGCAGCTGTTAATGGACCCTTCCCCATGCGGGTTTGCTGTTAAAAAAAAAAGACCTGGATGAAGCTGAGGTGTGGGCAGGAAGGTACCAGATGGATCTTCACTTGGAGAAGCAAATCTCCTAAGGCATCTCCCAAGATGAAGATTTTGGCTGCCATGGAGTTGGGGGGGTTGGAAAAGGGGAATCTGTGCCTCTCCAAGGTCCCTGCTGTCCATCCCCACCTCGCACCCTCCTTGTCTGGCTCCTGTGACCTTCCCCACGCTTCCTGCAGCTGGACCAGCACGTGCTGTGCTTGTTCCCTGTGCTGTGTCCTCTGCTGCCCACCCGGGAGGCTGCGTCCCAACAATCCCATAAAGCCGCACATGGGATGAGCAACTTCCACCCCGCATTGCAGGGACCAGGGACAGAGTGGGGAGCTCGTCCCTTGAAATTCCCAGTGGCTCCAGGGCCACCTCAGGACACCGCAGGTCTGTGCAGGGGACGTGCCTGGGCTGATGGGAGATGGGACAGGGCCACCAGATGGCCGAGCCAAGGTCAGGCAAGGTGACAGCCACGCCGCTGGGCTGGGCTTGGGAGGGAGCCAGCGGGACCCCGGCGTCTCTGCAGATGGGAGCTCTCCAGGGCCATCTGCCCACGCTCTGCTGGCCCTGCCCGGGCAGGCAGCAGGGATCTGGCAACAGGGAGGAGGGAAGGCCAAGGCTGGGGAATGCTCGGAGGGTTTGGGCCCCATCACTGGTGTCTCACAACCCCTTGGGCACTGCGTGTTCCAGAGCTCTGCTGCTGCCACACACGAGCCAGCATTCCCTTGAGAAATCAGCCTCCCTTGTCTCCTCTGTCCCACTCATTTGGGATTTCTTCTTAAACACAGAAGTCACTTGGCATTTCTTACTGGCCTCCTTACCGTAACACCTGGAAAAGGACATTTTAACCATGGCTGTTAGTATTTCATACTCCCCCTCCCTGCATTCCAGCAGGGCACTCTGTGGGGTGTCCAGGTGAAATCCAGCACAGCTGTCAGCTGGGAAACAGCACAGCTCCACAGCTGGGGAGGGGAGTGGCCTCTCCAGCCACCATCACCTGGATACCCCACAGAAACTCCAGCAGGGCTGAGTCAGAGCAGAGCAACTTGGTGATGTGTCTGGTCAGAAACACCCACACGGCACACACACATATTCCTGGTTATTCCAATAACCATTGCTGGCATTGGCAGGTGCATTTCCACAGCTCTGATTCCACCTTTCACCCCCAACCCACAACTGCCACAAGATGGACCAGAGTTGGAAAAGAGAAAAGACAAAAGGCAACAAGGAATAATACTCGGACATGAACAAATGAATGCGTAAAGGGGTTCTTAACCTCTAGAACCCCAGAGAACATCAAGGACAGAGTATTAGGATTATCCCTGTTTTCTGCAAGGGAAACTGAGGCCCATACAGGAGAGGTCTGGGGTGGAGGGGTGTGTGTCCCCAGCCCCACCAAAGCCTCCAGAGACATTGCAATGGCACTCCCAGTCCCAAAGGCCCCAAAGACACAAGGAGGCTTAAGGATGAGATTGCCAGGAGTAAGATTTCTTCTTCCATCCTTCCCTCCACCCTTCCTAGAATCACAGAATGATTTGAGGTGGAAGGGACCTCAAAGCCCATCCTGTGCCATCCCCTGCCATGGGCAGGGACACCTTCCACTGTCCCAGGCTGCTCCAAGCCCCGTCCAACCTGGCCTTGGACACTTCCAGGGATCCAGGGGCAGCCGCAGCTTCTCTGGGCACCCTGTGCCAGGGCCTCCCCACCCTCACAGTGAAAAATTGCTTCCTAATGTCTAGCCTAAACCTACTCCCTTCCCCTTTTCCTTCCTTCCCTCCCTCCTGCCTGTTCCATCCCCTCTGCACAGGGAGAGACCCCGGGAGTTCCCAGGGGACAGCAGTGAAGCCACGGTGACCCCAGGAGCATCTGGGGATGTCCATCTGCACCCAGGCTGGGCTCTCCAGCACCCTCTGACCATCATCCCTGCAACCTGACCCTCCACACACCCCTGGAGCCTGGCATTTACCCAGGATTCTCCAAGGGTTCATCCCTCTGGGCACACGGGCACCTGTGTGCCACTGCCAGGTGAGAAGAAAATACAACAGGGATCAACTGAGCTTTGCAGCCCAGAAAGTCAAGGATCCCCTGTGCCGTTTCCAAGAGGTGGTGAGGACCACTCCAAGGTCCTAGCGAGCTCCCACACCCCAGGACAGGCTGTGCCCACCTGCACATGCCCCTGTTCCACGCTGGGAGGGGGATGGATGCCAACAAACTCCTCTCCCTGCCTCTGCTTCTCCTCTCTTGCTGTGACAGCACACCTGGCAGCAATGTCACACACTGTCCCTGCTGCTGCCAGCGTGCAGGAATCCCTTAAAAACCCTGCTATTCCACCCAGGAACAGCCCAAGGCTGGCACTGGTGTGCTGATAAGCTGTCCCCTCCCTGTTCTCAGTGCCCTGCTTCCCAGATTAGCTGGTTAATTGAGAGCCAGGTGGCTGCAAACCCCAGGGGCCCCGGGTGAGTGACGAGCTGTCACGGAAGGAGAAGGGAAAGCAAACCCAGGGCCCCCCCGCCTCCTGCAGGAGCTCTTTGTGTCGGTGTGACGGCAGCAGCCGGGCTCTTCTCCCCCTCTCATCACGTTTGCTCACAGGAGGGGAGATGTGGTTTTCTGTCCTGCCCACATCTCCACCCGGTAACACCACTAACACGTTTTTCCAGCTTGGAGGTTTGACAAATGCAGACACCCTGCAGGGACCTCCAGCACAGGGACAAACCTGGTCCCTGCCACATTTGGGGCAAATTTGGCATGTGGGGTATTGGAAAAACACCAGCAACCTGTGTCTTGCCAGCATGGATGGGTGTTGCAGCCCGTGGAGCTCCAGTGCGAGTGGGACCTTGTTCAGGTCTTTTTAACCATCTCAGATACTCCTGTACAGGGCAAACCCCAGCCCTGCCCTCACTGCTGTCTGGAGGTTGCCCTCGCTGCTTTCATCCCAAACCTTTCACGTTCAAATATCTTTCTTGCCACTTGCAAGGGAGCAGCACAGAAAATTTTTGGAACTTGATGGGGAAAAAAATCTAAGCAGGGCCTGTTGTGACAGGACACAGGGGAATGGTTTTAAACTGAAAGAGGATCAATTTAGGTTAGATATTAGGAAGGAATTCTTCCCTGTGAGGATGGGGGACCCTGGCACAGGGTGCCCAGAGAAGCTGTGGCTGCCCCTGGATCCCTGGCAGTGTCCAAGGCCAGGCTGGACGGGGCTGGGAGCAGCCTGGGACAGTGGAAGGTGTCCCTGCCCATGGCAGGGGTGGCACAGGATGAGCTTTAAGGTCCCTTCCAACCCAAACCATTCTGATTCTATGAACTTAAAGGCTAAATCAGCAGCATTACATTGGAAGGCAAAAATCCACCAAGAGAGAGATTTGCACTGTCTTGCATGTGGCCAGAAAGATGATTTTCAGGGAAGGCCTGAGCAGTTAACATTCCCCAGCACAAACAAATTGGCACGGCTGTCCCACAGGGAGGATCTCACTTCGGGCAGCCACCACGCCTCTCCTTGGCTCTGAGAGGTTTAGGAGAATCACAGGATCTCAGAATGGATGGGTTGGAACGGACCTTAAAAATCATCCAGTCTCAGCCCCTGCCATGGACAGGGACACCTTCCACTATCCCAGGTTGCCCCAAGCCCTGTCCAACCTGGCCTTGGACACTTCCAGGGATGGGGCAGCCACAGCTTCTCTGGGCAACCTGCTCCCGTTTGTTTTTTTTTTTTTTTTCCCTTTAAGCTGAAAAAAGGCACTTTTGAAGAGAAATACAGCCAGCTGTGAGACAGGGGATTGCCTGCCCAGCTCCACGGGCAGCACAGGCTGCACAAGCCCTGGGAAGCTCAGTCCCTGCCACCTCCAGTGCCAATCATTCCTCCCTGGAGAGCCCTGAGTAATTTCCTAGTGAGCCCCCAAACACGAGAGCCGAGCTTGGAAGCGCTGGTTTAATAACCAACACAAACCCTGCACTCTTTTCAATAACTCCTGAGCGCCCAGCAAGTCCTGCACACAAACCTGGAGGGCTCAGCCCTCCTCACAGAGAGCAGGCAGATCCTGCTCACTGCTGCGTGCTCCAATAAACAGAATAAACTGGGAGGAAACCAGTGCTTGGGTTCCCTGGGGAAAACAGCTTCAATCCTCCCAAACATGAGTGTTAAAGGACTGGGAAGTTATTAAAAAAGGGGGTAGACAAAGATGCCACAATTATTAGACTGGTTCTGCAGGCCCAGGGCTGTCTTTTGGGGGAATATTTGCTGTGCTGAGAGCTGCGAGGGCTGGAAAGCTGGAGATGAGCTCAGCAGGAGCCAGACTGTGAAGCTGGGGGGTCTCTTTGCAAACCTTGTTCCCCCTGTAAAGTGCAACCAAGCACATCCCAGTAAGGGAGGATCCTTTCACTGCAGGCAGAGCAGGTCCTCGGGTCCCTCCAGTGCCATTTTGGGCTGTCCCCTCTCCCACAGACAAGGGGCTCCTTGTACAGACAGGGCCAGAGAATTGTTCCCAACACTTCCCAGGGCTCCACCTTGCACGTCATCGAATCATTAAGGTTGGAAAAGACCTCTGAGATCATCAGGTCCAAGCATCCACCCAGCACCACCACCAGGCAGGCCCACCACTAAACCACGTCCCCAGGTGCCACAGCCACAGGTTTTCTGATCACTTCCAGGGATGGTGACTCCAGCCCTGCCCTGGGCAGCCTGTCCCAATGCTTGACAACCCTTTCCATGAAGAAATTTTTCCTAACATCCAATCTAAACCCCCCTAACATCCAATCTAAACCTCCCGTGGCACTGCTTGGGACCATCAGCATCCCACCTGCCCAGACTCAGGCTCTGTCAGCGGCAGTCCCTGACCCCCTGGTCCTGTGGAGGAGCACCCAGCCCCTGCTGGGGACCCCTGGCTGTCCCCCACCCCCTCTCCATGGCCAGCCCACCCCATCGGGGCTGTGTGGCTGGAGCTGAGATGCAGAAGGCACCAATGCAGCCCCGCAGCCCCCGTGCAGCCCCACCGGCCCCAGGTACCTCCTGGAAATGCGGGGACCACGCCCTGCCCGAGGACACGGGTGCCCCTCCTGAGCAGGCAGGCTCCGGTTCAGCCCCGCTGCCACCCCGTGTTGCCCCTGGGACAATGAAATGCTGTTCACACCAGTCCTGCAGGGTCAGCTGTCACTGCTCAGGCTGGGGACAGCCCCCAGGGACAGAGGCCGTGATGCCTCTGCACCCCACGGGAGAGCACCCAGACATTCCCAGACACTCCTGCCTCTGCAAGCACCTGGACACCCCCAGGGAGCTGCGGCTCCCAGCCCTGTTTGTCACCGGACCCCACCGCCTGCTCCACTCAGTGCCCGGGGTGGGTGATGGGGGGAGCTGCTCCCCACCCGGTTCCCCTTCCCCACGCTCAGCTGGGGGCTGCGCCATCCCAAACTCGGACTGAAAGCACAAGGGGAGAGCAAAGAGCCAGCTCGGGCTCCTCAGGGCACACGTCCCGCAGGACGTCAGCAATAATCCAGCCTGCCCCGTGGCAGATGTGGCCCTGCAGGAGGGGCGGCTCCAGCCCCTGATCCTGCCCCGTTCACGCCACGGCTGACGCACGGAATTTGCACTGGGAGCATCCTGGCCTGGAGCTGCTCCAGCACAGCATCGCCAGGCACCTGGGCGGATGTCACCTGTGATGCTGCCTCTGTGCCAACGGCACGAGCAGCTCCTTTAACCCCTTTTCTTTGCAGTGAGGGCCCCACAAAGCTGGGATTCACTCCTGGCTGATGCAGGGCTGTGCCTGGACACTGGGGACAGAACTGGCTCCCCCCAGTCCTCCTTCAACTCTCCACTTCGCTGTGCAAAGAGCCTCCTTTTTTAATTTTTAATTAAAACAAGTCATTTCAAACTGGAGAAATCCTGCCAATCCTTTGAAAAGCTGGCTCTGCTTTAAATTTCTGAAATCCTCCATAACAGAGCCATAAATAATCAATAGCTGTTTAAATAAGTATTTAATCAGCTGTTAAAGGTACAATGGTCACAAAGTCTATAGGTCAGCACTCAGTTTATAGCTGTGGCTCGTTACCATCTGTCCTATGTATTATTTATGTCTGTAGAAGCTTAAAAATCTATTCATTAGAGCCTTAAATCCTTCCTAATAAATGCGATAAAGGATGACCTAGAGCTGGACAGTGAGAGCTGTCCAAGCAGCCCCTGCTCCTCAGCCTGCCTTGTCTCCGCACATCTGGGGCTCCCCCAAAGGCTGCACAACTCCCTGCACAGGTGTGGGGTCACCCCAGAGCTGCTCACCTGCATCCCCTTTGGGGACAGTGTTTTACCCCAAAGAATCAGGGAATACTTTGGGTTGGAAGGGACCTGAGTTGTTCCATGGACACCTTCCACTATCCCCAGGTTGCTCCAAGCCCCATCCAACCTGGCCTTGAATATTCCCAGGGGTGGGGCAGCCACCATCTCCATCTGCTTGACAAGGCCGAAGTTTTGTCTTTGAAAGCATTTTCTCCATGAAAATATATATTAAATTAAGGCACTTTTCTCCTAGAAGCCCTCCCTCCCCAAACAGGAGCATCCTTTGATTGCAGAATATGCAACAAGTGGAGTTTTCAGGAGTCTCTGCTTCCAATCATCTCAGAAATCTCTCGTGAACAGACCAACATTCTTTTTGACAGCAGCAAAATAAATTTTAAAGGTCAATTGAATCAGATAAGCCCAGTCTGGCAGCCCTTTCAGATGCAGAATTCCATGGGTACAATTTAGGTTCTGTTCGAGAACAGAAACAAAATGCTTTGGAGGGAAGAATCTTCAAAAGAAAAAAAAAAAGAAAGAGGAAGAAAATGAAAAGGAAACAGCAATTAAATAGAATGTCATCCGTAATCCCACCAGTGCAAAACCTGATGATTACCTACCAGGCACTGGACAATGCTACATGCACTAATCTAATTAAAGGCCTTTTTTACAGGCAGCTGAAGCCAGCTCATTAGCGTGTTACCGAGATGCTCATTAATGGCTGGCCATGACTAATTTCTTGAGAATTGTTCTTTAATTCTTTATCATTCCCAGCCTAACAGAAAACCACAATGTTTCCATCCCCCCTCTCCCACTCACACGGGTTCTGATGTTCCTTAATGAACACCCCCCACCAGCGCAATTGTTGTTTTAACAGCAAATGATAGATTTATTTATGGGGAAAAGCAAGGGAAGTTTCTGGGAAGTTTCTTAGCTGGTAATGAACTGGAATTGCTGCTGCTGCTTTCGCATCTCCTGCCCCCATCCATGAGCCCAAGGCTCTCCTCCTCACACAAACCCCTCTGGCCATGTCCAAGAGCTCTCCCAGGCTCCAGTGCTGGGCCACATCCCACCCTTCCCAGGCCACGATGCAGGTTCCTGTGGGAAGGACATGCGCATCTCTCACCACGGGGAAATGCTGAACTACAGGGAACATCTGGGCTCCAGGAAGGCCCCCATTTCATACTGCCAATTAATTTCATTTAGCCCCCTCCAGGGCCACCCAGCTCCCAAAGAGGAGCTGCTGGAGGTGGAGCCTCACTGATGGAATCCCCTTTTTGAGCTCCACTGGTGTCTTAAATCATTATGGTTGAAAAACACCTCCAAGACCATCCAAGCCCAACCATTAACCTCATCTCCTAAGCAGAGGTCCTGCACTGCGATGCCACAGCTTCTTTAGCTCTCCAGTGCTGCTCTTGCCAGCCAAACCGGTCCTGCTCATCCCCCAGGCCACCTCTGCCAAGCCAGGAGGGCTATGGCTGGTCCTTCTGAGCGACCGAGCAGAAATCAGGGATTTCCTGCCCCTGGGGATTTCAGCACAGCCCCAGCTACCAGGAGACTTGGCAAAATCATGAGCTGAGGACAGCAGGACAGTCACCACCCAAATCAAAAGGGTCCCAGACTGGACTGATCCTTCAAAATGCCTGACCGTGTTCTCCTGCAGAGAAAACCAGCTGACTGTCCTCCCGCCTGCTGAGGGACTCCTGGCACGGGTGTCCCCACAGCCACTCGCTCCCAGAGACTGGGCTAGTGGAGGGGGGGCAGGACATGGGATGAGGAGCCTCAGGGAGCCTCACTGAGAACCTTTACCAGCTGAGGGTTTTGCCACGCTCCTTTCCTCTCTCTGAGTTAATCACCAGCTGATTGCCGTTCACAATTATTTCAGACACCTCCAATACGCAGAATGACATGATTAAGACGCAAATCTCTGTGGAGTGGCTGGGATGTGGCTCCCACTTCACTTCTTGTAGGATTTGCTGAGGTTTGGTAGTCTAAATGCCAGCTCTGAGGCTCCACAGAGATCGGGGAGGCACCTTCTCTCCAGGGAAGGCATCTCAGGTGGGACAGGGAGACCTGGAGAGCGGCTGGGCTGCTCGAGGGGCCAGCTATAGCATGGTCTGTGGTGGTGGCCATTCCTTTTCCTCCTAAGAATAACAAATCCTGCTCCAGATCGACTGGCCTCTGCCTCTCCAGCTGGATGCAAGGACCAAAGCCCAGCCTGGTTTTGCAGAGGGTGCTGTGCTCCCCTCGGGACTGATGGTCTGGGGATTTCCCTCCGACATCAGCGGGCTCTGGGCCAAAGCTGAGATCAAAGAACGTCATCTGCTGCTCTCACGCTCCATCAGCTCAGCGTGCCAGTCGTGCATGCCAGGATGATGGGCCAGGGCTGGGAGGGCTCTTGGGACTCTCTGCTGATGCTGCTTTCACCCCTTCACTCCCTGCCAGCCCTTCTTGGGGACAGCATTCAGCTCCCACAGAACGGGCTGAAGACACAGACCCCCTCTTAATAAAACAGCAAGATTAGTAGCCCATCATTATTTGTTGATTATGGTCATTCTTTTCTGTAAATGAAATTTAAAAGTCATCAACAAATTTGTCAGCTGTGACTTATGAGCCCTTCTTGCTGTAGGGGAGTGAAGCAATGACAAATCCCCTCCACCAGCACCTCATCTGTTACACGTTAGGAGCTGCCACATTCCAATTACCAGGGACCCTCGGAATCCATAAACAAACAGCTACAGAAATGTCCTCACAGCTGCCGGGACCATTCCTCAGAGCTGGCGGGTCCCTGCCACAGCGCCAGGCTCAGGGACCAGGGACATGTGGCTTTATCAGTGTTAGCCAAGCCCTGGGCCCAGCTTTGGGGAGGTGGATGGAGCATCTCCCAAGCAGGAGATGTGGCTGAATGGCTGCAGGAGCTGAGGGCTGGGGGCACTGGGAGCGTCCCCCATCCAGGGAAGCTCCTCCTGATGATGAGGAGTGTGGAGAGCTTGCTGGGAGAGCAGCTGGTGTTGTACACAGTACTGGGGGTCCAAGACCTTTCTGGCTCTGCTCTGGGAGGGAGGTGGCTCCCCACGGATCATCCTGGTGATGATGCCTTAGGATTTTAGCTTTTATATTTTTCATGTATTTGTAATCCTGCAGTTCTTCAGTGTAGAACTCTAAACTCCATACAGAGTGTTAGCTACTGCTTTCCCATTTTGGTCAGACAAAACATTTCCTCTCTAGGCCTGGGAATCAAGGACACCTCACTGGCTCAGGCCTTGAGAATTGTAAACAAAAGTGAGTTGGGATGGAGCAAACTTGGGGTAAATGACTTCATCACCTGAAGCTGTAATAGGAAGATTAACCCCCAATATGCAAATGGACCAAACTTATAAAAGTGTGAAAACCCGTGACCCATCATCCATTTTGGGTGTAGCCTCTGGGTGGGCTTCATCTGCCCGAAATGTACCTGAAGGCCCTTCAATAAATATAACCGCTTATTATTCCCTTAGTTTTATCTGGCCTCTGTTTTTAGATAGCCCAAAAAGACATCAGTAAAGCCAAATTTCCCTGCCAGAGAAGAGCAGGCTCTGTGAGGACCCTGCAACTCCCCACCAACACGGGACGCTCAACTCTGCCCTTCCCATGGGATGCTGAGCAGCCTCCCCACACCAGGCAGGCTCTCCTCCTGCTCCCCCTCATATCAGACCCCAAACACCACAGGCTGCTGGCCCCTGAGTCCTGGCAGGAAGGTAGAAGCTCTCCAGGTCTCTGCAGATCCTTTCTCTAACCCTCCCCCGGGGTCCAGCCCCAGTGTGGGGGTTACACACGAAGCTGGAGCCTCCCAGCCTCTCCCAGTGCCACTGGGGAAGGGCACACATCACGTGTCACACTGCCTGGGTGATGCCAGGGGACACTGGAGAGCTGCCTGTTAACACAACAGCTTATAAAATCACTTAGATCGCATTAAATGGCAATTTGACCCTCGTCACGCTCAGCATCCTCTGGGAGAGGAGTAATGGCCCATGGACATTTCCTGTTTGGCTTTCATTTGTTGGGCCTGGTGGATGGAGCGCTCACAATGGCAAACCTTGCTTTTCCAGGCAACAAAACCTGCCACTGAAACCTTCGAGACAAGCTTCTCCCCAAAATTTCCTCTCCCAGAGCCCTCTGAGGTGTCCTGGGGGAGCCACAGCAGAGCACGGATGTGGCACTGCAGTCGTGGGGCTGCCACGATGGACCAGACCAGTGTCAGGAGCTCTGTCTTGCATCTGGCAGTGGCCAACACCCAGCCCCTGCCTGTGACACCAGCAGAGATGACAAAGAACAGCCCTTGACTGCCCCGTGTGTGCCTGACATCCTCATGCCCAAAAGCTGATTATCCTTCATTCACCCTCACGGACCACACATGGAAGCAGGCAGGAATTTATCCTGCTGACCCTATTTTCTCCTATTTAACCCGGTCAAAACTGACCTTTTATCAGCATACCAGGCTGCCTGGGACTGTGCCTTCCATCACTGATGCACAGACCCTGGGGGGCTCACCCAAGCCAGCGTGACTTCCAGCTCTGTTTGCTTTCCTGGCTGTGCAGGGCATCTTTGACTGTCACAAAGAGCTGTGAGCACAAACAGATCTGTCTGGACACGGCTGCTCCACAATTATTCATTTTAACAGTAGCAGTCATTGGGAAAGCAGCAGAAGAAGAATGATTTCATTTTCACAACCTTGAGTTCCCCCTGCCCTGCTTGGATGAGTTTGCCTCGGTTATTTCCATCCCCCAGGAACGCAGACCCCACGCTGCTCCAGAGCATTTCCCACATTTGCTGAAGGCTCAGTCTCAGCTCTCAGATGCCCAGGGCTTGTTCCAGTGAGATGGATGATGAACCCCCCAGGGAATCTGTGACTGACCCTCGTGGATAAACCCCGAGCGGCCAACCCAAACTCATTTCCTCTGGTGAGTGCTCATCTGCAAGTGCTAAATGAGCTGCTGTGAACTGTGCCCCCTGTTCCTCCACACAAACACCGGGGGCCCAGCCCTGCCTCGGTGATGAACTGAAGCTGATGAAGCCGAATGGGGAATTTAAACAGGTTTATGAAATTTCGTGGTTCACTGTAGTGGGATTTCAGCCTTTCTCTCATCTCCCACTTTGCCAGGGTGCTGGTTGTGCATGGGAACACCCCCCTGATGCACCCACAGCCATGGCACCCATGAATCCTTGTGACACTCCTGGTCACGGTCTGGTTCTGGGAAAGGCAGGAGGTTTTATAATGCTCTGCATTTCTGTTTTATAGAAGAGTCTGAGACATGCCAACACCTCTGTGCCACACATGGTTATTGCTGAGGAACTCACTGCTGCACACTGCCAACACTAGAGACAGAAGAATGAAGAAAATTCCACTTTGAAATGTTTTCCTAACCCCACTCTACCCACAAGGCTTTTGTTTTGTTAAATTAGTGACAGCTGCTTGATTCTTTGCAGGTGGGGCCTGTAATGGCAGCACTTGGCTCCCCCATTTAATGGCTGCACTGGGAACCCACTGGTGAGCAGCACTTTCTCCTGGTGCCAGGGGATTTTGTGAAACTCACTTTGGTTTTGCCAACCACAACTCCCACGATGCCTCTGCAGTGGAGAACAGCAAATGTTCCCCAAACACTGCAGAATCTCAGGACCATTTGGGTTGGAATATCCTCCAAGATCATCGAGTCCAGCTGTTACCCCAGCACTGCCAGACTCACCCCTAACCCATGTTCCTCATACACGGCGAGAATAAAGAGAAAAAAAGTGTCCATTTTAAAAATGCGCCTTTCTGTTTTGTTAAAAACCAAACTAGTGAGGAGGGTGAGGGAAGAACTCCTAACAGTTGTGTTTGTCTCCCTGGCTTTGCAGAGGCATTTCCCACAGCACTCCCTGCCCAGCCAACCTCTCAATCCTGAGCGGAGAGGACGAAATATCCCTGCAGTCACCTCCTCCAGAGTTATTTAATTCCTTGTCTCTGTGGCTCACACAGGCTCTGTGACTGGCTGCCAGTTCAGGAGGACATTTCAGACTGGGAGGGATTTGCATGCAGAGCATTCATACAAGGAGATGAAAACCCCCTCCTTTGGAGCAGCCATGGGAACACCTTACATGGGAAAGCTGGGGAAAATCCTTTTTTTCCCCCTGATCTTTAACCCCTGTGCCATAGTCCACGTGAGTTGCTTTCTGGGTTCAAGATGAAGCCATGAAGGTTTGCTCACGGCTGTGAATCACCTGAAAAGCAGCCTGTAAATAAATGCCAGCGATGGCAGTGATACCTGCTATAGATAACGTCGGTAGGGTCGTTACTGCCAATCACCCCAGACACGTCCAATGTACATCCTGTCCAGTCAAGAGGGATTGCTTTACAGCAAGACCTCGAGCTGGGTTTACAGAGATAAACAGGTATCAATAAACTTAGACTTCTTTAAGATGTTTGACTTGGGGCATGGGTTTTCACTTTACTCTGAGACCTGGCTGAGGGCTGCAAGTGCCATTATGGAGCCATGACAACACCCAGCAGCTGGAGGAGGAGGCCAGACAAAGTCAGATTATAAACCAGGTACAAACACTTAACGCTGGAGGTGATCAGCCTGAGAGGCTTCTTGCTCTGACAGATCCTCTGCTGCTTTTAGAGCAAGGCAGATAATCTTCCTAAAAAACCTGCTACCTCTTACGCGTTCCTTTAAAATACGGAATTCAGGGCAGTCCCAGGGCCTGATTTATACAGCTGGTCAGATTAAGGGATAATTTGACTTAATAAATTTATTCAGCGACTTATCATACACATGACAGCTCATGCACATGGTGCTGTCTCCCTTCAGTTTCACATCCAGAGGAGTTCTCCCTTTGCCAGCACCAGGACATCCCGGCAGAAGCAGGTGGTTCAGTTGCCTTGCTAAAGCTTGTGGTAGTTCTAACTCTTCATCTAAAATATCTAAGAATGTGCCTTTGGCTGTTAAACTACAAGTTCTCCCATTTAAAGGATGTTCAGGACGTACTTTCCATTCTCTCTGAAATCAAATCCACATTTTCATTCATTTTTTGACAGTCACTATCACCAGATGAATCCCGGTTTCAGCCCAGCACCACGAAAGCTGGCATTACTAAAAGTGAGCAGGGAAGAGGCACTCTGGTGTTTTGTTCAGGGTTCAATTCTCATTGTGAACCAAAGCCTGGGAGTTTAATCTTGAGGTGGCCAGGTACAGAGCCTGAGATGGGTCCTCTGAACTGCCCCTTTCCTGGCTCATGAGCTGTCACCTGCCCGTGTGCCCACACAGAGACTGGCTCCTGGTGGAATTACAGATCTCTGCTCCACTGAGATCACAGAATCAGCTGGGTTGGGAGGGACCTTTAAAGGTCATCTAGTTCAACCCTGTGCCACGGGGAGGGACATCTTCACCCAGACCAGGCTGCTCAGGGCACTGTCCAGCCTGGCAATGAATGTTCCCAGGGCAGCCACAGCTTCTCTGGGCAACATGTGCCAGTGTCTTACCAACTCTTGTAAAAAACTTCTTCATTATTTCAAACTTAAATTTACCCTCCTTCAGTTTGAACCATTTCCCCTTGTCCTATTGCAACAGTGTCTCCCCATCTTTCTTACAGACCTCCTTCAAGTTCTGCAAGGCCACAATAAATTCTCCCCAGAGCCTTTGCTTGAAAGAGAAAGCCCAGAGCTCCCACAGCTCCAGGACAGCAGCGCCAGGCTCAGCTGCTCCAGGAGCTGCCCCTCCTGCCCAGTTCTTGGTGTCAGAGCTCCTTGCGTGGCTTCCCAGAAAAGCCCCTACAGGAAATGGCACCTTACAAGTGGTCCCACAGCCAGCAGGGCCCGAAGGGTGGCCCTGCTGAGGGACATGTGATGCCCAGCAGGTCACCCAGAGGTGGCAGTGTCCCCACCAAGGCTCCCGTTCCTCACCTCCCCCGCACCGCTCCTGTGCTTCCTTGTCACACCTGCGCTTCCCTGACGTGTCCCCTGCAACCCTCCAGGCTGGACCAGGGCACCTCCCAGCCCAGCCTGCTCAGCAAACTCTGCACAGCACTGCCAGATCTGTGATCCTCGCCCAGGCAGAACTCCCTAGGATTTGGGACTGAGCTTTGGTACAGCACAGACCTAGTGCAGGCTGAGAAAGTTGGGGCTCTTGAGGCTGAGAAGAGAAGGTTGTGTGGAGAGCTCCCAGCACCTTCCCAGGGTGTGAAGGGGCTGCAGCGAAGCAGGAGAGCGACTCTTTGTCAGGAACTGTAGGGCCAGGACAAGGGGGAATGGGATCAAACTGAAAAAGGGGAAATTTAGGTTAGATATACACAAGAAGTTGTTCCCTGTGAGGGTGGGCAGGCCCTGGCACAGGGTGCCCAGAGAAGCTGTGGCTGCCCCTGGATCCCTGGCAGCGTCCAAGGCCAGGCTGGACGGGGCTTGGAGGACCCTGGGACAGTGGAAGGCGTCCCTGCCCATGGCAGGGGATTGGAATGAGATGATCTTTAAGGCCCCTTCCAACCCAAACCATTCCATGATTTTATGAATCTAACACTGTCAAACCAAAGGATTGAGTGGACTTCTGCAGAAGCTCCATGGCTAAGCCATGGACGACACAATTCATGCCACCATCACATTTCATTTCCACTCTTCAGAACTGGTTGTCCATCTGGGCAACAAAACTCCTCTGGAAACTGCACCATTCACTATTTAAATCATCAGTTACAGCCTCTGGGAAATGCAATGGAGCTCAGTGAGGAGGAGATGGGCAAATACAGGCATTAAAGAGGTAAAGGTTGGAAAAATTTCAGCCAAGCTCAAATTTGGCCACCTTGAAGCGCTGCACACGCTGTGCCTTGAGCTCCTCACGTGGAGTTTGTGACGTGCCAAGGGCAGCTCAGCAGCAGCATCCTGGCCCTGTGCTGGTGCCAGACAGCCAAAGAGGGGCATGGTCCATCCAGAACGTGGTGGGGAGGGGTAAAACTCCCAGAAGCTGGGAGAGGAAAGGGTTTAGAAAGTGACCCCATTCTTCTTAACCAGCTTTCAGCTTATGAAATCATTATCCCACCCTTTGGGCATTGCCCTGCCGTGCTCCCCCTCCCACAGTCAGGGAAGGTGTCACGGCAGAGCAGGAGGGCATTACACAGGAATTTGGGGAGATTTCCACACCTTTACAAAGCTCCCTGCTGCCTGGATGCCCCCTGACTAGACAGATTAAAGGGATTAGAAGCTTATAAACGATGAGGCAGGGAAGTGAGGGGCTTTAGAAAATACCAAGGTCTTAATTTACAAGGAATGTTTAAAAATGAATGGAGTGAGGATTTTCTCCCACAGGAAAGCGGGAAGATTTTATTGTGAGGGAAGGTTATTTGACCAGTAAAATGGTTGGCCCATCCCATGTGGAAGTAGCAATGTATATTTTATACAGTGCAGACAAAAAGCATCTCTTCTTTACAAGTGAGGTGAGGAGAGTGAAGGGGGTGGTAGGATGGCAGAGGACACGGTTTCGGAACACAATGAATAAAGCACTGCTAGAGCAGAGTCGGGAAGCACATTTCCACATGAGTACCTCGTTGACTAAAAATTGTATTTTGGGGTAGGCTGAGCACTACTCCCAAAACGTCCCGGTGGAGCACTTGCAGGAGGAGTAAAGTGCAGATATTTTATATTCACAGACATGTGGGCAGTGTTTTAGTTCAGCACTGGCAACACCCTGCTGGGCTCTCTCCTTGTTTTCACCTCTATCCCTGCCCTGGGAGGACTGTGCTATTCCCACACTGACTGGCAGCTTGGGCCCGTTTAGCATCCAGCCCTGGTTAAACCAAAATTTAACCGAGCCTGTAAGAAGGAGGGGATGGAAAGAGCTCTTGGAGGCTTTCCAAAGAGGGGCTTACAGGTCAAGAATATGTTCTTCTCTCTCCTCCCCAGGCAGAGAGAAGGGAAGGGCAGGATGGGTGCTGCTGCAGAGGCTGCAGGATCCTGGCTTTGGCTAGCAGCTCCCAGACACTTGGATAAAAGCTCTCCAGGCCTGTTTCTGCAGGTTTCTCCTTGGCCATGAATGCAGTTCCTGCAGATGTGATTCCCAGGGTAGGTTCCTTTCTGCGCTGGCCCTTCCAAGCATGGTTTTCTCCATCCTCAGTCCCTGCTGACTTGTGTATCCCAGGCAGTTCTGTAACACCAGGAACCCAGGCAGTGTGTGCCAGCAGTGAAAGCCTCACTCTCACTGAATCATGGAACGTCCTGAGCTGGGAGGGACCCACAGGATCACCCAGCCCAGCTCCCAGCCCTGCACAGACACCCCAACAACCCCACCCTGGGCATCCCTGGCAGCGCTGTCCAAACGCTCCTGGAGCTCTGGCAGCCTCGGGGCCGTGCCCATTCCCGGGGGAGCCTGGGCAGTGCCCAGCACCCTCTGGGGGAGGAACCTTTCCCTGATCTCCAGCCCGACCCTGCCCTGGCACAGCTCCAGCCGTTCCCTGGCTCCTGTCCCTGGCACAGGCAGCAGAGATCAGAGCTGCCCCTCGGGAGGAGCTGCTGCCCCTCAGACTCTGCTCCAGGCTGGACAAACCAGGTGCCCTCAGCCACTCCTCATATGGCCCCTCCAGGCCCTTCACCACCTTTGTGGGTTTGTAGAGACCATCTCCAAATGCCCACCATGACCATGCACAGCTGCACCATATCCAGAAACCTTCTCAGACCCCAGCACAAGAAGGACTCACAGTGAGACCCCTGTGGGCAGCACTGCTGGGACAGTTTGGAGGGGCCCTGCCTCTGGAGGCATCTGCTCTGCTTACACTTCATTTATCACAGCATTGCAGAGTGGTTTGGGTGGAAGGGACCTTAAAGCTCATCCATTACCACCCCCTGCCATGGGCAGGGACACCTTCCACCAGCCCAGGCTGTTCCAAGCCCCATCCAACCTGGCCTTGGACACCTCCAGGGATCCAGGGGCAGCCACAGCTTCTCTGGGCACCCTGTGCCAGGGCCTCCCCACCCTCACAGGTGGTCACTTATGCCAGGGGCTCCTCTGCCTGGAGTCCCAAGGGTCCCAGGAGGAGGAGGGGGGATGGTGTGTAATGGCCATGCAAAAAGCCATTTTGGGTGATTTTTCATGTATCTCATCTCTCACAGAGCAGAGCTGGAGTCACACATTATTCTGGAGTCACACATTATTCTGGAGTCACACATTATTTCTGCCCGTAAAACCCACCCGAAGTCCAGACACTTCAGTGCAGAGTAGGGAGTAAACATGACATCTGAAGGGAAGGAGAAAGTGAGAAGGGTTTGGGTCTCTATAATTAACCTTGTGACACCTGTGAATAGCTGACAATCTGAGAGTGTAAATTCTGACGCATTTTTATGTTGTTCAGCCTCCCCTGCAATGCCATAAACCATAACAAAACCAGGGCCACGTCAGAGGGTACGAACTGGAGTATTAAACCTGTTAACCTACTTACACTTCAAAACCCCTGTGGCAAAGTTAAATTAAGGCAGATCAGGACTCTTAATGGAATTCAGTAGTTTCTGGTGCCTCAATTAAATTCCAAAATCCCACCCATAAAGTCGAGAAGGTGAGAAGCAAGGATGCCCTGCTGGGGTTTCCAGTTCCCAACAGCCTGACCATAATCATAAGGTCTTTGGAGCCAGTTTGTCCCTCGGGTCAGTTAACTCTGTGCCTTGCAGAGAGGGACTGTATTTCCTAATCTGATCCATGGTTCACTCCTGCAGAAAAATCAATAATCACTGTAATCACACCCTAGGGTGCTCCTGATATGGTTCTCCTTCATTCCCTACTTTTGGAGGTGGATCTTGCTGCTTTCTGTAATTTGCTTCTGTTTTATTTCTGGGGTTGCCACCAATTTATCAGCCACAGTGTGGCCAGCAGGACCAGGGCACTGGTCACCTCTCTTTACTCGAATCCTGGGGTCAGTTTTGGGCCCCTCATGACAAAGACATTGAGGGGCTGGAACATGTCCAGGGAAGGGAATGGAGCTGGGGAAGGGGCTGGAGCACCAGAAACGGCTGAGGGAGCTGGGAAAGGGGCTCAGCCTGGAGAAAAGGAGGCTCAGGAGGGACCTTGTGGCTCTGCACAACTCCCTGACAGGAGGGGGCAGCCGGGGGGGTCGGGCTCTGCTCCCAGGGAACAGGGGCAGGAGGAGAGGGAACGGCCTCAAGTTGTACCAGGCAAAATTTAGGTTTGAGATTAGGGAAAATTTCATCACTGAAAGGGTGGTCAAGCACTGAACAGGCTGCCCAGGGCAGTGGTGGAGTCCCCACCCCTGGAGGGATTTAAAAGCTGTGTGGATGTGGCACTTGGGGACGGGGGTCAGTGGCAGCCTTGGCAGTGCTGGGGGAATGGCTGGACTCCAGGGTCCCAGAGGGCTTTTCCAAACTAAACAGCTCTGTGATTCTGTTGCTTTCCAAGCAGCCTCTGGCTGCCTCAGAGGAGTTGCTGGTGGCCCTGGGGCCCATGGGGGTGGCCTTTGTGCCTCTCTGCCCCTCCATGTGCCTGGGGTGTGCCCACAGATCGCACCTGGTGCCAGCAGGGCTCAGCCTTCCCCATCCTGAGCACAGAAAAGCTGGTGGTACAGAGAGGAGGCTCCAGTAACCAGGACAGTGTGACTTGACAGAGCACTTCCCAAACTTTCCAGGCTCTGGGTGAGATTTACAGAGCACTGGGCGTAGGGAAGTATTTCTTGTGGAGCAGAGGAGTGAAGCCAGCGAGCGCGGGCACCGGGAGGAAGCAGCGCGATCTATCAGCGGGGAAGCGCCAGACAACTGATCTGTTTGCTGCAATTCCACTTACAGCCAAGAAAAATGAGCCATCATCACAGGAATTATGTGTGGCAGGGAAGGACAAACTGCTCTAATCAAATCAACAGTGGTTCAGATAACTCCTGGAAGAACCCTGGCACCCAGCTCCATTTGGAGCGAGATATTGGGCTGGGAGGATGCTCCTGGCAGGACAACGAGGCACAGACACTGCACAGCCTCCCCTCCTCCAGGATGGAGAAATAAGCACTCAGAAAGCAATGCAATGCACCTCCAGAATACTGATTCCCTGGTGCTAATATTTCCTGGCTCCCTGCTACAAAGCCAAGGCAATTTGATTTAAGCCAAAGCATAAATAAAGAACTTCCCAACTGTAGGGTGAGGTGAGGCAGAAGAGGATGGTGGGGAGGAAATATGGAAGCAATGAAAACTAAAGCTAATCATGCAAGTTGCTGAGACTGACTGGCTCCCAGAAATGCCTGAACTGGCTCCTGAAAGCAAAGCTTTCATCTGGGTCTCCACTGCTCTGTCATTTTCCTCAAGAGAAGCGTGAACCTCGGGGCCAACACCTTGAAGCTCCTTTCAAGTTTGCTGATTTGAGCAGCAATGAACTGCCTTCTGCCCCTGTTGGCACAGAGCAAACCCCAGATCCTGAGAGGTTTTTTAATTCCAAGTTCTGGGGTCCCCACCATCAGAAGGACATGGAGTTGCTGGACTGAGTCCAGAGCAGGCCGTGGAGATGCTCTGAGGGCTGGAGCCCCTCTGCTCTGGAGCCAGGCTGGGAGAGCTGGGGGTGCTCACCAGGGAGGGAAGAAGGCTTCAGGGAGACCTGAGAGCCCCAAGGAAAAAACAAATGGCCTCACTTAGGGACAAACAGGGCCATCAAGACTCTGAAGTCCCGAGCAAGCACCCCTCTATTAGACCTCATGTGGCTGCAGGTCCTGCCCAGGGGAAGAACAAGCCTGCTATGCCCACAGCTCCCCAGCGGGTTTGCCAGACCATTCCCTCCCCGAGCCAGGCAGCACTGGCTCTCCTCACAGCTCTCCCTGCTCCTGTGATGTACGACAGCTGGGAACTCTCATATATCCAGTGGGCAGGCTCATTTATACAGTGTTTGAGAAATAGATGGTGTATGAAGTGCAATTTGGTGTTGTAGCAGAGCTCTGTCCCCCTTGGGGTGTCAGGGCATTTGATTAAAGCCCTTTTATGGGAAATCAATATTTTCCTCATTATAACTTTCATTCTCAGGCCTAAAAACTACTGAGATGGACTTGTAAGATGCTGCACTACATGCATGCACACACGGGTCTATTCATTAGGGGACTAATCCCACAGCATTTATTTTTCTTTCATAAGCTCTGACAGAGGTAAATAAGCAGTGAGGGGATCTCTCTCTAATGGGTTAGACACCATCTGCAGCAGGATGCACTGTTTACTGCTGGATTAAAGGATCCTGCTTCCAAAAACTGGCTCAGATCTCCCCAAGATCCCAGCCAGAATCATGGACAAAACTCTTCCAAGGCCAAAACAGCCTAAAACATTGAGTTACACTTAAGGGCTGTAGCTGAGTCTCCTCTGCCCTTGTGAGACCCCACCATGTCCAGGTCCAGGGTACAAGGACATGGAGCTGCTGGAGTGAGTCTAGAGGAGGCCAAGGAGATGCTCCGAGGGCTGGAGCCCCTCTGGAGCCAGGCTGGGAGGGCTGGGGGTGCTCACCTGGAGAAGAGCAGGCTCCAGGGAGAGCTCAGAGCCCCTTCCAGTGAGCAACGTTTTACACAGGCAGAGTGTGATAGGGCACAGGGGAACAGTTTTAAACTGAAAGAAGAGATTTAGGTTAAGTGTTAGATGTCCCTGTGAGGTGGGGAGGCCCTGGCACAGGGTGCCCAGAGAAGCTGTGGCTGCCCCTGGATCCCTGGAAGTGCCCAAGGCCAGGTTGGACGGGGCTTGGAGCAGCCTGGGATAGTGGAAGGTGTCCCTGCCCATGGCAGGGGTGGGATGAGATGGGATTTAAGGTCCCTTCCAACCCAAACCACTTTGGGATTCCATGAGAGGATTCCATGCTCAGTGGAATGAAACGAATAAAGGACTGACTTGAGATCCATGAGACACAGACTTGACTCAGCTTCTGCCTCTGTCCCCCCGGGGATCTGGGGTTGTCCCTCGGGAGCTCTGTGCTCTGTACAGGAGGTTTTCCCTCCTGTACCACGGGCTGAGGTCACTGTCCTCCAGTGGGGTGACACCTGCGCACAGACATCCCTTAGGGGCTGGAAAAAGAGTGGGATCGTGGCTGGGGTTTTGGCCCAGAGCCTGTGGCTCTGCCCATGGGTGGTTCCAGAGGCAGCACACCCAACCTGCCTGTACCACCCCGGGCTGCTGCTCATTCCCACCCTGCAGCAGCTGCAGGAACCACACAAGCAGCAGCAATAATAGCAAAATAATGCTTAATAATCCCTTCCCAGAGCAGCCCTGATTTATTTCTCCTAGGGCTTGCTTTGACTCCTGCAACCTGATCCCGAAGTGCTGAAACCATGGGAACAGCCCAGATGCTCCACTTTGGAATGCACAGCCACCAGCACCTGCACCAGCACCCTGCCTGGATCCAACCTAATTATGGAATCATTTGGCTTGGAAAAGCCCTCTAAGATCTTTGAGTCCAAATGCTTCCCCAGCACTGCCAAGCCCACTGTGTCCCCAAGCACCATACCCATGTGGAAATGATGATGAAATTATGATAAATCCAATTTCCTTTCTGCTCAGCACTGAGGAGGCAGATGAACATGTCCAGCAGTGCTTCCCCTTTGCAGTTTGAATTACAAGTTTTCACACTCCAGTTTATTGTTGGTTATTAATTATGGTGATTTTGGGAGCCAGAATAGGGGATGTGAGGCCAAGATGGCAAATGAGGCATAAGGAGAGGACAGGTCCTGTCCCAGTGTCCCCAGCCCAGCCCAGAGCTGTGCTCCTCACTCCACACCACTCCTCTCTGGGGCACCTCCACTATGGACTCACTTGGTCCTGGAAAGATCAGAATAAACTTTATTACCTTCTGTTTAAAGCAGTTCAGCCACTCCACCCACCCAGTGTGACAAAAGGACAAACTTCTTAACAAAATGAAAGGAACAAAGTGACCGCGATGGCAGAATGAAGTGACAGAGTCACAGCACCAGCTGGGGAGAGAAATGTTTCTGTTTGTTACTTCTTTCTTTCAAAATACAGAATTTCATTAACATCTGAAAGGACTGAATATCTTCTCCTTGCTCCCTGGAGGTTAGGAAGTGGGAAGGAAAAGTTTGCAAACATTTTCCAACTCTCCTACTGTTTATTCTTGGAAAAATGTCAGATGTTCAAAATATATCTGAGGGTTTTGTGCCCAACCACACATGGATAATGACGCTGCTCTGCAGAGGGATGAGCGTGTATGAGAAATGCCTCAATTTACAGGAAATGTAAGTGGCTTGGGGTTTTATCCAGGATGAATGGGATCAGACAAAGGGAGTTTTGAAACAGACCCAGCTGGTTTTGTGGGGACAATTTCCCTCTGGGTGAAAGCTGGCAGGGCTCAGATGGGGATCTGCTGCTGGGAACAGCCAACACCAGCCTGAATCTGATCCAGTGCTCATCTGTGCCCTGTTATCTTCCACGGCTCCTTTGCTCCATCAGTCACACTCTCACAAAGCCCCAAAATGAATTAATTTGTCTGGGTAAAGACACCCAGACAAGGAATCCAGAACAAAGCCAGGCATCACTGCTCCAAGGGAGAGCAAACCACATCCCCAAAGGCATTCCTCAGGTCAGCCTTCTCTTTGTGTCCGTGTCCAGGAGGAAACACCTTCCCAAAGCTGGGATGGCAAGGGGCAGCCCTGCGTTTATAGCCCACGTGGCTAATGGTGGCCAAGGGCTTGTCCTCCCCTCAGGGGCGCTCAGGGCACATCCATCCATCCAACACCCCCTTGCCAGGCAGAATAAACCCCTGGTGCCTCCTGACCCTGCGCATGACAATGTGGACCGGCCGCTCGCGCTCCCCCTGCCCCAATAATTTTAGGATTTGCCACTGAGGGATTTTCATCATTTTGAGAAGCTTAGCCACCGGAAGGGAGCCCTGCTGCTTCCCAGCACTGGCAGGATTTACAGGCAGGGGTAGGGGAAGGAAACTTTATGTGATTTATACACTTTCTTTTCTTTAAAAAGTGTCATTTTCTATCTCCTGACCTGGTTTCCAGCCTCACGTCTGCACGTGCACTCGCAGGAACCCGGCTTGAGGATTAGAGGCAAGCAGTGCCTTTAATGCCTTTATTTGATTTTAAAGGTGTCAGGAGTAAACCCAGATGTCTCTCCTGAGCACCCCAGTGGAATATGTCCATCAGGGACCCCGCAGCCTCCGGGGACAGGCACATCACCTGAGAGCACCTCCACGCCAGGGCAGTGACAGTGGAGATCCAGAGCTGCCACACAGAGAGAATCCAACAGATGGCTCAAAGCAAACACATGGAATCAGAATCCCAGAACGTCCTGAGCTGGAAGGGACACACAAGGATCATGCACAGACACCCCAACAACCCCACCCTGGGCACCCCTGGCAGCGCTGTCCAAACGCTCCTGGAGCTCTGGCAGCCTCGGGGCCGTGCCCATTCCCTGGGGAGCCTGGGCAGTGCCCAGCACCCTCTGGGGGAGGAACCTTTCCCTGATCTCCAGCCTGAGCCTGCCCTGGCACAGCTCCAGCCGTTCCCTGGTCCTGTCCCTGTCACAGAGCAGAGATCAGAGCTGCCCCTCCTCTTCCTCACATGGAAGTAGCAGACTGTGATGAGTCTCCCCTCAGCCTCCTCCAGATGAACAGACCAAGTGCCCTCCTCTTGGGCTTCCCCTCCAGGCCCTTCCCCATCCTCATGTCCCTCCTTTGGACATCGGGACCCTCTGGGGTGCACTGGCTGCTCCCCCACCTCGACAGCCATGGTGACACAGGCTGGGGATACTGGGGGGATTTGGGGCTGTCTCCCACTGGGTGTGAGGTGCTGCTGGGTGAGTCCTGGCACAGCTGAGGGAATGGAGATGAGACCTTCTGCCGTGCCCAGGAAGGTGTGGCTGTGACCCCACACCTGCACTGGATGGTCACCAGGTGCTGGGAGTCTCTCTGGGGTCTGGGTGGGTTTCCAGGAACCATCTCTTTTCTTCTCATCTCTACTCTTCCTTCTGTTATTCAGGTATTTGAAAAAGCCCTTCTTGTTGTCCTTGACATCCCTGGCCAAGGACATCATGCCAGGACAGAAGGATGAGACTGGGACAGTGTGTGTGTTCCAAACCTGCTCCTGGCAAACCTGAGAGCTGCTCGTGCTACTGCATCCCAGGTGTAAATTCCAACAAGTTCCATAGAAATGAGTGCCTGGGAAGAGAACACCTCTAGGAAGGCCTTAAAGAGCCTCTTGGGTAAGACTCTGACAGGAGCACAACCCTTTCTAGACATCAGAGAAGCTACAAGGACTGGGAGCTTCTGAACAATGCAGCTGCAGAAAACCTTCCAGCCCAGCACAGGAGAAAATCCAGGTCTCAGCCTCTCCCCACCACCAGCCACTCACGTTCCACACCTGTGTACATCCACCCACACCCAGAAGAGCTCAGCTCGGGCTGAAAACTGGCACAGTTCTGTGGGCAAGTCCGTGAACTGAGACCAAAAGCTGCCCTGCACGAGCTACAGCAACACCAGCTGCTCGTGGAACTCCAGGTTCTGCCCTGCTTTTACAGAAGACAATTAACTGTAATTAATAATTAACTTCAGTGCAGCAGGATTGGTCCCTAAGGAAACACCAGGATGACTTTACTGGGTTTTATTCACCCTACGGGAAACATTGCCAGGTGACAATGCTCAGTAAGAAGTTTCTGTGGAAGTGGTAGGATTTACAAACTTCCAAACTTCCAAAGGATTTATAAACCCTTTGATTTTAAGGATGAGTGAAACCCACAGGTCTGTATTTTAAGCACCTTCTCCAGAACACCTTGTGACCTCAGGGTTAGCAGATTACCATGATTTGGGGCAAAACATGTCCTGGGAGTTTGACTGGAGGAATGACACTTCCCCAAAACCCAGGGCACTGCACAGCTCAGGCTATCCACAACCATGACCTTGGCTAAGTCTGACATCACTCATTCCAGAAGAGAACCCCCCACTTAGAAGGCACTTAAAAACAAGGTCTTGTAAGTCTGCCAAGTTTGAGTAGGAAAAGTAATTTTTTCCCCCAAATTCTATCTCACTGAGGTCCCTCCTGAGTGAAACCATCTTCTCTCTCTCTGAAGATGGTGAGGATTCAGGGTGCTACATTAGAAAACGCTTCCTTGAACTTCCAGGTGCTTTCTGACACCTCGGGGGGGTTTGCTGGGGTGCTGTGAATGTCCTGTAATTTAACATCTGTGCACTCAAAGTTTGATTTAAAATGGTCACTCAAGTTTGATTTTTAAAAATATCTTCTAAATTTTCTTCATCGGAGGTTTGCTGCTTTATTTTATTTCTCATTTGTATAAAAGAAGGTTTTAAAGATATAAAATTCACAAGAGATGGAATCCCCCAAATTCACAAAAGTCTGGGATTAAAAGATGCCAAAACAATCGCTCCTAAATCTGGAAACTTCTGAAATTCCTGAGAGGCGCTTGGTAACTGTAATGAAAAAGCTAATAAACACCTTCCACTCCTACAACGTGCTGTGTACTGGGGAGCAGACACATCCCCAACAACATCACATTACGTTCGTTAGAAAGATCATTACATTGCTTTTGATTAAGTGTCAGGAATAAACTGTGGATGAATGATGGAGGTTTTTAATGAGTTCAAAGTCCATGAAATAATTTTCTTCCCCGGGTCAATTAGAATTTCAAAGCAAAATTCCTACGGGACCAATTTATTGGGAGTGCGAAGAGGCTTTTGTTGTGCATTTCCCAGACACTCCATAGGCTGCCTGGCCCTGCCTGTGTTTGGATATCTGGGATTTTGCTTACTCAGATAAGAGGCTGAATGCCCCAGCTGAGAGCTCTGGGGAGCAGCTTTCCCTTCCTGCCTGATAACACAGATTCTGGTGCTGCTACTCACAAAAGAAAAAAAGATAAATGTCCTGCACAGAGAACACTTCCACATGACTCGTCAAACTACCCAGGGATTTTTGCAGGCGGAGATGTTCAGTGTAGTCTGGATACAAGGAGCTCTTCCTCTTTATCTGGGATCCTTCCTGGAATACCCACCCAGGTCACCAAAGTGCCTTCTGCAGTGGGATACAGGACAGCACCGGACCAAAGCACAGAGAACACGCCCATGACTTCAGACCCTGTGTAAACCAAATAATTCCAGTAAGGATGACTGGAAAAGGTGGCCATGGACAGGATCCAAGCTGCTCTTGGGTGGCTGTTGTGACACAGTCATCAGCTCCCCAAAATTCCAGTTGGAAGTCATCTTCCAAACCTCTTAGAGAAATGTGACAACTGCTGCTGGCACCACCAACCACAGGAACATCCCAACTGCTGGCCCAGGGCAAACCAAAGATCCATCCCACCTGTCTCTGGGGACAGGGGACAGTGTGTGCAGGGTAATACTGAATATACCCAATAATTTCACTGAGGAAGTGAAGAAACATAGTTCAGAAACATTCCCATCTCTGGAGGTGCTCAAGGACAGGCTTGATAGGGCTTGGAGCAACGTGGAAGAGTGAAAGGTGTCCCTGTCCATGGCAGGGGGATGGAATGAGATGGGCTCTAATGTCCTTCCAACCCAGACCATCCTGGGATTCCATGAAACACAGCAGCAAAGCTGGCAGAGCTGACTGCTGCCCTCTTCACTCTGCCCTTACCCACACCACTGCCTGACTCGAGCCCTGACCTCCCCTTCCTGCTTCAAAACTTCCCAGGATGTCAACTCCTGCAACTTCCACAACAAAACACAGCCCTGGACTCAACAGGAAAATAAGACTCAAGTCTTATGGGCTCAAGTGATGCTTTGTCCAAACCTCTCCTCGGGGGAGTGAATTCCCAGATTTCTGATTTTCCTGATTTGCCATTCAAGGCAGCTTTATCTTTGTCCCCACAAGGACAGGTTTGCCCTCAGGGTGAAGGTTGAAGCCCATGAAGTGGAGGGGTTCTCAAGGAATTCTCTGTGAGCCAGCACAGCTGCAGAAGGGAGTCAGAAAAAATCATGGAATATCCTGAGCTGGGAGAGACCCACAGGATCATCCAGTGCAGCTCCCAGCCCTGCACAGACACCCCAACAACCCCACCCTGGGCAGCCCTGGCAGCGCTGTCCAAACGCTCCTGGAGCTCTGGCAGCCTCGGGGCCGTGCCCATTCCCTGGGGAGCCTGGGCAGTGCCCAGCACCCTCTGGGGGAGGAACCTTTCCCTGATCTCCAGCCTGAGCCTGCCCTGGCACAGCTCCAGCCGTTCCCTGGGTCCTGTCCCTGGTCACCAGGGTCCATCCATGTGAAATCCTCTGCTCCACAACAAGAAGGGGCAGTTGTGGAAGTGCTCAGTACCCTGATGCTGGTCCAGGCACTCAGTTAATTATTTGTTTAAATCTGAGCCCAAGAGCAGCCTAATTAGATGCAACAGGATACCCCTCCAGCTTAAGTATTTTGCTGGACCAGCTCCCTGGTATAAAATATAAAGCCAGGGGCTCTGTGCAGAATACAGAGGGATTTTGATTAAATTCTTCTGACGGGGAAGGCGGGAGGGAGAAATGTAGCCCTTATTGAATGCCCTCCTCAGTTTACAATTTATATTCCAGAAAGCTGAGAGCTGTGGTCTTAAGGCAGGAAGGAGGAGATCAGCATCGCCCGCAGCGAGCGTCCTCCCCTGCCCACCACGCTGGGCTGACATGGAATCTAAAAAGGAATCAACCTTATCTTATCTTTTCAGTCAAAAAGAGGAAAATGGAATGATTGTGCTTCCTCGAAGGAGGGACAAGGCTGTGACTGAGGCCTTCCCACCAATGCTGGATGCCCCCAAAGGACCAGCACACACCTGCAGAGAGCTGGCCCTTGAGCTGCTGCCCCTCAGGAGCAGGTCCAGCTGGGCAGAACCACCTCCAGATCCAAGCAAACCTCACCTGGAGCCAAGCAAAGGACAAAGGAAAGACACTGCCTGCGGAACGATGGGGTTGCAGCCCAATCTGGAGGTGCTGAATTTGCCCAGCAGGCAGGATGGCAAAGGAGGATTATCCCAATCTACCAACAATCCCCAGCTCTCTCCCTCCCAGCCCTCCTCATATGAACCAACCCCCTGAAATCCTCCACAGCCAGACCTGGCTGCACAGCTACGTGCCTGTAATGACCAAAAGGACAATTTATTTCTCCCTCAGCCTGCAGAGCTTCAGAGATTCCAGCTATGGTGGCAACCTGCTAATGACCCACTATCAGCACAGCCCTGCCAGGACTGCCCCAAAAACATGGGCTTTGCTGAGGGCTTCAACTAACCCTGTGTCAAAACCCCTGTATTTCCCCAGAAATCATAGAATGGGTCGGATTGGAAGGGACCTTGAAGACCATTTTGTTCTGATCTTGCTGTCTTGGGCAGGGACACCTTCCACCAGACCAGGCTGCTCCAAGCCCTGTCCAACCTGGCCTTGAAAATCAAGCCATGGAAACTCAAAAACATCCCAAACCAGCAGCACTGGAAACTCCCAGCTTCCACAAGATGGCAACTTCCTCCTGCATGTTTCCACCAGGATTTCCACAGGGTTTTCTACCAGCAGCTGGTTGGGAGCGGGTTTGGCTGCTGCCTGTTTGAACACACTGTGGCTGTGGGTGCTCAGCACTGAACTGGAAACCAAGCTCTGCACATCACTAATATCGTGTTTCCCCAAACCTGGCTGCTCGGAATTCATCTCTCTCCCAGTTCTCCGTTAATCCCAAGCCACTTTCTGCATCACTTCACCTTGTTGAGGTTTAACCCCAGCTGGCAACTCAGCCCCACAGAGCTGCTCCCTTGCTTCCCCTGGGTGGGATGTTAGAACTGGAAGGGTAAAAATGAGGCAAATGGGTTGGGATAAAGACAGTTTAATAAGGAAAGCAAAAGCTGTGCATGCAAGCAAAGCAAAACGAGGAATCCATCCCACACTTCCTTCCCATGGGCAGGCAGGGTTCAGAATCATTACAGATTCATGGAATGGTTTGGGTTGAAAAGCACCTTAAAGCTCATCTTGTTCCACCCCCTGCCATAGGCAGGGACACCTCCCACCAGACCAGGATTCTCCAAGCCCTGTCCAATCTGGCCTGGGACACTTCCAGAGCATCTCCTGGCTCCTTCACCCCTAACAGCGACTTGGGAAGACAAACACCATCACTCCAAACATCACCTCCTTCCTTCTTCCCCCAGCTTTACATGCTGAGCAGGATCCCACACGGCCTGGAATATCCCTAGGGATATCCCTTCCAACTCCTCGTGCCCCCCAGCTGCTCCACTGGTGGGGCGAGGGGCAGAACAGACCTCACCTCTGTGCCAGCCCTGCTCAAGTGTGACTGCAACATCCCTGTAATTGTGTTTGCAGCACAAATCCAGACCAGCTCCTGGGAGGAAAATTAACACTGTGCCCTCCCAAAGCAGCCCCTGGTGCTGCAGCATGGGGTCCTGCATCACCACCCCACAGCCAGGCCAGCTCCCAGCAGGATCCGCATGCAGCTCCAGGCTCAGCCCCAGCCCCAGGTGACCCAGGCAGGTATTTAACCTCTGCAGGGCCATCTATAAATGGAGCCCAGGCAGCTGGCCCCAGTCCCTGCTAATTCATGAAGTGCTTGCGACCGCAGGGCACTGCCACCCTGCGCAGGGAGGGCACGGCCTGCCCAGGAAAGGTTTTTACAGAGGTCAACAAGTGAACAGCAAACCCACAGCAGGCGCCGCTCAGTGCTTCCTTTTTTATTTTGGCCACACTTCTGTGCACATTTGTATCTTGTAACACACTTGCACACCGTCCCTTTAAATGAGTTCTAAATTCTGGGACTGGCTGGAGAAGGACAGAACGTGTGTCCTTCAGAAAATAAAAAGGCTACTTTTGCATGGGGCAGGAACGTTGTTCCCCTCCAAACTCACTCTTGAGCCTCCCTGCCTATGCACACACACAGGCAGGGAGCTCTGAGAGGAGCTGTGTGCTCTCAGCAATCCTCCACCTCCCAACAAGTCAGAAATATTCCTCAGGAGCAAAGACAGCAACCAGAGATGCTGATTAGACCAAGAAACTAATAAAGAAAACCTTTCACAGATCACAAAGGCTGTGACTCAGAGGCAAAGCTAAGCTTTGGGATTATTCCACTTACAGCTTCAGAAGAAAATTCAATTAAATGGCAGCCTACCCTGAGTGCCCCCTTTGCAGGGTTGCAATGGGCACACCAAGGAGGGCCCCTCTGGTATGGTTTGGGGAGGGAAGAAGAGCAGGAAGGAAAAGTGTCCAGGTATGGGAGATAGGAGATGTAGGACCCAGAGCAGATATTGGAGCAGCTGGAACAAACCAGTTGCAGGAGGCAAGGAATTATGAGATAGACAAGGAGAGTCTGGAAAAACAAACCCCAGAAATTCACTCCTTTCAAAAGAGAGGGGGAGACGGGGTCAGCAGCAAGCGGTGCCCAGCAGGGTGAGCAGTACAGCCTGAGCTACAAATCACACTCGATTAGAGCAGCCCTGGGAAGCAGAAAGCTGGAGAGTCAATGCAGTGGCACTGGCATTTCCTTGGGGATTTGGCCCCGGTGACATCTTGTGTGCTGCTGGCATGGGGCTGATAGAAACGGGGCACAAACCCAAAAGAGTGACCCACCTGCAAAGACCTCCCTGACTCACTGCCTTGGAGGTCTCCCTCTGCCCAGACTGGGAGTTCTGTGTCATCCTCTGCTAATCCAGCTCCTGTTCGGCCTGGGACAGCTCATTTTGGGAACATTCCTTTGCCTCCTTCCCAGAGGGCAGGCTCAGCAAAGCGCACGGACCTCTCAGACCTCCTGTCCTTTGCTCTCCCCGCCATCTGCTCTCGTCCCTTGCTGGTTTCCCCCAGGAGCTGATGGAAAAGCACCACGAGGTGGAGGAGCAGCACTTGGCAGCCAGGTTGCTGTATTTTGGCTGCAGTGTCCTTGCTGCACACCCCAGAACTGCCCACGTGAGATCCACAGGGTCAGGCTCACCAGGTGCCTGAATCCCACCTGGAAACCTGCGTGTCCCTGGGGAGACTGGCCCTGACCACCTCCATGCCACACAGATGAAAATACTGATGTTTAAATTGCTGACATGAAAAACATGCTGGCACCTGGAGGGAGGCTCCTTGTTACGCAAATACATGAAATAGTCTATAAAATCAAAAAATAAAATAACAAAACCAAAAGGCTACTCGAGCATCCAAGGCCAAATCCTTGGTGGTCATTAACTGCTGCCTGCTGAATGGCCAGGCACTCTTTATTAACCAACAACTGTGGCAGCAAACTCCAGTGACAGCAGAGCTCAAGAGCTAAAATAAATCTTAGAGACTTTCCAGCCAAGGCAGTGGCAACACCAGGGTTTGCAGCAATCTGGGCTGCCTGGGGAGAGCAGGGGGAAGGACATCCAGAAATTGGCTGGGCAAGCTGTAACTACACTGAGCAGATCACCTCAGGTTAGCAAAGCTGGAGTCAATACCCAAGCCTTCAGATTTAGACTTTCAATCAAGTGCTTAATTAACGGAGCCTAGAAAAGCAGGGTTCTGCAATTTAATGAGACACTCAACGCAGAGCTAAGTGCTTCAGATATCCGAGCTTTCAAAAAACATGAGAGAGCGATAAAAGAAAGTGAAGACTATGCAAATATAACCCCTCTTTGGGTCGACTGCAAGGTTTGCTGCAAAGAAATGAGGATGCACCATTGCTGGAATGGCTCTGAGACAGTGACAGGAATATTGATTAAGGGGCTTGATCCTCAATGGCTTCAGCTTCTCTGATTTCAAGAGGATATCCCAGATTTCCATCGGCTACAGGGAGAGCTGCCTCCTGCAGTTCACTTCCCTGGGTTCCTCACCTGTATGGACCAAGCTGGAAGAGCTGGGAAGTGGCCAACAGCTGTGGTGGGAATTTGAGCAAAGTTTTACAAAACTGAGTCCCTTTAGTTGTCTCTATTTCCCCTCTGCATGTTCTGATAGAAGGATCAGAAAGCCAAATGCCCAAGCAGAGCTGGAGGTGCCCTCAGTGAACGGAGTCATGCCAGGAAGGCACCAGGAGCAAGGCTTGGAGAAATGAACGTCAGATCCACATGAACCCTTGTCTTTGGCCTGACCCTGAGCTGGCCTTGCCAAAAGGGGTTAACGGGACACGTCTGGAGAGTCTGGGAGGCACCAGATCAGACCGTGCTGAGAACTGCTCCGTGCAGTGCCACACTCCTGCTCCGTGCAGTGCCACACTCCTGCTCTGTGCAGTGCCACACTCCTGCTGTGTGCACTGCCACACTCCTGCTCTGTGCAGTGCCACACTCCTGCTCCGTGCAGTGCCACACTCCTGCTGTGTGCAGTGCCACACTCCTGCTCCGTGCAGTGTCACACTCCTGCTGTGTGCAGTGCCACACTCCTGCTGTGTGCAGTGCCACACTCCTGCTCCGTGCAGTGCCACACTCCTGCTGTGTGCAGTGCCACACTCCTGCTCTGAAGGCTGATGGGTGTGACTGTGTGGTAAAGCACAGAAGGAATGCCAGAATGGTTCGGGTTGCAGAAACCTTAAAGATCATCTCATTCCACTCCCTGCCGTGGGCAGGGACACCTTCCACTGTCCCAGGGTGCTCCAACCCTGTCCAACCTGGCCTTGAACACTTCCAGGGATCCAGGGGCAGCCACAGCTTCTCTGGGCACCCTGTGCCAGGGCCTCCTCACCCTCCCAGGGAACAATTCCTTCCCAATATCCCATCTATCCCTGCCCTCTGGCAGTGGGAACCCATTCTTCCTTGTCCTGTCATTCCATCCCTTGTCCCCAGTCCCTCTCCAGCTCTCCTGGAGGCACTTCAGGCCCTGGAAGGGGCTCTGAGCTCTCCCTGCAGCCTTCCCTTCTCCAGGTGAACACCCCCAGCTCTCCCAGCCTGGCTCCAGAGCAGAGATCCTAAATCCCAGGCTTTGGGGCTTCATGCTTGACAAGCATCCTCAGGGGGCTCTGGGAGGGTGAGGTCCAGGGCATGGGTCAGTCTCTAAACTCAGGGCTTGGCAGAACTTTTGCACTTTCGATTTGAAAATTGAGATGCTCAATTTAAGATCGAAATTCTACAGATTAAAAAAAAATTATAAAGTACAGCATGCAGCCCCAAAGATGATTCAGGGCTGGAAGAAAATGCTCGACAAAGAGAAAATTAAAGACTTTGTTCTGTTTAGCTTATCAAAAGAGGAATGGGAAGGTGATGTGATTACTGTGTGTAAGAACCTTCATCTGCAGACAATACCGGATACCAAAGGGCTCTTTAATCAAAAGGGTACAGACAGAACAGGAATAAACGGCTGCAAGCTGAAGCCCAACCAATTCAAACGAGATAAAGGGCACAAATTATAGCAGGGAGATAATTAACCATTGGCACGAGTGACAAGGGGGGCAGGGGGGTCTGACAGTTGACATCTTAACTGCATTTCTGTCTGAAAGAGACACTTTAATCACGCTCAGGTTCCCAGGCTCAGTGCTGGGTTGGACTGGGAGTGAGCACCAGGAAGCACAAACAATGGTGGGATGACAGCGATGGGCTGACCCCAACACCTCCCAGACCCTCCAGGGTTCTCCTTAAGGAAATCCATCTGCAGGGATCCCTCCCACTGGTCAGAGGCAGCAGGTTTGTGGGAGCCTCGTGGGAGATGCCAGCCTGCTGTGGGATGCTCCTGGGGAGCACAGATTTGGGAATCCATGCACAGCCCACCCCCTCTGCCACCGGGCTCTACCTCACGCTTGGCAGAAGCAGCTGTAAAACCACAGCACCAGGTGAAATGCTTTATTTGCTCCCTTAAATCACAGCTCTGCTTTTCTTGCACTGCTCTAAACACCAGCTCCAGCCCCCAGCTCCATTATTTCCCGCATTTCACACCCAGAGAATATATTCTGGCAATTCCCCCTGGTTCCGTTTTTTAAGTTCAGCGAACAATTACACTCAACTGCAGTCGTAAGGCAGCGTTAATGAGGCTCATCCACGCACCTTACTGAGAGCAGCTGCTGCACAAATCACTGCACGGACCCGGGAGCTGCAGGGCTGCGACCCTCCCCTGCAATCCGGGCTCCTCCTCGGGTGTGAGCCCTGCCCCGGTGCTTCTCCTCTCACTGCCAGCACCACACAGCTCCTGGTGGTCCCCAGCTGGAGCTCAGAGCAGGCACCACCTTCCCACTGAGGTCAGGGCATGGCCACCACCGGCTCTGGGCACTCCCTGCCCGGCACAGAATCATGGAATCGTTATGGAAAAGGCCTCTGAGACCATCGGGTCCAACCATCCACCCAGCACCACCACCACGTCCTAATTCGTGTCCCCAAGTGCCACAGCCACACGCCTTTCCAGTCCCTCCAGGGATGGGGACTCCATCGCTGTCCTGGGCAGCTGTGCCAGTGCTCAACAACCCTTTCCATGAAGGAGTTTTTCCTGATATCCAATCCAAACCTCCCCTGGCACTATTTGAGGCCATCAACACCCCTGAGACACTGCACATGAGTGGCACCCTGCTCCCAGTGATGTCCTGGGAGCACCAGGGCCTGGGACAGGTGAGTGGCCCTGCACTCCCAGGGAGCCCCAGCTGAAATCATTTGCTATCGTGGGGTTCTCCCCTCTACAGACCATTCCAGGGGCGATATCCAGGTTATTTCTCACAGGCTGAAGGAGGAGCAGGATGTATTTTCCCTGACCCCCAAGGACACCCAGCACCCACGGAGGGACCGCACGTGGCTCCGAGTGGAACTGGGAGCCCAGCCCCGAGCTGGTGGGGCACAGGCTGCTCTCGCAGCCCAGAACTCCTTCGTGCCAGTGGCAGATTTGTCCACATCCCTGGGAATGCACTAACAGAGTCACTGCTCCTCACTGCTCCCAGAACATTCACCTGCAGGCTGCCGAGCGCTTCTCAACTGAGCAAATATTAGTGTGCTCCACCCTGACAGCCCCCCTGCCTGCGAACAGCTTCCCTGGGAGATGGATCAGTGGGGAGCTGCACGGCTGAGGCTGCTCCTCCACAGCCCCAGCCCCAGCAAAGGCCAGCAGGTCCCTTTCCACAGGTGTGACAAGGGGACGTGCCCGGGGACACCTCGGGGTGCCTGCCTGGGGGAAACTGAGGCTGCTCCCTTCTGCAACAGGGCTGGTCCTGAATCCTGCTGGGATAACCCCAAATCCAGACCTGAGCAGAGAGGACAACTAACATCCAGTAACTCCCTGCTGGAAAAGCCCAGCTCAAAGTGAGAGGCTTAAAAAAATCATTCTGTTTGGCTCCTGAACTAGGAGTCAGCAGGTTTTGGGGAGATCCAGCGTTTTCAGAGGACACTGCTGGCAGCAGTGGGATCCATCTCTTTTTCCTGTGTCTGGGAATGCTCCTGCCCACTCCTGCTGATCCCTGTCTGGGGTTGGAGCTGCCAGAGCTGCTGGATTTGGGCAACACAGGCTGCCCCACACCAGGCTCCTGCCCTGCCACAGAGGCATGAAAACCTCTATTTGGGGTCCAGGGAAAACTCCAGCTCAACCACCCCAGAGATCAAGCAATTACTGCTAATTAGGAGCTGAAAATTGGGAGTGGTTGAGCAGAAAGGCTTTCGGGACAGGGACTGGCACTGAGGATGGAGCGGACAGGGTGAACCCCCGTTGTTAGGGAACCAAGGCAAACGTTTTCAGCATCTTAAGGAGGACATTTAGTAAGCTGTGACCTGCCCAGGTGCTGAGCCCTGGTTGTGTTTGATCCCAGGAAAGGCTGGATATGGCATTGAAGGGCACAGGTTTATTCAGGGATCCAAGTTTATTCCCTGTGTGCCGATTTGTCACCCTTATCTCCAGCAGGCCACGCTGCTCTGGCAGGGCTTGGAAGCAAATGCTGCCCTTGAGGAAGGAGCACGTGCTGGGAAAAGAGATCCAGCAAAATGAGATGCACGAGGCTTCCCTGGGATGGAATTCTCAGGTCTCTGGAGAGGGACACAGCATCTGCAGCAGGGAGTGGGGCTTTGCTGAGGACTCCTCTCCCTTCTGTCAGAAAACTCCCCCTGACAGTGCTGCAGAGCAGCTGGAAAGGGAGGGGAAAGGGTTTGCCATGACATCACGAAGCTTACAGAGAAACGTATCAACTGTGGCCCCATTTTCTTAGATTGAAACTCGAAGTTACAACTTACTGTTCCTCAGTAAAGGTTACAGCTTTCATTATTCTTATTAATGACAACTCCAAAGTAAAAAACTTTCTGTGACAATTGTCCCATCCCTGGAAGTGTCCAAGGTCAGCTTGGATGCGGCTTGGAGCACCCTGGGATAGTGGAAGGTGTCCCTGCTCATGGCAGGGGGTGGAACGAGATGAGCTTTAAGGTCCCTTCCAAACCACAATTCCATGGTGCCATGATGTTTGAGGTCTCTATCAACCCAAACCACTCTGTGATTCTATGATTCTATGTCAATTTGCGCCAAAAAAGTAATTTTTAACCTAAAAACCTTGAATTAAAACTCACCCTTTTCATTTTTCTTCTGCAGAACGAAATCCCCAATGTTATCGCTATGGAGAGCTATGAAATCTATAAAAGGTGGCCTTCCCATCAAATTCTGTGATCATGGCATTATTGATGTATCCCCACTCCACAGGACTTCCCTGCAAAGAGCCTGAAAAAAGCTGATTATCGAGAGCATTGGTCTGCAAACTGCCAACTGCTGGACTATTTGCTGTGCTGCTCCCCGTGATAAATAAATAAAACTGCTGCTTTGCCCTTTATAGCATTGATTAGATCTGGGTAAAACAAATAGAAGAGGAAAAAAAAAATCACAGGAGGGACTTACAGTTGCTCTTCAACTCAATCTCAGCCCTGGGGGGAGGAATTCCTGTTCGCTGTGTTGTTTCCAAGGTGCTGCAGAGGGTGAAGATTTCACAGTGCCCGGCTGTGGGTCGGTACCAAACAGGCTGGAGTGGATGGCACAGCCCTGGCTGAGGGGGGGCTGCAGGGTCAGGGGGGCAGAGCTCCTGAGCTGCTCTGCCCCCCAGCACCCAGCCAGAGGCAGGAATAGCCTGAAGGAGCAGGAAAATGGGGAGTCCAGAGAGGGAAACGGGTCCACAAGCTGCAAAACCTTTTCCAGTGAGGAAAAGCACTGCAAGAGCAGCACCCCGGTGCAGACCAGGAGCAACCTCTCCCTCCATCACCTCTTTGCAGAGTGCCTGGGGGCCTCTCCCATGCTGGCCATGGCACAGGAACACAGGGAGGGCTGGAACTCGGACCTTTCCTACAGGCTGAGCAACCTACAGGGTGCCCAGAGAAGCTGTGGCTGCCCCTGGATCCCTGGCAGTGTCCAAGGCCAGGTTGGACGGGGCTTGGAGCAGCCTGGGACAGTGGAAGGTGTCCCTGCCCATGGCAGGGGTGGCACTGGATGATCATTAAGGTCCCTTCCAACTCAAACCATTCCATGATTCTGTAATTTTGCCCTGCTCCAACACCACCATTCCTCGTGCAGTTCCAAGGCCTTAAAAGTGCAGCAGGCTCAGAGCCCAGGGGCCACCACAGAGCCTGGGGGACGGCAAAGCTTGGGGTGGGGTGGGGTGGGGTGGGTCTGTCCCACTGGTGCTGCACGACCTCCACCAGGTGAGCACGAGGGGGTCCAAGCCAGCATCAGCTTCACTGCCACCAGGACAGGAGATGGTGCCGAGCTGGGGACAGGGATGGCAGACCCCTGATCTCCGTCGGATTTACCCGACCACAGGGATGGTTTAAGGTGAGATGCAGGCAGGAGGTGCAGGCAGGACCTGCCAGACCCACAGGGCACACAGGAGGCCCTTAGTGGGGAGACACGAGGAGGCAACAGCCTGCACAGGGGACAGCAGCCATGAGAGCCAGGTCTCTATCCATGCACGCCTTTCCCTCGGCTCTCCCTGCCTGCTTCCCCACATCCCAGAGGGGTATTTCAGTGCCATCCATCCCTTGCCCTGCTCAGCCATCCATCCCTTGCCCTGCTCAGCCATCCATCCCTTGCCCTGCTCTGCCATCCATCTCCTCAGCATCCCCCTTCTCCTCCTCTCCGATGGAAAATGA
>VZTF01009717.1:837440-892724 GCA_013397755.1 Cnemophilus loriae | reverse complement strand
GGAGCAGCCTGGGACAGTGGAAGGTGTCCCTGCCCATGGCAGGGGTGGCACTGGATGATCATTAAGGTCCCTTCCAACTCAAACCATTCCATGATTCTGTAATTTTGCCCTGCTCCAACACCACCATTCCTCGTGCAGTTCCAAGGCCTTAAAAGTGCAGCAGGCTCAGAGCCCAGGGGCCACCACAGAGCCTGGGGGACTGCAAAGCTTGGGGTGGGGTGGGGTGGGGTGGGTCTGTCCCACTGGTGCTGCACGACCTCCACCAGGTGAGCACGAGGGGGTCCAAGCCAGCATCAGCTTCACTGCCACCAGGACAGGAGATGGTGCCGAGCTGGGGACAGGGATGGCAGACCCCTGATCTCCGTCGGATTTACCCGACCACAGGGATGGTTTAAGGTGAGATGCAGGCAGGAGGTGCAGGCAGGACCTGCCAGACCCACAGGGCACACAGGAGGCCCTTAGTGGGGAGACACGAGGAGGCAACAGCCTGCACAGGGGACAGCAGCCATGAGAGCCAGGTCTCTATCCATGCACGCCTTTCCCTCGGCTCTCCCTGCCTGCTTCCCCACATCCCAGAGGGGTATTTCAGTGCCATCCATCCCTTGCCCTGCTCAGCCATCCATCCCTTGCCCTGCTCTGCCATCCATCCCTTGCCCTGCTCTGCCATCCATCTCCTCAGCATCCCCCTTCTCCTCCTCTCCGATGGAAAATGATGGCACCAGACAGCCCCGATTCCCTTCTCCACAAAAACATCCTGTGCCAAATCCTGATTCATCCAGTGAGTAAGAGCAGAGCCCTTCTCAGTCCAAATGGTGATCTTTAATCTCCAGAGGCTTCTGCCACCTGGAGTGCAGGCTTCACTCCTAATTACTGGTGTTAATGAATCTGCCTGCAATAGCAAGCTCCCAGTGGTGCTTTTCCAAGGGCTTTGTGGGAATGACTCTGGCACCACATTCCCTCCCACCCCCATCCAACCTGGCCTTGGGCACTGCCAGGGATCCAGGGGCAGCCACGGCTTCTCTGGGCACCGTGTGCCAGGGCCTCCCCACCCTCACAGGGAACAATTCTCTCCCAATATCCCATCTAAATCCACCCTCTGTCAGCTAAAAGGCATTAGAAGAATCCCATTTTTTTTTTCTCTGTCTGGAGTCAGAAAGTTCCTCCGACCCAGGGGCCTCGCCCCCATTCCAGATGGGAATGTGAAATAGGATCAAGCCACCTTAGCCACGAGACCTTCTGCTTTTTCTTTCTGAGCCCCCAAACCTGCTCCTGTCTGTCCATCCCACCCGAGCCAGCGCCCCTCTCCCTGCCCAGAGCAATACCTTGGACAGAGCTCCTTGTTACTCTGAATTTTATGGAATATAGATCTGCTTCCTCCCCAGCTCTGAGCTTTGCTGACTCAGAGGAAAGGGATCTTTAACGATCCCCTAGACAGCTGTATTTTTCTTACCTAAGTGCTCACAAATTGCATCCTATGACCAATTAAACAGACGGTCTCTCATTTTTTCACAACAAACATAATTTGTAATTCCGAAATGTCAATAAAAAGTCCTTCCTTCCTTTTTATTTTCCACAGCATTTGCAACTCAGCTTGGTAATTTTGGAGTCAATAATTAAAAAAAGGGGCAATTAGGGTATTAATTGGGAATCACCAAGTTACTTCATAGAATATATTCCATATTTATCCACTGCCTGCTCGGCCCAGACTGCTCCCAGCACACGGAATGCTGCTCCATCATCACAGCTGGGGTTTTCAGAGCAGCCCATCCCTCCTTCCCAGCCCTTCCTCTCGGCTGGGCTTCTGGCTGGAAACACTAGAGAAGTGATGGATCTGGTACAGGGCAAGGGAACGATGAATCCTGGAGGGATGAGCAGGATTTACCTTGAACTAAGCTGTGTTTGCTGTTTGGAACCAGCTGGGGAAAACCAGCCTGGCCACTGCGGAGAATTATAGTGAGAAAAGGGGAAAAGGATTTCCTGCAAATGTTATTGTCCACCATAACCACAACAGTTTCATTTCATAAATGATACATTTTGTTTCCTGCCTACTGTTCTGGGTTATTCCTAGAACTGGAAAATAGAAGTGGCCCAACAGAAAGCAGGTTTTTGGTACTAAAATACCGGTAGTGTAGTTACCAGCCCAAATCACACCCCTGCCCTTGGTCTGGGTATGGGATCCCTGAGCCAGGCAGGGTCCCCAAACCCTGGGGAGGCTCAGGACCCCACACTGCCCACAGGGTCACGGCCTTGTCTCACACCAGGGAAGGGAGAGGATGGAGGAACAGGGCGTGAACACCTTTGTTGGGTGGGGGCCCCTTCCTGAGTGTCCCCAGTCCTGCAGACACAACCCAAAGCAGCTCCCTCAGCCCTGCCCCTCCTCCCTTGCAGCCTGACACTTTTGGCAGTGGGATGCTGTTCTCTCTTTTCCTTTCACAGCAATATCCAGATCCACAGGAGGCATTCTGGATGTGCCAGACGGGGCAGATTCGGCCGGAGCCAGCGAGGCAGCGCTCACACACGAGCCCAGGCACAAAGGCAGTGCACTCTGCTTGCCCCAGCTCTCCCTTGGAGGGATCTTCCTGCTATCAGGAGGGATATTTCTGATATCACAGTGCTAATACAGCCTGGCTTTAGATGGATTGGCAGCTCACCACCTGCAGTATTAAGACTTCCATCAGCTGTCTCGTCACACAAAGAGCAGTGTCTCTATCAAATCCTAATACCTGGTGATGCTGCAAGTCTGGGATTAATACCGAGGATAAGGAGGAAATGCAAGTCAGCTGAATGCAGGGGAGGTCATCCCAGTTTGGGAACAGCTCCTCCGCACCAGCACAGCAGCCCTGGCACTGTGGACACACCGAGGATGCAGAAGGTGAAGGCACAGAAGCACAAACATCCTGAGGGCCTGCAGGACTATTGCAGGCACTCTGGAAATAGTTCTGCAGGTGAACTGAGGTGAGGCAGAGCACGGGAGTGAGGGACAGAGGGAGTTCACGTGTGAGAAGGAATCACTGAGCCCACCAGAAGTGGTCTGAGGTGCATTAGTGCCCTGCTTCTGAGCATGAGGCAACGGCAGCTCATGATCACCTCAAGGGAGGGGATTCTCCTCTGCTCTGCTCAGGTGAGACCTCACCTGCAGAGCTGCCTCCAGCCCCGGGCCCCCAGTGCAAGAAGGAAATGGAGCTGACGGAACAAGTGGCAAGGAGGCCACAGAGATGCTCCAAGAGCTGGAGCCCCTCTGCTCTGGGACAGGCTGGGAGAGCTGGGGGTGCTCACCTGGAGAGGAGAAGGCTCCAGGGAGAGCTCAGAGCCCCTTCTAGGGCCTAAGGGGCTCAAAGAGAGCTGGAGAGGAACGTGGGACAAGGGATGGAGTGCCAGGACAAGGGGGAATGGCTTCACACTGGCAGAGGGCAGGGTCAGATGGGATTTGGGAGAGAATCCTTCCCTGCGAGGGTGGTGGGGCCCTGGCACAGGGTGCCCAGAGAAGCTGTGGCTGCCCCTGGATCCCTGGAAGTGTCCAAGGCCGGGCTGGATGGGGCTTGGAGCAACCTGGGATAGTGGAAGGTGTCCCTGCCCACAGCAGGGGATGGAATGGGATGGGCTTTAAGATCTCTTCCAAAACCATTCATGATTCCATGACTCCACGATCACAGACCTCGTGCACTCTTGGGGCTGCTTTCCCAGCAGAGGCTTTCAGGGTGGATGGACTTTGGGATCAGCCCTCAGGCCACTCTCTGCTCCCCCCCAGCTCTGGAGGGGGCTCCTAGGAAGGGCCAGAGGCAAGAGCTCCACCTCCACAGCCCATCCTGCCTTCAGGAATCATTTCCAGTGCAGAGACCATGACACCGGACACTTCTCCTTCCATGTGAGGTGCTGTGCTGGCCCCAAAGCAGGGCTGTCCACGGACACTTCACCAGTGTGCAGGACGAGCTGGGACCAGCTGGGTCCCTGTGGCCAGAGCTGGGACATCCCTCCTGGATGCACCACTGGGAGTTCAGAGGGCAGCATGGAAAGGGCAGCACTGAGCAGCTGGCAGAGCCCCTCCTGGGGCTGCATTTTCTGTCGAGATTCCATCAATGTTGATAAGAGATGGTGAAGGATTTTCCTGCCATATGTGGCTCTAGGATGGAGCTCCTGATCTGTGGATCACAGTTCACCAAGCAGACAGCTCTGAGGAAAGATGCTCAGGAGGAAGAAATGGCACCGCTGTAGAGAAAAGCTCAGGAATCATTTTCTGGGGTCATTTCTCTTAGAAGAACTGCCCTGTAGAGTGACAGAACAGCTCTGAACTGAGCACCAGGGACTCTGCAGCTGCCTCTGAGCAGGACAACCCCGATGGACTCATCCTTCAGGCTCACGGAACCACGGAATCATTAAGGTTGGAAAAGCCCTTTAAGATCCTTGAGTCCAGCCATTAACCCAGCACTGCCAAGCCCACCACCAACCCATGTCCCTAAGGACACTTTCTGAACACCTCCAGGGATGGGGACTCCACCACTGCCCTGTTCCAATGTCTGACCACCCTTTCAGGGAAGCAGTTTTCCCAATATCCAGTCTAAACCTCCTCGGGTGCAATTGAGGCCATTTCCTCTTGTCTTGTTGTTCCCTGGGAGCAGAGCCTGACCCACCCCCGGCTGCCCCCTCCTGTCAGGGAGTTGTGCAGAGCCACAAGGTCTCCCCTGAGCCTCCTTTTCTCCAGGCTGAGCCCCTTTCCCAGCTCCCTCAGCTGCTCCTGGGGCTCCAGCCCCTTCCCAGCTCCCTTCTCTGCCCTGGACACTCCCCACACTGAGTGTGCCCATGAGCTGTACCTGTACCAGTGGGAATTCCTTCACCACAGAGTCCTACAGCCAAAATTCAGCCAAATTTTACTCTGCTCATCAGCTTTCCAATTAATGCTGCTACACCACGTCCAGCCCTTAATTCCTCCCTGCATCACACAGGACACCGGAGGCACCACCCAGGCACCAGGGCCTTACAAGAAGAAGGTTTTTCCCCAAATCTCCTTGCAGATGGGTCTCAGCAGACTTTCCACAGCCAGGAAAGGCGAGTTCAGCTTCCTCCGCCCCGTCCCAGTGCATCACTACTGCCAGGCCAGCAAAGCTTGACCCTCCAGCACTATAAACTCCAGCATTCATACTCTGCTTGTGAGCATGAGAAAGAAAAAGTTCACTGAAAGACTTGGCTGGGTCCACATCAAAAACTCTCCATCCCTTACACACCTTACCCTCAAATTACAAAATAGTATCACCTGGATTTTACAGTTCTGCACATTTCATGTGCCACAAAGCAGCATCTATGGGTGTTGCCAATTTCTGCCTGGCTTTGGCTTGGAGCATCTCTTACCTGCCCATTTTTATTTACAAGTACAAAGGCAAAGCTCCAGTGCAGCTTCCCACCCCCTGCAAATAGAGATATTGGTGTTTATTTATAGCTGCTCGTTTGCAGACAGCCCGTGGAGAGGGGAAGAGGTGTCATTCCCAGGGGAAGGCAGATAGATTGAATCAGTCACCACACGGAGGGGCCTGGGGCTTTTCACAGAAGAGCCACAATTCACAATAGAAGATAAATTATCCAAACAGATCCAAACACATCCTTGTCTGTCAGTTACTGGCTCCACACAATCTTCACAAAACATAGAGCAGGATCCCCTCTTTGAGGTCTATCAGTAAAGTACAGCTTTCCTCTCCAGTTTCTGAGTTTGCTCAAGTTGGAGTCTCACTTTGAATCTCAAACTGTGTCACTGACTGAGCCCCCAAACGGTCTCCAGCTTCTTTAAAGGTTTCCTCTGACAGCTGGGAAACAAATCCCAAAGTGCTGCAAACTGCACTGCCATGGAATGCTCGAAGGGCTTGTGCTGGAAAGGGCCTTAAAACCCATCCAGTTCCACTGCTGCCATGGGCAGGGACACCTTCCACCGTCCCACGCTGCTCCAAGCCCTGTCCAGCCTGGCCTTGGACACTCTCAGGGATCCAGGGGCAGCCACAGCTTCTCTGGGCACCCTGTGCCAGGGCCTCCCCACCTCACAGGGAAGGATTCCTTCCCAGTATCCCATCTAACCCTGACCTCCTTAAGCTTAAAGCCTTTCCCCCTTTTCCTATCAGTCCACACCTTTTGTAAAAAGTAGGGTAAGGGAAGGATGGGTAGGATGGGGGGCTGTTCCTACATGAAAAAAGGATATTTCTGTACCTGCAGACAGAAGGAGAAGGGAGCTAGTCTCCTTTTCTCGTGCATTGATAAAAATTGTCTAAGATGGACAAGAAGAGCTTCTTAATTTGGAAAAAGGGTCAGCACCTCACAGACACCCACAGATTTCCCTGACTGCATCAGGGAACTGACCTACCTTCTGGAGTTATAGGGTGATCCTACCTGCAGTGCCAAACTCTGCTGAAGAGGGAAGAATGGGAAATAGGGAGAACGAGGAAGAGAAAAGAATAAAAGAGAGATAATGGAATAAAATCAATGGAGTGAACAAGTTCCGATGTTTCCTACACACCTCTGCTGAGTGCAGCAGCCAGCTCCTCCAGGCCATGGATAATTCCAATCCTACAGTTCCCACATTTTATTCCCTAACCAAATCTAACCATGCCAATACCTCACTGTGAAACTACAGGTATTTATAACCAACCACCAATTAAACCAACCATGCTCCCTTGGTTCCTCTGAGTCTGCCTGAGATCTTCTAAGCTCTACATGACCCTTTGTGCTTCCTCATTTTCCATATGGTGACAATATCCCAGGGCTGCTACACTCAATGCATTACCAATTTGGTGCCCTGGGAGTCAGGAGGTGGAATGACAGAATCCTGGAATATCCTGAGCTGGGAGGGATCCACAGGATCATCCAGTCCAACCCCCAGCCCTGCACAGACACCCCAACAACCCCACCCTGGGCAGCCCTGGCAGCGCTGTCCAAACGCTCCTGGAGCTCTGGCAGCCTCGGGGCCGTGCCCATTCCCTGGCGAGCCTGGGCAGTGCCCTGTGGGAGGAGAAACTTTTCCCAGTATCCAAAGGACGTGACACATCCAACCATGTCCATCGCCAGAGCCAGTTTCAGCCCCACCCTTTAGAGCCCCTGCTCCTCCATCAGACAGAACCAGCTCAGTTACACAATACCCCTAAAAATGGAAATCCCATATCCAAGCCCAGCTCTAACCAAAGTATTTTTTAGCAGGAACAGGGAACTATGTAGATACCCACTCTTTTGAGCCTGAGCCTGCTGTGTTTTGTGCCTGCTCTACAGGAGAGCAGGTAACAACTCGTGGTCTTGCCTTGCTGTGTGTTTTAACAAACATATGGTTCCCATCCTCCAACCCCTTTCCCACTTTTGGGCTCAGCTTGCAAATCACGTGGCCACAGATGACAAAATAACCAGAATATCTGCAGTAATGTGCTTTCCAAAGCCATTGTGGTAATGGCAGGGACTGCTCTGTAAGTAAATGGACCATTTATGGTGGCAAATAAAAGCCCTCAATTCCTCACAGCCATGGAGCAAAGTGGGGGTTCCCTCTTTGTCTGAGCTCTGGGGGGCTGGGCTGTGGCAGCCACAGGGCAGCTAAAAGACAGAATAAAAGTCATTTATTCCCTCTTTCCTTCCACAATTTCCTCACTGCTTAAATGCAGACCAGGAAAAAGCTGCAGAGCAGCAGGAGAGCTGGGCTGGGAGCAGCCAGGGCTCCGCAGGGCAGGTTCAGCTGCACAGCCTCATCTCCGGGATAATGGCAGGAATAAAGAGCTGGAACCAAGCAAAGCCCAGCCCAGCCCTGTCCCTGGAACACCTCCCTGCCTGCAGGAAACTCAGCACAGAAGCTACACCAGGTCATGGCCATCAAGCCCTTCCATCTGGATGAGACGCACTGGAAAAGGGGCTTTTCCTTATCACAGCAATGGGGTGGGAATTACCCAGGGTTCATTTTGAGCCCAAGCAAGGCGGGGAGATCCAACAAGCAGCAATCCCAGCCCTGTTGGGCCAGGAATTACAATGCAGCAAGGTCACGAATTGGGGGGAAAACTTATCCAAGCAATTCTGAGTGGGAGGGAAGGGTGGGAGATGACGCTGGCAAGTTCAGGGTGAAATCAAACTGGAGAAATCAATAATGGGAGAGGACAGAGGAGGGGCATGGGACACAGGAGGAGATAAATTAAAGGCTTGCCCAGGTGTTGTGATCGCTAGTGAGCAATAAATTAAATCAAAAAGGGCAACAGGGACGAACAAGGCACTGTGAAAAATTAATTAAAAGGAAGGGAGGCATAACCAAGGCATAAAACATGGGTGCTCCTGGAAGGATTAGAGGAGCCAGGCAATGAAGAGGCTTTGGGAAGTGTAATGGGAGCCAAGGCAGAGGCTATAAAGGCAGTGACCGCATGGGAGTGTCAGGTAAACAGCACAGATGCATTTCCACACTCTGAGAAGCAGGAAAGCATGGGAGAAGAAAAGAAGTCTCCTGCAGAAGGAGCTGCTGGCATAGCAAACTTCGTTCCTTGGCTTTTGTAGCCAAAATGCAGCAGGGTACTGAGTCCCCCCAGCTGCCTGCTGCTGTCCCCTCCCCCTGCCCCTCTGCCCCACGGGAGGAACACGGCGCTGCTGCAGGCTGGGGCACTGCCAGGGGGCATTTCCCCGGGTGGGTTCCAGGGCTGTCTGCACAGACACAGGCATGACTGGAGCAGGCTGCCCCAGGACTCCCCTCCGACTCTCTCGAATGCTCCCCAGGCTCCCTGCAGCCATCCCTGCAGGCATCCCCCAGCTCCAGAGCAGAATCCACCAGCCCTGGCTGCTGCAGCCCAGCTCAGCCCAGCCCTGGGGCGGATGCATCCCGCTGCCTTCTGCAGGCTGGTGGGACAGGCGGGATTTGGGTGAGAACGCAGGACAAGCTCAGACTCACAGCCACATCCCCGCTGGGTCCAGAGGCCATCAGGGCTGGAATGCCAGGTCTGAGTGCACAGGGGGACACCCTGCTTCCCTCCGGGACTGCCCTGGGCTGAGCCCTTGGACACTAGAGCTGCTCCACATCGAACACAGCAGTGCCATGCACTGGGAGAGCCAGAGCTGGAGAGGGGCTGGGTGGAGAGAGCACAGCTCAGACACCTCACTCGAGCGTGGCGGGAGCAGAACTTGCCTGAAGTCCCATTTGTGCCCTGTGCCCATCACCCAAGGGCTGCACGGGGTCAGCCCAAAGCCCTGCAGTCCATTCCCTGCACCACCCGGGACAGTGGAAGGTGTCCCTGCCCACGGCAGGGGTGGAACGAGAGGAGCTTTAAGCTCCCTTCCAACCCAAACCATTCTGGGATTCTGTGAAATGATTACAGGAATATTTTCAGGCCCTTCAAGGCACAGGGGAAAAGAAAGAATTGGCCAAGTCTGTCTCACACCTGCCTTTAAAGCAGCTTTCTTTGAAATGAACAGGTTGCCTCAGTGCTAAGAAGATTATAAGCAGAGACACCTCTGCCAGAGGAGGGAAGAAGGAATAATAAAGGCATTCAAAGCTATGACAAGCAAATGGGGAAAAAAAAAGAATGCAGCAGCCTTTTTGGATCTAGCAGGAGGGGTACAAGGAAGATCAAGGCACAGACAGTGACAGGCAAAGTCGGACAAGGAACAGATTCAGAACGTCTCTGTGGGGCTGAGCCACCCAGCCCAGAAGAAGCACAAGGACCTTCCTGAGTCCCAGCGGACACTGAGCAGGCAGGGAAGGCTTGTAGGGAAAGTAGGGCAAGACGTGATGGATAATTAACAACCTCAGAGAAAGCTCAGTGGCCCACAAACCTCCCCCTGCCCTGACAAACTTCTCCTTGGCTTCAGACCAGAACTATGGGAAGCCAAGGGATGGTTCATTGCACCCCACTCCTGACAGGGAGCAGGCACAGGCTCACCGAAGCTGTGATGTGAAGAGAGGGGAAAAGGGGGGATTTCTTCTGGCTCTCCACAACTCCGGATTAATTTCTTCATTAAAAGGGTGGTCAGGCATCAGAAGAGGCTGCCCAGGGCAGTGGTGGAGTCACTATCCATGGAAGTATCCAAAAAACATGTGGATGTGGCACTCAGGGATGTGATTAGCGCTGAGCTTGGCAGTGCTGGGTTAAGGGCTGGACTTGATGATCCTGGAGGTCCTTTCCAACCTTAATGATCCCAAGATTCTCTGAGATATCCCACGGGAGGTGAACAGGGCATCCTGGTTCCCCACAGCACAGCAAACCCAGGCTTGTAGGGAAAGATGTGGGGGAGTGAAACAAGGTTTGATGACAAGGCTTTTCCCCAGTACAACAGGAAAAACAGGCCAGAGACCGAGGCTGCCACGGTCCCTTCGTGTCTCTCCTGGGACGGGGGTAGGAACAGCCCACGACCAAGTGTTTGTCCAAAGAATCATGGCATGTCCCGAGTGGGAAGGGACCCACAGGGATCATCCAGTGCAGCCCCTGGCCCTGCACAGACACCCCAACAACCCCACCCTGGGCATCCCTGGCAGCGCTGTCCAAACGCTCCTGGAGCTCTGGCAGCCTCGGGGCCGTGCCCGTTCCCTGGGGGATCTCTACAGAGTTCACCTACCAGAGGAAAGCTGGAGACCCACATCAGCCCTCCAAGCTTGCCCAGCACATGCCAAGGTCAGCCTCACTGATCCACTGACCCTGTTTTTCCAATGGAACCTCCACCCTCAGGAAGAAACTAAAAAGAAAGAATTTTAGCAGAAAAAAACCCCAACACCCTATCTCAGAGAGCTCGTCACAAACACAGGGGGTGTGGCATCATCTCCCACCCTCTGGATGGCACAGCCCAACCTCTCCAGGCAGCACAGGGTCCCTTAGGTTTCACCACATCTTTTGTCACAGCACTGCCTGTGAAAGGTCAGTGCCTCAAGGAAGCAGCACATCTGATGATGAAATGGCAAAATAAGCAACTTTTTGGCTCATTTCCCGAAATCTCCAGTTCAGGCCGAGCTGGAAGCAAATCTCAGGCCTGGATTCCTACAGATGAAGGACTGTGGCCACCTCACTGTTTATGTTTTCTGCATTTCTTGCTAAGCCTTATTTGTCTCCTTAAAAAAAACCCCTAAAATCCATGCTCACATGTCATACTTGATGCATGTGCCAAGGCCAGAGCCATCATATCCCATCCAGCACACGTCAATGCAGCCCTGTAAGAGGAAGCTGAGAAAAGATGTGCAGGGAGATCTATTTTTGTACTTTCATTTGAAGGCACCCCCTTGACTCCTTCCCTTCTGACTCACATTCCAGCTCCAGAGCTCAGGGATGCAGCCACAAAGCTGCTCCCAGTCAGGAGAGGACATTCTGCCAACATTTTCACCCAAAGTTTGAGCACAGCCACAGCAGGAGAAGGGACTCGTGCCATCATCTGCCTGGTGTTTGCACAAGCAGTTATTTGGGAAAAGATTTCACATTTTCCATTCGTGCAATACCTTAATCTGAATTAACCTCCAAGTCTTGAGAGGCTCTGAGAAACAGATGATTTCAAAAAGGAAACCCAGGAATGAAAAAAGAAAAACAAAAATCCCCCAGTCAGATGATTTAAATTGACATCACATTTCAATAAGATCAAGATTTGCAGAAAATTGAGTGTTCATTAAGAATCCCTTGCTCAGCTCTTAAAAGAATCAAACATTTGGGTTGATCACAGAAAACCAGCTCAGCTCCAGAGATGAATCACTGGCTTAGGAAGGTGCTATTTTAACCCATGGCTTTCTTGGAGCATGAGGGTTTTGCCTGAATGTACAGGTTTACAAATACACTTGTGCTTGAGTTTCTGTGGCTTCTCCAGGTTTTACACCCCAAAGCAGGTGTGGATCATGTTTGTTGTGGGAACTCACATTTGAGGGATCAAACATGATTCTGCTGATCTTCTCTTCAGCCTTACAGTCCTTAAATAACACCCAATACTCTGCTCTTCCCAGATTCCAGGAGGCAGCTGAGCCACACAACCTTCCACTCCCATTGCACCACCCAGGTGCTGAGCAGGAGGGTCCTGTGCTGCATCCACCACCTGGCACCTCTCCTATTGCCTCGGCAGAGCAGCTGAGAGCTTCAGGCAGGTAATCTGCTTATTTAAAAGCCCTGGTAAGCCCAGGGAAGAGCCATGTGGGTGTTTATAAAGGGTTAATTAGCAGCTCTTCTTCCCTCACTTACTCTGAAGGCTGCAGCATCGGGAATGGCAGCTCAGTGTGCCAGGACTTGGCTCTCTCTGGAAAACCTGATCCTTGCTGGGACTGCCTGGGTCCCCACTCCCAGCCAGCCCAGGTCAGCTCCCATGGGCAGTGGGAGCACGGGGAGGGGTGGCTCCATCCCTGAGAACTTCAGAGCTGGACAACACCAGGAGCTGAGCCTGCAGACCCCACTCCTGGTGGGTGGAAACACTAAATGACCCCTAATCATCCTCAACCAAAACAATCCCTCCTGGCCAGGCTGGACAGGGCTTGGAGCAACCTGGGACAGTGGGAAGTGTCCCTGCTCATGGCAGGGGTGGGACAGGATGGGCTTTAAGGTCCTTTCCAAACCAAGCCATTCTGGGGTTCTGTGCTTTGCTTTCACTACAGACTGTGTGCCAAGAACATCCCAAAACTCCTCTGCTTCCCTGCGGGGAGCGGTCAGGGACTGGGGTCTCTGAGTGAGGAGAGCTCTCCTCCCAGCCTGCCTTTGCCAGGTGGGCTCCACAGCCCACTCCCATGGGCCAGGAGTGAGCCTGCTCTAGCCAAAACCTCCTCCAGACCCTTGGGAACATCCTCCAGCCAACCACTCTCAAGTACTGCACGTGCCATGAGATCATTCCCAGCACAGACAAGGGCAATCCTTCCAGGGAGCCTACTTAGGACACGAGTTTTAACTTTGAAATTTTTTTTGTGTCTTTGAATTTTTTTTACAGCAGATAAAGACTGGGGAGAGTGAGTTTTGGGGGGAATTTCTGCTTGTGTCCTCTGCAGCCTGATGGTTTCTGATGGTTCACAACAGCTGTGGAGCCTCTGGAATGAGTTCCAGCCTGAGCGATCCAACCACTCATTCCTTGACAGAGGCACCTTAGGCACAGAGGGCAACTCAGGCCCAGAGTTTGGCTTTTTTAGGCTGGACCACGAGCCCTGTGAGGGTCCTGTCCCGGAGGCTCCTCCGCCCTGGACACTGCAGCCCTCCCCAGCTCCTGCCCCCGCAGGGTTCAGGACCTGCAACCTCCTCCCGACCTGGTGTTCTCTAAATTAAGAAGCTGTTACATCGCTTCCTTCCTCAGCCCACGGGGTGCTAAGAAGGTCACCACAGAACGTAGCTTAAAGGGCCGCCAGTGCCCCCCTAATCCTGGCCAGACAGAACTGCCCGAGCTGAAACCACCTGAGCAGGTGATTAGAGCCTGGATTTATCTGTGCTCAGAGCCCCCATGGCCCCCTCCACCCTGGGCTTTTTCTGAGACAGGCAGAAAATTTCAGCCATCCTGTTTTTGCTGAGCCACCTCAGGATGCTCCTCCGTGTCCTCATTACGGGGCACTCCCAGCCCTGTAAGGATGGGCTCAATAACAGCTATTTCCAACACTTTCCCTGCATTCCCGGAATAATGGGCATTTTCATCAGCCTTCCTTGTTCTCCAGTCACTCTCTATATTCTTCTCCAACTGCCTCAATGACAGATATTTCCCCACTGAAATATTTCCCAAGGAATAGGGAGCTCTGCAGCTCCTTCTGGAATGAACCTTTATTCTGTGTGCCACCAGTAAGTGCAGGGAGAAGTGAAAAATGAAAGAGCAAATAATCAGTCAGCAGTGTTCAGGGGCTCAGGAGTCCTGAGAAAGGGAAGAAAGAACTTGCTGGATAAAAGACACTTCCCTCCACTTACAGTAAATATCTTGTACAAAAAGAAGGGTCCATAGTTTAAAACACTATTTAATATGCCAACAGCCAAAACAAAACTTGGAAAAAATTCTGGCAGCATTCTTTGTAAAAATGTCTTCGGTAGTAAAAATCCATGTATTTCTTCAATGCTGCTGAATCTCACAATTTCATTTGCTGAGTTAAAACCTGGTCTGTGGAATTAGGGTACAGTAGCTCTTTTAGTCATGCAGAAAAGGGTTTTTAGTCAGGGCATTGGCTCAGCCTATCCATGTGCCAGAGCATTTTGTGTCAGAATATCCTCACTACCACCACGGGCAGGTACACTAAGCTGGAAGAGAAAATGGTTTTAGACAAATCTGATCAAACCCAAGTTCCCTTTCTGCCTCAACTGCTTCATTTTGATTTGAAGAAGTTCAGGTGAATCTTTTCCCTGCTGTTATTTGGAGTTTCCTGGATTAGATTTCCAAATAAGATCCTTATTTACTGTATGTGGTGTCTCCAGGGGTCCATCACACAGCAGCAGAGCTCCTACCTCTGTGATAAGAAGTTTTATCTGATCACAATTATTTTTCTCTCTTGTATGCAATTTCCAAAAGAAAACTCCAACTGTGATACCAATTAAAACACAAGTTCTGCAAACCCTGCTGAACTGGAAACTCAGAACCCCATCTCTGGAAGTGCCCAAGGTGGGGGGTGGAACTGGATGGTTTCTAAGGTCCCTTCCTTAACCACTCTGTTAATCTGTAATTTCTGCTTTCATCCATCTGCCCAGGAACTGGAAGAGAAAATCCACTTCTGAAAACTTGACACTGCTGCATCTTCCTGCCATGAGCTGAGCACAGGATGAGGGCACCCTGGAATCTTCACCCTCTGCTGAAGCAAACGCCACGTTTTACTCCCCTGAAGTCCTGCTAATCCATTCTTACCACAACGAAACTCCCAGCAGAGCAGGCAGAGCCCTCCCAGCTCCAGCACCCCCTGACCTCACTGCTCAGGAAGCACAGCAACTTTCCAACAGCCCCAGTCATTCCCAGGCCAGCATTTCCCAACCCTTAGGTCACTGCTGCCACTGGACCTGATCCCTAAATCCTTTCCCACCCCTCCCTAAAACCTCTTCTTCACAGAGGTGCTTTCAGCTGAGCCTCCCTGGCCAGGCTAGGTCTGGGGGATGTCAAACTTCCTAAACTGTGGCCTGAGGACACTCCTGCACCCTTTGGTGATGGGAAACTCCTCTCTCCTGACCTAAGCACTGACAAACACAGCCCCAACATGGAAATACCACGGGAATGTTTCCTCCCAGCCCACGGGCCAGAGGCTGCTCTGTTCCCCCTGTCAGAGACAGCACCAGAGGTTTGACCAGACTCTGGGCCCCCCCACACCAGCTCTGCACCTTGCCTGCCCAAGCACAGCATTCCCCAGGGGCAGCACTGCCACCCCCCCTGCCCCCTGCACCCCCTTGCTCTGGGGTGTGCACAGCAGAGCCAGGAGCAGAGCCCACCTCTGCGTTACTCACAGGTCACACTCGGTTTCACCTCCACCACAAGCTGCAAACAGGACTCTTAGGAGCAACAAAAGCAATGAATCTAAAATGCAGACATGCCAAAACCCGTGTCCAGAACAACCCACAGGGTGTAATCATAGACCCACAGAACCAACCTCTAAGGAAAGACCTTAGAGATCATCGAGTCCAACCTCCGACCCAACACCACCTTGTCAACCAGACCATGGCACCGAGTGCCACATCCAGACTTTCCCTGAACACCTCCAGGGATGGAGACTCCACCACTTCCCTGGGGTTAAAGTGATCCCAACTCCATCACCAACAGCACTGGGGACAGGGGCAGGTTCTCAACAACTCCACCAACCTGTGACTCCCTGAACACTCACACTAGGCCAGGGTGAGGAAAATCTGCCTCTCCCAGCAGGCTCCAAGGGAGGAATCCTCAGACCGAACCCAGAACGAAGGTACCTGTACAGTTCATCCTCCCCTGCCAGGTCAGTGCTGCCCCAAACCCCACTGCTGAGTCCCACAGCTGGGAATCACAGGGATCTCCCACCACTCCACATCCAAGGACACGGAGACACAGTCACTCACCGGGGCTGCCTGGGCACTTGGGCTTTGTCGCTCTCCCCGTTCCCGGAGCGGGAGCAGGCGCAGCTCCTCTCTGTGGTTCTTCACCCTGCAAGAACCAGGACATGGAAGGAGGGTAAGCAGATAATCCACGACTTTCTGTGAGGGTGTGCAGTGCTGGAAAGCAAAGCTGCTGCTGTCTGCAAGGATCAGAGCTGGGACTTTCCGAGCTAAGACTCTGAGCTGCTTAGCACGGAGCTGGAAGCGGAGCAGACAGAGGTGGTTCTGTTCCCAGGGCTGAGCGCTGGGGGGATGGTTCGGGCTGGCTCAGGCACCAGAAATCTCACAAAAACTGCTCCATCAGGTTCATGCTGATAGAGGCAGGCAGGAATTTTTGGTCACGATGGCTCAGCGAAAGAACAGAGTTTCTTCAAAGTGGAATATCCCACAGTATAACTTTTTCATAGTTTTGTTTATTTATTTATTTAATATCTGGAAAATGAGCTTTTAAAACCGAAGATTTTACTTTGGGTTAGGCCAACTTGAAACTATTCCTCGATGGAATTGAAATGTTCTGCTTTAAGCCTGTTCCCCTGTGTCCCTCAAAATGCCCTGAATCCTCCTGGAACTTTAAATTAAGGTGCTTTCCTTTCCCTGCCATGGCTGAGATACCCGGCTGACCTGCCTAGCATGAGAGATGTGCCAGGTGGGAATATAACCAGGATTCACAAGTGGATAACTGCAGGACTTTTTAAGGCATTTTTTGGCTGGGTCATCCTCAGCACCCACTGGCAGAGGCTCCTGGAGCAGCGCTGTTGGTCCAGACAGGGTGTCCAGTGCTGCTCCTCACAGGGAAGGGTGCAGAGCATGGATGCTCAGCTCTTTGTGCCCCTAAGGATGTTAAGTCAGGCCTGGGTGAGGTCTAAGAAGTTGACTGATAACCTGGAGTGGAAGCAGCAAAGAGGTGCCATAGAAAAACCTCACCAAGAGCAAAATCAATGGAGCTGAAAATAGGACACCTTCCACCATCCCAGGGTGCCCCAAGCCCCATCCAACCTGGCCTTGGACACTTCCAGGGATCCAGGGGCAGCCACAGCTTCTCTGGGCACCCTGTGCCAGGGCCTCCTCACCCTCACAGGGAAGGATTCCTTCCTAATCTCTAATCTAAGTCTACCCTCCTCCAGTTTAAGGCCATTCCCTGCTCTTACACTCAATTTCCCTTTACTGTGTGAGTCCTATGGAATTCAGGCAGCAAAAGCAGCTGAGCCCAGCCCTTGCAAGGCTGGAGTTGCCCCATCCCCTGATTTTTGTGGAATCACTTCAACTCACAATGCAAAAGTGAAGGAGAATGGAGGCAAGTGCTCTGCCAAAACACAGCATCTTTTGAACAAAGTAACTGCACTAAAATGTGCTGGTTTATTTTCACTCTGGGCTCCCCAAGCCTTTCCCTTCTCTCCCTGAACGATAACAGGCATAAAAATTAAACAGAAGTTCTCCAAGAGCAAACGAAACGCACTGAAGGGCAATAAATCATGGGGCTGGATGGCATTCCGAGGGAGCTGGGGGAGGGAAGAAGGGATGGAACAGTGCAGATACTGACTAAGATATATCACAGACCCTTAAAAACCCAGCACTCGTCCTCGGGGCAGGGACTCCACACTCTGGGCTAAATTTCGATGGAGCAGCAAAGGGAGCGTGCCCAGCACAGCTGGGGGGTTGGAACGCGGTGCCCACGGTCCCATCAGGCTCAGATCACAGCCAGTGCCACCCCAGCACCACACCTGCACCCCCTCCTCACCTGGGGACGGAGACCCTGACAAAAACACCTTCTCATTTCCCTACAGCCGCAATTCCATACCCACTGCTGACTGCCGAGGGCAGAGGTCCTGCAAATAGATAGGTTTTTTGGGGGATTTCCAAAAAGTGCCCTTCCTGCTCAGCCAAAAGACCCTGCAGGATGGCCACATGGGGCCAGGGCTGCCCCTCTCCCTCCCCAGGGCTGTCCCACTGACACCAGGACCAACTGGGGACTCCAGGAAAAGCAAAGAGTAAAAGTAAAGAAGTAAAACCCAGTGCTGGAGCAGGATCCAGACATCTCGGAGCAGCAGCTATCCCACACGGAATGCTCTCCCATCTGACCTGGGATCCTGACATCAGCACTTCCAGTCACCTGAAACACTCCCAGGGCATCACACACAAGCCCAGTGTTCTGGAAACACCAGGAATCTGCACTGATTTTCTTCTAGCAAACAAGATCACCTTTAATTTCGCAGGCACCTCCTACTTCATTAAAGATCTTGCTCTCCAAGGATTTGCTCCTCAACAGGGGCAGGAAATGAAAAGACACAAAATGCCATTTAATTGGGCATAAAGCTCCATCTCTGCAGTGCCTATCATAATTATGTGTCATTTAAAAAAACTGTGGAGCAGGTGTGAGATGGCACCAGCTCTGGATGTGCATAAAAAGGTTGACAGCAGCAGCATGTCTCAGAGAGAATCAGGTGGTGCAACTTCAAAACTTCTGTTCCCTTCGGGCTCTCTCTTGCTCTCTCCCCTCAAACTTCTCTGAAAAACTGACTTTTGAAATGCATGAGAAGAAATGGCATCTCAGGAAAGCCAAGAGGATTGAAAGGAAGAGAATGGCCCCTGAAATGGTCCCATGCAATGGTCCTTGAAATTGTGGGGCAGGGCTGGTGCTGGTGCCGAGGATGGAGGTGGGAAAATCATCAGCACAGCCAAGGTTCAGGTGACCCAGAGCTGCCTTGATATCCAACCTAAACCTCCCCTGACACAGCTCCAGCCACTCCCTGGGGTCCTGTCCCTGACCAAGTGACATCGAGGTGCTGATGTCTCCCTTGGGAGCTGAGTCAGGTGGGAGAAGGTTTCTGCTTTCTCTTGGGTCTCCCAGCCCCTCTCTCCGTGCTCCAGCACCAGGAGGAGTGATGTGATAAATCACTTTAATACCGAGGGTTTCAGATGACCTGCAGAGAGCAGAGTCAAAGAAGAGCAAGGAGAGCTTATGGATGTGTTATGCTCCTTGTTCTAAGGAAAGGGAAACCTGGAGTTCATCTTTTGAGCTGCTAGGGAGTCTCCACAGAATTCAAGGCAGCTCAGTTGGCTCAAGCCTGCCCAAAACAGCTCCCACAGCTGAAGCTTTTCCATCTGAAAAAGCCTCAAATCAGAACCGTCACGTGTATCCCTCCACGCTGAGAACTTCTCCAGCTTCCCATGTGAGCTTGGATCTGATCGTGCCCCAGCCTCTCCTGGGCATAAAACCAGGGGGTGAGCGTGACCCCTGAGCACTGGGAGATACTGGGAAAGACTCGCAGGAATCTTGGAGAAACCAAACCATTTGACTTCATGCCAAAGGCAGAGTGGCTCAGCTGGAAACGAGTGTTCCTCCTGGAAAAGAGATGTCTGAAGCATCAGAGCAGAGGTCTCCGCCCTTTGTGCTTCTCCAGGTGTTATCTGTAACACCCTGGATTTATTTAAATCTATTCTTCTAACAAGTACCATTTCTGCACCTCCTCTCCTGGGAGACAAAATAGGGAGGACCCCTGTTTAATTGATGCACTTTAATTAACTGCCTGTCCTGTCAAAGCCCTGTTCCTGTATTCTGATGCAAATTCACAGCCTTTCATTGTGTAAGCAGTACCTCAGTTTGGCTTCAGTCTTAAGTGATCTTTAAATGTCCTATTTTGTCCCGTGATCCATTCTCACACAATCCCAGCGCTGTTTGGGTTGGAAGGGACCTTGAAGATCATCTCGTTCCAGCTCCCCGCCATGGGCAGGGTATTTGGATCCTTCAATTATCGCTTCTCTGCTCATCCCACCTTGGGCTGGGTTTCTTTACCCACTGAGCACATCAGACACTTCTCCTGCCTGAACTTTGGCCAGGGTGCTGCTCAGGGAGTGTGCTGGGAGCTGGCTCCCACCTGTCTCCCACACTGTCCTGCTCCAGGAGCCTCTGGCTGAGCAGGATGTGCCTTGCATGAGGCAAACAGGAGCATCTTCTGTAACGGAGATGTGAAACCCTAAACCATGTCCCAGGCCAGCACGGGAGCAGGGAGAGGTTTTCCTGTTTCACTTCAAGGGGCAAAGACACAGCTCCTTATTGTCCCTAATTTTATATCTTGACATCTCCACCTTCTGCCTGGGTGAATCCTCTCCTGCTGTCAGAAGGTCACCAGGCCAGCTGGAAAGCCATTTTTCACACCCTGGCTAATCCAGAGGCACCTGGCTGCCTCCTCCCACCGGCAACATCGTAACAACAAAACTAATTAGTGGGCAGCAGGACTGGGGGTGGGTGACAGCACCAGCCTTTACTGTGCCAGCCAAAAATTCAAGGGATTCAGGAGCAGCTCCTGGCTCTTCCCCAGACTCCTTTCATGACCTTGGCCTCCAGCTCTGTGCTCTACCCACTGAGGCTGACAACACTTCCCAGACATGGTCATGCAGGTAAATTAATTTATGGTGAGGAAACAATTCATTAGGATGAGCACAAAGGGCCGTTTAGAATAAAAATGTAATTGGTCAAGCTTTTCACCAGACTTGTGCATTAGCTGAATATTCCCAATATTCTCACAATGTCTGGGCTGAGTAGATTGAGTGGAACAGGCTGCCCAGAGAAGCTGTGGCTGCCCCATCCTTTGAAATGTCCAAGGCCAGGTTGGACGGGGCTTGGAGCAGCCTGGGATAGTGGAAGGTGTCCCTGCCATGGCAGGGGTGGGATGGGATGAACTTTAAGGTCTCTTCCAACCCAAACCATTCCCTGACTCTATGAAACATCCAGGGCCAGGGAACGTTCTGCAGCAGGAGGCAGGTCAGGAGGGGTTAACTCCTCCTCACTCAGTTGGTGTTGTCACAACACTGATGAAATCCACCACTGGAGAATGGTCCATGGACCACCATTCATTTTGAAATCAAATCAGGGGTGGCAGAGTGCCCTCCCTGTCCCAGGCAGAGCACAGGCATCCCCTGGAGCCCAGCTGCTTTCCCTGCATCCCTCACCAGCACTGACCCTGCCTGTGGAGCGCCGTGCCAGCCTCCGGACACCCCCACAGCTCCTGGGGAGCTGGGATAACCCCAGCTCGGAAAGGGAATGAAAACCACCTCGACATCCCTAGCCAGACAATTCTTCCTGTCTATGAAACGTGAAGGGGGCTCAGTGAGCAGGGCAGTGTCTGCTGAATCCCAGCACACTGGGACACCCCAGAGACAGACGGGAAAGGAAAGAGAAGCCCTGAGCAGCCTGTCAGAACTTCAGCAGTGGGGATAATTGGTTTGTACACATTTCTCCCACACCCAATTACCAGCTCGGTTTGGTGTTTGATTGTACACGACTCCGGTCCAGCAGAGCTGCTGCTGTTTCCATTCCTGCACACATCACCCAGTCCCTAAATCATTTTTAATAGCTCCTCTCCTCGCGTGCCCTGCCGGCTCATTCCAGCCCCATCAGCACGAGGCAGGTTGCAGATATGGAGAAGCTGACATTTCTCTTTTGAGTAATTTGCAGTGGATTTCTTGCCCGTTTGATGTAGTCATTTTGTTCTCAGCGCTGATGTGACATTAATTATTGTTAAATATTCTTATCTGTTACACACAGTTCTGTTTAGATAAAGGTCAGTGCGTGAACCCCTGACAGTGCTCGTTGCTGCCATGCTCCAAAGCCAATTTGTCATCCTCTCCCTTCAATACCTTCATCTTGGTTTCAGTTCATTTTTCCATTAATTCAGGCACAGTAGAGAGCCATTAAAAAATGCAAAATCTCTCAGCTGCTCAGCTCAGCACTCGGACAGGGGATTATGAAGCTGGGGAGCACCAGTTGCACAGGGAGGGCAGGGAATAATGCCCAGGAAAATCAAGCAGCAGCCTCTTTTAAGGAACTGTACGGCTGCCCCCCAAAAATCTGTACATAGTTCTGCTTTAATGAAGATCAGCTGAGCCTTGTGCAGCACATGGTGCCTTCTCCCAGCCTGGTGTGCAGTGGGATAACAGCACAATCCAGAGGCCCTGGCACAGGGTGCCCAGAGAAGCTGTGGCGGCCCCTGGATCCCTGGAAGTGTCCAAGGCCAGGCTGGACAGGGCTTGGGGCAACCTGGGAGAGTAGGAGGTGTCCCTGCCCACGGCAGGGGGTGGCACTGGATGGGCTTTAAGGCCTTTTCCAACCCAAGCCATTCTGGGGTTTATGATTCTCTGCTTAGCCCACACCACCCTCTCTTGGCAGAGGACAAGAAGGGCAAGCTCAAGCTGTCAAAATTTCCCGGAAAGGAAGCACCACCCAGCACTGATCCACCTGCCCAGAGACCTGAGGAGCAGCTGGGCCTGCTCATGGTGAGTAAAACCTGCACCAGCCTCTGCTCTGTCTGGCTTTTTATCTCTCTGACCAAACAATTCCCCTCTGCCACCCTGAGGTGTCGCTTCCCACCGCGTCACCTGCAAGGTGGGGACTGGAATGCAGAGACAGCCTTGCTGGGACTCACCCCCGGTCCTGCCCACCTTGGGACCCCTTGAAGAGCCAAAATTGCGTCTCCATGGCCTGTCAGGAGTAGGGGTGCCGAGGCTTTCCAGCAGCCCGTGCCCTCGCATGGCTCTCCCTGGGGACAGGTCACACAGTCCCGCAGGGACACACGTCAGCAGGGCACGAACAGCAGAGCTCAGGCCAGCCGGGCTGGCACAGCTGGCAGCAGGGACAATCCCGGCTCGGCGCGCGCCGCACGGAGCAGGGCTGGCAGCCCCGGCGCTGAGCAGACCTGTGCTACTGCCCAGCTGCAGCTCGTGGCCTTCCGGGCTCCATCCAAAGCGCTCCAGCACGTCCGTAGCCCACAGACAGCCCGGATCCCACCCGGGGAACCCTTCGCACACTGACGCCGAAGTGCAGGCCTCAGGGGGTGTGAGAGAGCCCTTCAGAGCCCAGGCAGGGAGCACAGGGCATGGAGAGGAGCTGAGCCCTCAGTCCAGCCAAGACAGTGACAAGGACCAGGGTGAAGATGCTCAGGAGGCTCCAAACCCAGGACTAGGATAAGCCAAGGGCTCAGCTGCCAGGAAAGGTAGGTTCTGCACAAGTAGAGAAGGATGCTAAGGTGGATTCAGCATGACTGAAGTACCACACCATGAATCATGTGCTCGTTCCAGCACTTGGCAGATGGAAGAACATTTGAACCTTTATTCAAAGTGGCATTTAATTTTGCATTGTGCTAAATCATTCTGTACTTCTAAATAAGCGAGAATAAACTCCCAGACTCATCCCTCTCTCAGTGAAACACAAAGAAATAATGCAGTGTGCTGAATGTAATCAAGTGTGGGGTTTTTCTCCTTCACTTGGAACCACAGAATCATTAAAGCTGAAAACGACCACTACAATAATTCAGTCCAACAATGCCAAACCCACCATTAACCCACATCCCCAAGCCCCATACCCACATGTTTTTTGAACACTTCCAGGGATGGTGACTCCACCACTGCCCTGGGCAGTGTGTTCTAGGGCTTGACCATTCCTTCTGGGAAGACATTTTCCCCAATCTCCAACCTGTACCTCCCCTTGCACAACCTGAGGCCGTTTCCTCTCACCCTGTCCCTTGTCACCCGGGAGCAGAGACCAACCTGGCTGCCCCCTCCTGTCAGGGAGTTGGAGAGAGCCAGAAGGTCCCCCCGAGCCTCCTTTTCTCCACACTAAACAACCATCTTATTCATCAGAACCATAAATAAACTCCTGGACAAAGGGATATTCACATCCCAGGTCCACAGTTGCACCAGTACCAGTGGGAAGCAGCAGCACTGCCCCCCTCCCCTCTGCTAAATCGGGAGCAGGGAAGGGCGAGAGCTGGCTTCACACGTTGAGAAAGGTATGAGACAACGCAGGTCCTCTCCGGCCTTGGGGACAGAGTGTCCTGAGGCTAAAAATACACAGACAAGCCAAAAAGCCAAGGCTAGCAAGAGGCATTAACAGAGCCTGTTTATTTCTGTAGCCAGTGAGCACCCAGAGAGAGCCCGAGCCCCGGCACTTGCTGCCTGCCTGACGGACAGGCTGCTGCAGCTGGAGGAGTCCGGTTTCCCCCGCACACGCAGGGCTGTTTCCTGTCCCCCGTCCCCCGGGCAGCCTCACACCTTGCTTGCCATTATTTTTAGCTGCTGCACAAAGCAGGGTAATGTGCAGGAGCAGAGGGACAAGGCAAAGGATGGAAAGCACTGCCCTGGTGGAGGCTCTTGCCACCACCTCAGGGAGTCAGGACCCAAGTTTATCAAGGTTTGTGATCAAACTTGTCCAGAGTCAGTCGGATCCAAGATGGAAATCTCCCTACCAGCCTTCACCAGCAGCCTGGGTTGGGTGCGAGATGCCCCACACCCAGAGCAGGGCTGGGCTGCCCCGTGCTGCCCACGGTGCTCCCACCACACCCTCCCCAGGGTTCCTGCCCTGCACCACACCTGGACACCTGCCCCAGGTGGGGCCTGGCCCCTCCTCAGCTCAAAGGGCCACAGGTCCAAGGAAAGTTTCCACTGCCAAAAGCAGTGGGATGCAACTTCACAGCTGGCAGTGGCAGTCCTAAGGACAGAGACACTTCCTGAGCCTGCTCCAGATGGAATCATCACAGAATCCCAGAATGGGCTGGGTTGGGAGCGACATTTAAGACCATCTCCTTCCAATTCCCTGCCGTGGGCAGGGACACCTTCCACTATCCCAGGTCACTCCAAGCCCCATCCAACCTGGCCTTGGACACTGCAGGGATGGGGCAGCCACAGCTTCTCTGGGCACCCTGTGCCATGACTGGAGCTGTCAGAGCTCAACTCCCCTCACCTGGCATAAAAAAACCCCAGTGACACCAGGATGGAGCCACTGGAACACCAAGAGAACACCACAAGGAGCCTCTGGCACTGGCTACATGCCAGGCTGCTCCTCCCACACAGAGCTCTTCAATTCAATTTGCCTTCCTTCATTAACCACGATGGATTTACACTCGAACCAGAACTGAAAACAATCAATTATCTGTCTATTTAACCTCACTGCCATGTTATCATTCCGTCTGTCTCATGTTTGGCTCCCCTCTGATATCCAAATTCTTGCAGGCCTGACAGAAATTTGGCACAGTCTTCACGCTGCAGGACAAACTTCTAAGGTAAAGAAAGGATAACATCCCAGTTTCTTCTGCAAGAGTGATTCCAGCACTAACTACTGCAAAAATATGAATGGAAAACTCCAGACTTGTAAGTGCAGCTGATCCCTCTGAAACTTGCACTGCAGTGCATGGATTAAGGTCTACGTCCTGCTGTAGGAAACCATGTCCTTCTGACAGGAATGCTGCTGGAGCTCTTGGATAAACAGGCACTTCATTTTCAAGGCTGATGGCACAGGTATATCATGGGAAAAGAGCATCCAAGAAGTTCTACCCATCAGGCTCCCTTCAGCAGATGCTGTTGGCTCCAGGTGCTGGTTCAGCACTGAGAGCCACGGAACAAAAGATCTCCAATGTGGGATAATTAATTTTTTGTGATACTTTGGTCTCTCAGAGCACATCAGATGAGGCAGAGCTGGTCTGAAACTGAAGGGAAGGTGCTACTGCTGCTCTGCCACTGCTGAGCTTTGACACAAAACCCAGTAAATCCCAGTCCAGCAGCCAGCTGGACCCTTGGTCATGGTGCACAGACCATGGTGCCTCAAATCTCTGACAAGTTCCTCACCCTCATCATCATGGGCACCTCTTGAGAGCCTCCTCCCAAAGGAGCCAGTGATCCCAACACAGCTACAGGAGACTCCCCATGGCCAGGGGAGCTCCAGGGACGTCCCCACCATGCAGCGACCACACAGCTGCAGCTGGAGAGGGGGATGTTCATCTTGCACTGAACTGGGTGGTTTGTTGTACACAAGCAATTCCTTTTCTGCAATGGAATGGGTGGGTGTATCATTACGATTAGGCACAGTCGTTACATCCAGCCCTTAATTAGATTTGTGTAATTAGAAATTCACGGAGTTATTTCACACGGTGGAAAAGGTCCTGCCTGGGTGGGGTTATGTGAGACAGCGACAGATTCCTCTGGAGCTTCCAGAGCTGACTGATAACCTGAACAAATGACATCTCCAGTTCTGGGACCTCCACAAGGTGTGCATAATGCTCAACATCAGGCTGATTTTGCATGGCTGAAAGGCAGAAATCAGGCAAAAACACATGGAAAATACCACGTCAGTTCCTACCAATATTTTCTTCTCCTGCAGAGATTTTCAAGCAGCACAATCAGGAGGCTGATGCTGCAGCCCCTGGTGCTGCACTGGAGCCCCAGACACGCAGCTGGGCTCACTGTGATGGACAGGACCAGGAGATGGGATGTCCCCAAGTCACCACGGTGGCTTGGACACAGGAATGAGGTATTCATGTACGGAGAAAGTCACTGGGAGAAATCCTAACGATCAGAAGGCTTTTGCAGCAGGCCAGGCAGGCAGATGGGGTGCAGACCCACACACTCAGATCCAGCCCCACTGCTGCACCAGTGGGAAGGATCAAGCCAGTCGGCTGCCCTTTTTGGGTTGTTTATCCTAGAAAACACCAGCTGAGAGGTGATCCAGGCTGCTTTCCACAGGGACAGGACGCAGGTCAGACCGAAAATCACCTGGACTAAAAGAGAAACTGCCACACAAAGAAATCAGGGAATGGTTTGGGGTGGAAGGGAAGTTCAAGACCATGGCATTCCAGCTGCCCTGCCACGGGCAGGGATTGCACCCACCAGAGCAGGTTGCTCTGAGCCCCATCCAACCTGGCCCGACCAGGTTGCAACCAGACGCTTTTACACTACAGCTGGGGGGGACACTAAACCCAAGGTCGTTTTAATTCACCCCACGGCAGAAAAGCATCATGTGGCACGGCCAGGAGCAGATCTGGACTCACCCTGTGGCAGTGCAGCTTTGAAAAGCTCCCTGGGCATTTCCTCCTGCGCCAGCTGTTGGCACAGCACTGCACCAGGCACCTGTAACAGGCTGAGAGCTCTCTGCACCCCACAGGAAAACACCAGCAGCACGAAACATTCAGGGAAGCAGCAAGAAAATGCTTTCCTGAGAGACCTGAGCCTGATTTTTTTTTCCATTAGACTATTTTTACAGATGGGGAAATGAAGCAAGAAGCAAGAAACGGCCCCCAGCCACAGAGTTATTTACTGGTAAGTGAACAGCCAGCTCTGCTGTCAGATGCACACCCGGCTGCATTGCTACCCTGAGCAGTATCTGCACCTTAAGTAACTTCTCCCACCCAAGCAGGGCTGTGCAGACAGCCCACACGGCCAGGCTGTGCTCAGGGATGAAGTGGCAGCCAAGGGGATGCTCCACACCTTCCCTCGGCAGGGTCAGGGGTGGCCAAAGGGCCACCAAAGAGCCTCTGAGAAGGGAACACCTGTAACACCTACACTGGCTCAGATCCAGCTGGGACAAGTTGTGGCAGGATTTGAAAAAAGCTGGAAGAGAGAAAACAGCAGGTCTGAAAGTGGAGATACCAACGCTCCAAAAATCGTGGCTTCTGAAGAGTTTTTTCCATGAAACTGCTTCTGGCAGGTGGGAAAAGGGGGAACCAGTTACACAAACAAGTAACTCACGAGGATAAGAGCATTTGATTAAGGGGCACTTTAAAGGAGGTCCTTCACAAACATTTGAAGGACTCTAATACATGTTTGCAGTCATGTCTGGAGCTAATTGAAACAAAATGTTTAATTGCACAACCAGGTGAGAGTCGGATTATATAGTAAAATCTGCTTTTCTTCCTCTTGCATAGCTTTCCCTTAGGTTTGTGGTCCCTGCTACTCAAATTTCTCCCAGTCCTGTTTGTGGGAACAACACTTCTCCTGCTCCTCTTCCAGCTGCCAGGCTCCCAGTGCTCAGTGACTGCAATCACAGCCCTGAGTGACTCTCAGGGATCCTCCAGCTTCTCAGGCCAATCACAAACAAGCAGCAAAGCTGGAATTTCAAACATTGCTTGAAGCTGAACATCTATGAGAGCTCTTCACCAAAACCACTTGATGAACAAGCTTGGGAGAAACCTCCTATCTGGAGCAGGGGCTGGTGCAGAGGTACCTGCGTCCAACAGAAGCCTCTGAGTCCCCAGAGAGCTGCTCCCAGTGCATCATCCCAGCATGGTTTGGGCTGCAAGGGACCTTAAAACATCCAGTTCCATTCCCTGCCATGGGCAGGGACACCTCCCACTGTCCCAGGTTGCTCCAAGCTCTGTCCAACCTGGCCTTGAACACTCCCAGGGATGGGGCAGCCACAGCTGCTCTGGGCACCCTGTGCCAGGGCCTCCCCACCCTCACAGGGAGGAATTTTTTTCTAACACCCAATCTAAACCCACTCTCTCAGTTAGAAGCCAATCCCTTGTCCTGTCACTCTAGGCCCTTGTCCAAAGTCCCTCTCCAGCTCTCTTGGAGCCCCTTCAGCCACAGGAAGTTTCTGAGGACGATGGTCCTGTAATACTCCAAGAACAGGGGTAGAGTAGATGGACATAGGGCAGAAGTTCATTTTCACTTCACTTAAAAGCAGAAGTCCTTCAGTTTTAGTCCAAAGGTACTCACTAAACCAGAATAGCAGGTGTGCTACCTGTAACATCTACTGTTGGCATCCCTGCAGCTTGCCACCAGCTTCTGCACCTCAAAACTTGCACAAAAAGCCCAGAAGCTCTTTACCAAGCCCCTCAGCTCCGTGGCAGATCATGCAGATGGTTGGGATGTGAATCCTTAGTCACACAGTGGCTCCAAATCCAGCTCTGCGCCTGCATCCCAACACAGTTCTGAGCTCCATAAAGGAGCAGTTCTGGTAAGAAGGGATGTTTGGAGGTCCCTTCCTACCCCATTGTCCCCAGAACAGTGGAGCTGTGCAGGGGGACCTGATGGGTCAGCTGGGGTCAGCAAAGCCACGAGGCAGCTGGAGCTGTCCCCTGCTGGCTCAGCAGCTCTGCAGGGCCCTCCTGGCTCACTTTACTGCTGGACACACGTGGCTGTTGCTGGCCCAGACAGATGGAAGCAGGTGGGTGCATGGAGGGGATGGCCGGAGCACACCCCCAAAGGTTTTGGACAGGGTCCCCCTTAGGCAGCACCCCAACATGGGCTTCTCCCCTGCTCCAAGTATCCACCACCACTGTGAAAGACCTAACTCAGGTCCTGAGCTCTTTCCTTTACCAAAGCAGCTTGGAACAGCCCCAGCACCTTCCCACTGCTCTGCCCACACCCCAGTTGCCCCATTTTTGGGACTCCTGCTTTGCAGACTCCTCCTCAGCACAAAGCAGGGCATCTCTGCTCACTGTGGTCCTTCACACAGGGCTGTGTAAGCCCATGCACGGACGAGAGCTTGGATCCTGGAAATAGGATGTGGGAGTGGGAAGGGAGAGGCCCCCCCGCTGCCATGTCTGCAGTGACACTCCTGCTGTGCCCTTGCAGAGGTGGAGCTGCTACGGATTAACGGGAACCTGCTGAGCTCTGCTCCTGCAGATATGGAAACCTGATCCAAGAGAGTCCTGACACAAACCCCTCCCAGGGAGACTGACTGTCCATCACTGCTTTGTCTTCTGGGAATGGAAGGGGCGCTGAGCCCGTGTCTGTGTGATGGGAGGGAAGAGTCACAGGGAGATGGGACGGGGTGTAACATAGTGGTAATTACAGGAGAAAGGTAATTGCCTTCAAGGTAATTACAGGGCAAAGGTGCCTTACAGGGCTGCAGCCATGTCTGGCTCTGCTAATGGATACTGCCAGCTGCGATCCTCTCTGGAATTACCCCTGACAGTGAAGGTAAAACACCTGGGCCCCTCGGACTACAGCCACAGCCATTTTCCCGGGCAGCGCCGGCCCAAGAGGGAAAACCTGCCCACACCACCTTCAAAGGACTGTGCCGACCCTTCCAGAGCAGCAGCAATGCCTTCACCTCCCCAGACACCAGCAGGGTTTGTGGTACCCTCCACAAAGGGCTCAGCGCACCCTGACCCCTCACCAGTCCCCAGCCCACACCCGCATCAACAGCTCAGTGCCAAGGTGCCAGTGGAGGACACACAAGAACTCCCCGGATTTCAAAGAGCATCCTCCCTGGATTGATTCTGCCCAATTTGTCCTACACTGATTTCCCATTCCCATTGGCTTAAGGGAAGAGGAAAACAGCTTGGAAGAGTATCTCTGATTCTCGCAGCGGAGCAGATCTGTGCTAGTTAGAAAATGTAAAGGTCTTGTTGAGGCAGGAATATCAACCAGGGATTCCCACTTGTGTGTGTGGAGAGGAGGCTTTCCCCCCCAATGCCCCTGCCCCAGCTCTGGGCTCCTGAGCACGGGAAGACCTGGAGCTGTAGGAGGGAGTGCAGAGGAGGCCCCGGAGATGCTGCGAGGGCTGGAGCCCCTCAGCTCTGAGGAAAGGCTGACAGAGCTGGGGTTGCTCAGCCAGGAGGAGAGAAGGCCCCAGGGAGGCCTCAGAGCCCCTGCCAGGGTCTAAAGGGGCTCCAGGAGAGCTGGAGAGGGACCTGGGACAAGGGCCTGGAGTGACAGGACACAGGGAATGGCTTCCCCCTGCCAGAGGGCAGCGTTAGATGGGGTACTGGGAATAAATCCTGCCCTGTGAGGGTGAGGAGGCCCTGGCACAGGGTGCCCAGAGCAGCTGTGGCTGCCCCTGGATCCCTGGCAGTGTCCATGGCCAGGCTGGACAGGGCTTGGAGCAGCCTGGGATAGTGGAAGGTGTCCCTGCCCATGGCAGGGAGTGGACCTGGATGAGTTTTAAGGTCTCTTCTAACCCAAACCAGTCTGTGATTCTCTGATTCCCCCCCTGCTATTGGGCCTAGCTTTTCAAAAACACCTGGGGAATGTAGGTGATCCAACACCCCTGGAATTCATTAGGATTGCAAATGAGACACAAGTTGGGAAGACACTTGGGCTCCACTCAAAGTCTGGCTGTTCAACAATTAAATGTTAACACTGAAACCCTGTTAAACGTGGTTTATTAAGTACAGTCTTACCTCCATATTACACTTCTCACTTCCAGGAAGCCCAAGCCACTTTTCCAGCTGCCCTGGCTCCACCTGCAGAGCCACATCTGCACTGAGAATGTCACATCCCACACAACTTCCCCAGAATCACAGAGGTGCCACCAGGACAGCATCCCTCGCCTACTTGGTGTCCTGCTGTCTCTGGTCCCTCCTCTCGATAAAAAACACCATCATCTTTCCACAAGAACAAGTTTCCATGAGACATTTTATGCCCAGCCAAGTTTCCTAACCCATCTGTTCACTGGGCACGAAGTCCCCCTACAGAAACCCAGCCCTGCAGTTCAAGCCTGGCTTCCTTCCTGGGATGTATGGGCAAGGAGAAGTAACAACCATGGACAGCTATTCCCCACTCTTACAAACCCCAAACAAAATGAAATCCAAACTCTAGAGTGCTTTTATGGGGGTGTATATTTCACTGAGTTTAAAGGTGAAACACTGGGACAATGAAAATATTAAAATCCACAGAACTGCTCCCGTCTTCTCATTTAAATTCCATGTTACTGGCCACATTCAAGTTACAGGATTCCAAATGTGGTTTGGAGCTGTTTGGCACCAGTATCCACCACTGCAAGTGGACTTGGAAGATTTTTCTCTCTCATTCTACAAAATAAACTTTTAGTCTTTATAAACTATGGCACCAGTTCAAAACTGGACAAAAACCAAAATGCATCAGCGCTTCTTCCATACTCGGCTGCCCCATAAATTATCCAGGGTCAGAGAGCAGAGACAATGAACTGGTGGCACTGCTGTGCCTGGAAAAGCAGCCAGAGACAGTCCTGGGCTCACAGGAGCAGGAAAGAGCAGACAGAAGCTTCACATCTCTGCCACCCAGAGAGGTTTGCAGAGGCCCCACCAGCTTCCCACCACCTGGAAATCTTCCTGATTTCTTGCCATTCGTAGGAAAGATGCTTTCCACCTCACCTCTCTCATAGGAAAAATGCTGCTCAATTTGCCCCGAGCCCTAAGGATCATCCAATATTCCACTTCCTTTTCACCCAGACTGTGGCTGTAATGTCTCCTTAAAATCTGCAGCAGAGCAGAGGATTCCTGAGGATTTTTGTGCCAGTGTAGCTCAAACTCCCTGTGATCCTGGCCTGTCTCATCAGCGATGCAGAGAGGCTGCAGCAGTGCCCGGTGCATCTGTGCCCTTCTCTCTCCAGCTCAGCAGGCTCCAATAGGCATTTCTCCACCAGGCCAAAAATCAAGCTGTGCAGATGAGCAATTCCCTCACACCAGGAGCGTGCAGGTCCCCTGGGACACCGGGAAAAGGTTCCAGCAGGGCTCAGGCTGATCAGTACCAGGTACCAGGGCAACGTTGAACCACGGAGGAACTCGTACCCACCAAGTCAGAGACCCTGGGATGGGCAATGCCACCTCCCTGGCTGCACATGGAGGTGCCCACCATGAAGAAAGGACTAAAACAGAAGATCTGGGGGGCAAAGGAGCCTGGCAGGGGGAAGGGAGGGAGCTGAGCATGCAGGGGCAGCAGGAGCAGAGCACAGAGGCCCTGGCTCACTGCAGCATCACGTGCAGCATCCCACGGGGCCACTGCTGAGAGGTTTGGTCCCACTGATCCAGACTGGCCCAAGAGGACAGCTCTGTGTGCACAGGGGAAGTGAGAGAGACTTTCCTTTTCCTTTATCCTTCTTCAGCATCCTCCTGAAGGGCAGTGGAGGGGCAGGCACCGATTTCTTCTCGGTGACCAGTGACAGGACCGGAGGGAATGGCCTGAAGTTGTGTCAGTGGAGGGTCAGGCTGGAGATCAGGGAAAGGTTCCTCCCCCAGAGGGTGCTGGGCACTGCCCAGGCTCCCCAGGGAATGGGCACGGCCCCGAGGCTGCCAGAGCTCCAGGAGCGTTTGGACATCGCTGCCAGGGATGCCCAGGGTGGGGTTGTTGGGGTGTCTGTGCAGGGCCGGGAGCTGGGCTGGATGGTCCCAGTGGGTCCCTGCCAGCTCAGGAGATTACATAATTGCATGATTATCAGAGCACAGGCTGAGATCCCAGCTCCCAAATCCACAGGCTCCTTCTTCCTCTCCCAGCTGAGTGCTGGTACCAACCAGAGCATCCCAGCGAGGTCCTGGAGCTGCTGCCCTTACCTACCCCAAATTCCATAAGCTCAGCTGCCTCACACCCAGCCAGCCAGGATCCAGCTCCTAAACCTACAAACTCCCAATTCTCCTTGTCTTTAAACAGTTTTAAAAAGCAGTTCAGCACTTCAGGTCACCTAAATGTAGCCACACTGTGCCTCATCAGGGGGTCAGAGCAAGGCACGAGTGGGATACAGGAACACACAGCCAGGAGCATCATCTCTCCCTCCCCAGGATGCTGGGATGGGGCATCCACCTGGGGATCTCTCCCAGAACAAACTGACCTCTCATTTTACCAAATGGTGAAGGAACCCAATTCCAACCTTGCCTCCAGCAGCACAATACCTTGTTTCAATCGAAGCCAGACATGCAGCTCCACCCCTGCACACAGAGCAGGGAAGAAACAAAGCCTGTGGCTCCAGCAGCAAAGGACAAATTCCTTGCAGCTGACTCCATGGGCTGGGTACAGCACTGGAGCGAAGGGTTTGGAGCCATGTGCCCAACAGGGTTTGAAGGAAGTCCTGGGAAGAACCTGTGTGCACGTGGCTCAGGTGAGATTCAGCTGCAGTTCCTGGGATATTGCAGCTGTGGTGCCTCCAAGCATGAAATTCCCTGAGGAGTCTGGGGATTCCACCTACAAGGACTGGTCCTTGCAAATGTGAATCCCTCTGCAGAATCAGAACCTCTAAGCAACGATGGCTTCTTTTCACAGTGACTTTCTAGGGTGAAAAATCTGGAGTAGCTCAAGATAGTGTTTGGGGCAGCCTTGTGCTCATCCCATTGCCAAGCTGGGGAGGGTCCAGTCTGAGTTAACATCTGATGAGAGTGCCAGGATCCCAACCTGTGAGCAAACAGCCTCCCAAATCTTTGATTTCAGACAGTCACCAACACTTTGCCTTCCATGAAAAAGCAGGTTTGATGGAGTCACTCCTCAGCCACAGGCAGCTCTAGGTACAAAGCCATCATTCATTTTGGTCCCAAAGTTCTTGCCCAGCATCCAGCTGCTTTTCCACAACCCAGAGCCAGGCTGTGTCCTGGAGAGCAGCAAAGCCCAGCTCTCAAAACACACCAAATTAATTGGGGTCTTGAATTAGTGAGGTCAGAGCCAATTAGTTCAATTTGACCCAGCTGCTTTAAGCAACATTTTTCTAGTGTATTGGAGCTTGTTATCACACAGATTCATCTTGGTGCCAGGTGAAAAATGAGCTGCCAGAGCAGGTGTGACCCTTTTGGATGCATTTTCATCCATTCTGGGGGTGACAATAGGAGAGAGCCCAGGAGGAGAGAGCAGCCTGGTGTTTGCAGCCCACCACTCCAGAGCTGCTCCGGCCAGGAACAGCCTCTGTGTGTCCACTGATTGTTGAGGAAAAAATGTCCAGACACCCCTCACCTCCTGCCATCCCATGCTGCACATGGAACCTGCTCAGGACACAAAATTTAATAACTTATTAACTTAATGTTTAATAACTTTGCGCCCGAGCAGGGGCAGCCACAGAGCCACCACTGCCCAGGTACCACATTAACTCCTGCAGTTGACCTGCAGTTGACCAGAATTCCTTTCCTGGACACATTTAATCTGCAGAAAGAAAGGCCGGGCTGCATGGGGCTTGGAGCAACGCGGGATAGTGGAAGGTGTCCCCGCCCACGGCAGGGGATGGCACTGGACGACCTTTAACTGCCTTCCAACTCAAACCAGTCTGGGATTGTGTGAAAGAAATAATCCTGCTCTGTCCCTTTTCACTGTAAGAATGAAAGATGCAGATCAGAGAAAGCCCAAGCCACAGCACCCACGTATGCAGCAACCTCAGCAGCTGGGTTTTCACAAAAATGAAAGAATCCTCAACAAAACTTTCCCTTTTCCAGAAAGAAAATGTACAATTACAGGGGTTCTTTTCTAATGAGAAACGTGAAAGCGAAAAAAAAAAGTTTGATTTTTTTTGAACCAGTAATTCAAAGCATCAAAATAAGCAGCAAAATAACCCCATTCTATGTGTCATTTTACTGACATCCCCAGCTATGTGAATGGCACTGCAAACCCCCTCAGTGAAGTGGAAAACACCAAATTCTCCAAATTTGTTTTTATTCTGTGAGCACTACTTTTAGTCTGTCGGATGTTCTTGTCAGGATGTCACATACTGAAGCATTTAGAATTTCTTACAGACAAATCCCCGGCTCCAGAAGCTCTCCACAGGCAGCAGTGGGGGGTTGCTCATCACACCTGGCACCAGCAGCAGCTTGGGGCACTGCTCTGTGGGAGATGCCTTCAAAGGAATCCAGGAGAGGTGACTAAAAAGGTTCCCCTCTATATTAGAGGCCGTTCAGCCCCAAATTCCTCGCTGCAGGTCCAGCCAGCTTGGTTTGATCGTGACTGGGACAGCCCAAGCAGGATCGTAACGAGGAGGCGTCACAGCCAAAGGATCACTGAGAGTGATTTAGGTTGGAAAAGACTTTCAAGATCATCAGGTTCAACCATTCCTCAGCACTGCCAAGGCCACACTAAACCATGTCCCCAAGTGCCACATCCACACGGATTTTAAATCCCTCAAGGATAGTGATTCCACCACTGCCCTGGGCAACCTGTCCCAGTGCTTGACAATCCGTTCAGGGAAGACATTTTCCCTAATATCCAATCTAAACCTCCCCTGGTACAGCTGGAGGGCATCTCCTCTCGTCCTGCCACTCATTCCCTGGGAGCAGAGCCTGACCCCCCACCCTGGCTGCACCTTCAGGGAGTTGTGGAGAACCGCAGAGTCCTGTGAGGTGTCACATCCCTTCTTCTGGCAACCAGGAGCAGTGATAGCCCCTAATCCCAGGACTTGGGGCTTGAGATCCCCTCTTAGGGCTTCCTACATCACCCCAAGACTGGCAACATCTTGTGTCCCTCCAGTAACTGCAGCGGGGAAACCCCAGCTCCCCGCATCAACAGCGCCCACCACACGAAAAATCATTGGGATGTCACCCCTCTGTGTGCCCACAGCAGTCAGGGGGCAGCCCTGGCAGCATCCAAGGCCAGGCTGGACGGGGCTTGGAGCAGCCTGGGAGAGTGGGAGGAGTCCCTGCCCATGGCAGGGGGTGGAATGGGACGAGCTGAGTTCCCTCCAACCCAAACCAGCCTAAGGTACAACTGCAGGGCTGAGATGGCTTTTCACCCCTCTCATTAAATACAGAGATAAGATAGACCAAAATAAATGCACTCATTGAATAAGCACTTGCTACTGAGGAGTGTTATGGAATCAGCCATGAACCCTTCCTGCCTAGCTTTGATTGAAATAATGGATTTTTTTTATCCATCTTTCCCTGACATCCCCTTATTATCATAACCAAGCCTAATGAATACAATTAAAGCTAGAAGTGTCTCAATTTCTTCCCTTTCTTAATAGGTTCCATTTATTCTTTTTTTTTGAAGCCCTGGAACACAGCAGCAGCTGAAGTCACAACTCACGCAAACAGAATCAGGAACAAAACCCCAGCCCGAGTAGCTGTTCCTCCAGGATTCCCAAACACACAGCCTCAGAGATTAGGGAAATAGAGGGGGTTTGTGCACAAAGCTACAAAAATAAAAGTTAAATGTTGCATTGGGCCAAGAAGAAAGCAAATTCACCGAGGAATAGCTCTTTCTGCCTCTATTAGTTTCAGCAGGCTGTGGTGCTTCCCACAAGCCACTAATGCAGCCTAATTGGGAGGGGAGGGATGGAGCTCAGCAGCTGCTTAGCAAACTTTATCATTATTTTTCATGAGGTCCCAATTTTCCCTGCTGTCTGGGACTTGCATTGCCTCTGTGTATTTTGCTGTCCTGTGCTTCGTTTTCTCTCCTCTCTTCCTCCTCCTCATCTCTCTCTGTTTTATCACAACCTCCAGGGCCGGCTACTGAAGCAGAGCCTTCACAAGCCCCTCAGAGCCTGGCAGCAGGAAATCTCCTGCTGTGCCCCGAGTGAAACAGCAGGACAGCACATTCCTGCATCCCCCAGAGCTCCTCCATGGCCAGGGGATGGCTGGGGTATCCCAGGGCAGGGAGGGATGGAATATTAGCATGGAATTGTTCCCTGGCAGGCCCTGGCACAGAGAAGCTGTGGCTGCCCCTGGAGCCCTGGAAGTGTCCAAGGCCAGGCTGGAGCAACCTGGGACAGTGGAAGGTGTCCCTGCCCATGGCTGGGGTGGGAATGGATGAGCATTAAGGTCCCTTCCCACCCAAATCATTCCATGACTCCATGATCATCAGGGCCAAAGGCCCGGCTTTTACCAGCTCCAGCCAAGGTTATGGAGGCTTTGTGGTGATCAGGATGAAGCCAAAGCAGCTGACAGGCTGGAAACACCAAGCTGGGTTCATGTGGTAGAACACCCTCAAGAATTGTTCATCACAGGATGTGAAACAGATGGGCAAAGATTCTCGGGATACACTCCCAGCAAGGATCAGAGAGTCAGGGAATATCCTAAGCTGGAAGGGACCCACAGGATCATCCAGTCCAGCTCCCAGCCCTGCCCAGACACCCCAACAACCCCACCCTGGGCATCCCTGGCAGCGCTGTCCAAACGCTCCTGGAGCTCTGGCAGCCTCGGGGCCGTGCCCATTCCCTGGGGAGCCTGGGCAGTGCCCAGCACCCTCTGGGGGAGGAACCTTTCCCTGATCTCCAGCCTGAGCCTGCCCTGGGGCACAGCTAAAGGATGTAGGGACCCAAACCCCACATCCATCCCTGTGCACCTCCCACCCAAAGGACCCTGCTAGTGATGATCTCCTAATTAAGCTCTAAGAGGTCTCAGGCTTCATCCAGGTCCCTCCCCGGGTTGGTTCCAGCCTCCCCAGGCCTGAGGACACAGCTCAGGAATTACACACTTCATCTTCTGTCATTTGCTCCCCTGGAGGAAGCAAGGCTCCAAATTGAATTATCACAAAGAAATCAATTCCAGATCAAACCTCTGTGAAATTATAATTGCTTTAATGATCTGCAGGCTGGAATAGACAGGGCCCAGGGAAAGCATCATATACTTTCCCTCTTCAGTTCATAAGGCTCCTGTAGGAATCAGCCTTTGTTCACAGGGAGCACTAGTGTTTTCTAATTATGTATTAATTTAATCTACTATTAATTTTCAATTATTGTTATTACACAGGAACTTCCCTTTTCCCCAGTGTGACTGCTGTGTAAAATGCTGAATTCCAAGCAGCTCTGGGGTGAGCTGACAGGCAGCTGCTTAGTCTTTAAAAAGGGGAAAAAAAAACCCCTTCAAAAACCAGTTTTGATGAAGACATTCCAACCAAACAAAAATATATTAAAAAAAAAAGACACACAAAAACCTTTCTGACTCATCTGAAAATCAGCAGCATTTTACCAGCAGCCTGTTTAGCCTAAAGGCTTAAATCACTTAGGTACGGTGTGTCTGTGGAGATTTTCATTAGAACTGACATTTTGACAACTGCAAAAAAACTCTACAACAACCCCACTCACAACACGATGGGTGGTTTAAAAATAATTATCAACCACAGGACAAAGGCACCCAGGGAAATGAAGTTTCACTGAAGTCTCGTCTTCCTAAAGATGATATTTAGAAAATAATCAACCATCCTTCCTTAATTAATTGAAGATGCAAAAATAGCTCTGGATTTTCAGCATTACACATGAGCAGAAGGGACAGGGCTGTGAGCAGAGCTGGCCTGGATGGGCAGCAGAAGTGTCTGTGAGTGTGGGGGGATTTAATTCTTGGATTTCACATTCCAAAGACTCTGCTCCTCAGAAAGCTGCTGGCACTGAGGGTGGGCCCTCTTCACTATGGAAAACATCCAAGATGCTCAGGAGAAGAGGAAGCTCCTGAAAAACACAGAGTATGTCAAAGCCGACTGGCTTGGTTTGTCCTGCCTTTCCCAGGGATGCTGGGATGAGGCTTCCGAGAGAGAAAGCAGAATTCCTGCGCCTGGACTCGGGGCCTGTCTGCCCTGGCTTGGCAGAAGATCTTCAAATTTCCCTTAAACAGCTAGAATCCCATCCAGGAATTGGTAAACTAGGGAGAGACTCTCCAAAGGCTTCAATAGCTTTGGATCAGAGGGACTCACGCACAATTGCAGCGCATACAAAACAAGGAATTAGATTATCCTGTGAAATTAAGGCTTAGGAAGTGCCTTTGGCTCTGCTGGTCCAACACCAGCGGGATGAGCCCGTTAGGGCGGAGATCACGGAGCACCAGAGCGACAACAGAGCTCCTGCAGCCGCAGGATGGATCCTGCGCAATCCCCCGGGAAGAGCTGACCCACAGGTCAGCCACCCCCGGGCACGTCCCCTCTGTGAGGTCCCTGTACCACCACTGAGCTGGGGTCAGCCTGCTACACCCCCCTGAGGTGACAAAACCCCCCAGGCTTAGGGCACAGGGAGCACCCCAAGGTCTGTGTCCCACTCCCTGAAATACATGGCCTAACTCCCTGCAGGGAGACCTTTGGACAAGGCTGCAGAACACGAAGAATAGGAGAAACCTGGGTTTTTTTGCAGGAATAATAAAGTCTAAGGTTACTTCGGGAGGTCAAGAAGGTTTCCTTTGAGCCGTGTGGTCCAGGTGTGCTGTCTGCCAACACTCCTGCCCTGTCAAAGCCCCATTTATCACAGAGCTCCATTCTTCTATTATTGTGTATCAAAACAGCTGTAGTGAAACCAGAATTACTGGATTACTCAACGAGAATTACTCAACTCCAACCAGAACATCAGCAAGCCAAGCTCAGCTCATCAGCTGCAAAAGTGTTCTGGCACGGAAAAGCTGCACAGCGAATAAAATCTTCCCGATACAAGGAAATACCTTGTTCTGTGGAACATCCCTGGCATCTCCCGAGAGATGCCACCATAAACATCGAGAACTTGGCAAGTTTTGAAGACAAACTGGGCTGACAGAGAGACAGAGGCGATAACTCAGGACGTCTTCAAAAATCAGTACCATAGAATCCCTTTCAGTGTCTAAAAGGGGCTGCAAGAGACCTGGGGTGGGACTTTTGGACAAGGGCCTGGAGTGACAGGACAAGGGAATGGCTTCTAACTGAGTGAGTCGGTTTAGACTGTGTTTTAGAAAAAAATAAGAATACAATTTTAAAAAATAATGAGAAAACTCCCATGCTTTCATCAGATGCAAAGGTACAGCACAGCATTTTAAAGAGACCATCAGGAACCTGAAACTGCAGCACAAGTCTCTCCAAACATGCACCACAAGGTCACCAGCTCCCACCACGTTCCAAGGTTTGGCAGCGTTTATTATTGGGTTCCTGACACTTGGGGCTCCCGAGGTTGAGCAACATGAAAATCCTGAGGTTTTTGAGGTTTTTTCCCCCTACGCCTGCTGCTGGCCATCCTGCTGAAATAGCTGCAAGAATAAATCTTGCAGAATAAATCTTGCAAACAGCATCCCTGGAGGAGGCCAGGCAGCAAACGGTAGAGAGGAAAGAAAAGTGCAACACTCAAAAAAATAATACAGAATTTGAAATCATGAGACCACTCATTTGGAGATGTTTATCTTGGGACAGAAAAGGGTAACTAAAAAACACCATGAATGTATGATGTATATATGGACAGCAAAAGTTTAATGAAAGATATTTTACTCAGCGAATACCACAAGTAGGAATGGGGTTTGGTTCAACTTTTTAGCTGGCTGTGCCAGATTATTACCCTGAAACAGCTGCAGTTCCAGCCAAGGGAAATATGCAGTAGTGATGGGACAGTCCAGATGTGCAGGGCTCCTGCTCGAGCCTCACACCCAATTCCTGAGCCCTCCCCAGTTCCCACCACTCAGCCACCACAGAACCAGCACGTTTCTCCCCCAAAAGGGGCACAAAAGGTGACTTCTCCCATCTCCTGAGCTCCTTTCCAAGGGGGACAGGGTGCCACACACGGCCACCAGCACTGACAGCTCCAGCCTGGGCTGGGGGAGCTCCCCGCTGTCCTCGCGACACAGATAAATGTAAAGTTCAGTCAAATTGCTTGGGCTGGCATGTTTTCTGCCTTCCTTTAAACCAAGTAACTCATGCTAATCTGCAGCTAAATCCCACCATCCCAGAGGCACTGCTGACATCAGTCAGGAAATAATTCCCATTCCAAGGGACAAATCAGATCCCATTGACAAAATCCAGTGTCACGTTTTTACTTAAAGGAGTCCCAGGCTCTGCTGAACAAGCAGGAGACACCTTGTTTCTAGTATTATTTCAAGGATGGCCAGAGCTGAGCTGCCCCCAGAGGAGCGGTCATGTTTTATACATGACCCAGCACTGCAGCTTCTGCAGCACGCAGCTTTGAAGAGTTATTGTCTATGGATGGGGGATTTTAATAAACTGGAGCGAGCAGGGGACACAGGATTCCCACCTCCTGTGGCATTCCCAGGTGATTTAAGATCAAAATAATCCATGTGTGCATCGAGGCAAATCAAAGCACAGCCTTGGTGGCAGCCTGGGGTGGCAGCAGAGGGACAGGCAGCACTTCCCAACTGGGCACCACACAGTCCTACTTCTTTTTAACACTACAAGTTAATGGGGACAGACTCAATGGAGTGCTGGAGACCCTGAAGTGCCTCCTGGACTCTGACCAGGGTGGTTTGCTACTGAACCAGCAACAGGGATGGACAAGGCTCCATATGGAGAGGCTCCCTACAGAAAAGCTCTCTTGGCAGGCAGGGTGTGGAGTCCAGACCAAAAGCAGCCCCAGGGGCAGTTCCACCTCAATCCCTCCCCAGCCTCACCCTGCCCTGGACAAGGAGCAGCCAGACAGAAAATTCCTGCAGAAGGTTAATAAATTCCTCCTAGAAAAGGACTGGAGACACACAGGTTGGCAGCAGGGTCAGGGACAGAGTTTGGAAGACTTTCAACAATCCCAGGACTTTTGTGGCCCTTTTTGCTCCTCCTGAGTCACACTTGGTTGTCACACTTGGTTGTCACAAAAATCATTCCAACAGCTCAGGCAGAGGACTGATTTCATTCCAGTTCTAAAGGAGGGAGAGAACAACCCAGCTGCTGGGAGGAGCAGCCTGGTCCTGGAAGAAAACCCATCCCAAAATTCCGAGAAAGTAAGGGCAGAGCTGCTGCCTCCAGCTGCCACACAAACATCACTTCCCCGGCACCGCGGGAGCGGCTGTGCCCAGTGCCCGTGCTGGGAGAGGCTCTCTGGTTCCTGCCATCCTCGGGGCAGGATGGTGCCCACCACCCCAAGGGCAAGCACAGCCTGTGTCCACCACCACAGCATTGGTACCAGTACGGAACTGGCACATGCTCCCCTGGAGCCAGAGATGGGCCCAGGAGACACCCACCAGCACCAGAGCCAGGGACAGATGTCCCCAAAGTGCCTTCCAAACACCTGAGCTTTGGTGTATTTGGCAACTGAGACCTTCAAGGTCTCTGCCAGGAGAAAGCCAGCCCCGACAGCTGAAGAGTCAGTCCTTCACAAGGCCACTTTTCCATGCATAGAGGTCCCGGTGAACGCAAAATCCTCTTTACCTCTGAACTTTCAGGAGGAAAACCTCCTCAAAGCACTAAACTCAGCCTTAGCCCATCTTCTTCCACCTGAGTTTACATCAAATTAATAAAGGCCTTGATGAGCTGCCGAGAGACTCAGCCAGGCTCACTTCCTTCAGGCACAAACTTCCCCCAAACCTTTCTCAGAAGGACTTTCTGCCATGAAAATGGTCGAGATTCATTGTTTTGGCCAAAGCAGTCATTTCACTTCTGCTGTGAATGCGGGGAATGGCACAGCATCCTTCCTCCCTCCTTTTATCTCTAAAAATAAGGAGTTTACACCCTGCTTTTAAAATCAAGTTAGGAGAAACTGCGAAATACTCAAGTACCTCTGTTTGCATCACAACCAGAGCAGCTGAGAGAGCCCAAAAAGCTGAGGGGACTCCACTTGTGAGCTCACCAGAACCCAGAGCACAGCAAATTCACCCCCTGCTCTGCTCTCTGCCTCCACTTTAAACTCCCACTGTCCCCACTCCAGCTCCTGCCCAAAACAAGCCCAGATGTCCTGGTGGGACTCCTGACTCACCAGCACATTTTCCTTTTAAAGGTCAAAACAAATGTGTTGTGGCAATAGGGGTTTCATTAGTTCCCTCTTAGTTTCGGTTGATCAGCAGGAGTTCAAGAGATTGGTTGCACTCTGGAGCTTCCCTAACAAGGCACTCTTCATCTTATTTAGGAAGAAGGGAAGGAGCAGCTATGGGAAATGTCTCATCCCTGGATTTGCTGCTGAACACAGCAGCAGAGCAATTAGCAAGGTGGTCTCCGCAGCAGAGAGCTGCACTGGGATGTCCTCACACTCATTTACACACCGAGAATCAGGACTGCAGCCGCAATTCTTGTAGAGCAGGACAAGCATTTTCAATTATTCCAATTTCCCTTCAAGTGTTCCAACACTGCTCAATTCCATGAAACTTTGTGTGACTCCATGAATTCCAGAGTCCATTTCCTCACACTGGAAGCCTACTCCAACCCAAGAGCAATGCTCCCAAATCTGTGGATCGGCCACAAGCAGATCAGTGCTCCACCTACCACCATTTACTGCTCCAGTCACTGGGAGCTGCTCATTGCCACTGTCCCGAGCTCCTGGGTGCTCATCCAGCTGCTTCACGACACAAATTCCCATCCCATTTGGAGTCTCCTGGAAACCAGTTAGTGCTCGTAGACAATCCTTCCTTTGCTGAATCCTTCCTCTGCTTGCAGATGCTGCTCATTGTTAGAGGAGGAGGTGGCAGCTGCAGCCCTTCTTTCAGTTCAAATGTTTCTTGATAAGACTTGTGGAGCAGGCAGAATGATTTTAATACTGGAAATATCTTCCACCCTGCACTGGGTTGCATAAGGACATCCACATATCCAGTGTCACATTTTTACTTAACGGAGTCCCAGGCTCTGCTGAACAAGCAGGAGACACCTTGTTTCTAGTATTATTTCAAGGATGGCCAGACCTGAGCTGCCCCCAGAGGGGCAGCATCTGCTCTGATCTCCCTCTGCCAGTGCTCCAATCGTGGTTGCTTCCAAGGTAAGGAAGAATAACGTGGGCAGCAAAGCCAGTTCTCTCTTCAGATTTAAAATGAACCTTAGGTCCTCTGTTTATCTGTTTTCAGTGGATGTTCAGGGACCCGTTTTCAAGTTCTCCCCCCAAAAAGCCCCTTCTGTGAGAAACAAAGTTCCTACATCGCCCACAGAATGCCAGGACTGAAGACAGAAGAAACTCCCAACATGTAGGAACCAGCCAGACTGGTTTAGGTCTCCTGTTTCATGGGCTGGGGTCAGACTGAGGAGATCAGAGGATACTGATGAGTGGCAGATCAGCAGGAACAGTGTCCTTGATCCCTGTTCGTTCCACCCCAGTGGAGCACCTCCCACAAGACCAAACACACCTGGATCTGAGGCCGTGTCCATGAGCAAGGGGAGACTCTCAACTGCTCTAAAAGGCGCTAGATCAGGTCCCTAACTTGCTCCTGGGCATGACAGGTTGCCTGTTTCCAACTCGCTTTATCTTCCACCACTGCCAGAGTGAGAAGAGGTCAAGGAATCCCAGAACAGGATTAGCTGGGGGGAGGAAAGGGGAGGGAGAGGCATTTGCATGTTAAGAAATACAGCAAGAGAAACACAGGCTGCAGACATCAGGGAATGGGCTTTTTAGCGGGAGCAGAGCAAGAGGCAGCTGCTGGAAGCAGGGCAGGGAAGCATTTAGCATTTCCAGCTGCAAGGCTGATCAGATACGACACTGAATCAAGCCTGGATACGCAGCTCCGATAAATCTTTCATCAATAAAGCTCATTGTCACAAACCTGGAGCACACCAGGAAGGCAACCAACTTCACCTGCACACACAGTCCCTGTGGGGTCTTCCCTGAGGACAATTCTCGTGGAGGCAGCATGTGAATTTTGTGATCCTCCCTCACCGGCTGCAGCGAAGAAACGCTGTCAAGTTTAGTCTTCGTAAAGAAGCAACTACACATCTGACCTACATAGAGTGCACAGATGTGAGCAGCCTTGCACAGCACGCCGCAGATTATTTTTTTTAATGCAAAAAAAAAAAATTAAACACCACTCACTTTGCCTGGGAATGTGCAGGAACAAAAGGCAGCTGTGCACAGGAGTGCTGCACCAGGATTCACATGGGAACTCAGGAGCAGCACGTCCATCTTTTTTTGTTTAAATACACTTCCCTGGGTTGCTCACCCCTGGAAGTGTCCAAGGCCAGGTTGGACGGGGCTTGGAGCAACCTGAGATAGTGGAAGGCATCCCTACCCATGGCAGGGGGTGGAATGAGATGATCATTAAGGTCCCTCCAACCCAAACCATTGAACGATTCTGTTCAGCTTTTGTTCCCAGGACTGACAGCCCTGTAACTTTGGGCAGGAGTGTGAAGGATTGACATCCATCCCCCAGGGATCTTCACAGGATGATTAATGGCACCAGCACGGGGACAGAGCCCTGGGGCTGCTGAATCATGGGACAACCACAGCACTGCTGCAAAACTTGCAATAAAAAACTCTTCACTTGCAATAAGCTGCGCACTCCAGCCCCCAGGTGACCTGACAAAGCCCAAGTCCATTAGGACAGGTTGGGGTCGGGCTCTTCTCTCAGGGAACAAACGACAGGATGAGAGGAAACAGCCTCAAGCTGTGCCAGGGGAAGTTTAGGTTGGATATTAGGGAAAATCTCTTCACTGGAAGAGCAGTCAGGCACTGGCACAGGCTGCCCAGGGCAGTGGTGGAACCACCATCCCTGGAAGTGTTCAAAACCCAGGTGGATGTGGCACCTGGGGACATGGGTTAGTGGCAAACACAGTGCTGGGTTAACAGCTGGACTCAATGGTCTTAGAGGTCTTGTCTGACCTCAGTGATTCTGTAATTTTAGGTGTCTGTTACGTCCAGGAGTCTAACCCCGAGACAAAAAAAAGGCAGGAAAATCAGTCAGTGCAGCAATAGGAAACAGGAGCTGAGGGCAGACTTGCCAAGGAGGGTGCTCAGAGCAGGGCCAGCTCCTCACAAGCCAACACTAAGCCCGGCAAAAATGGCTGCTATGCAGCTGCACCGAGCTAAATCCCACATGCCGGGCATTCCCCAGAGTCCAGTGCCTCCGAGAAAATCAGCTGTGACAGGGCAAAGCCCCAGGAATGGGGTGGGAATGGCCGGGAGCAGCGGCGCCTGGGCTCGGGCACCCTGCAGCTCGCTGGGGCTGGGTGAGGGGTCTCAGGCAGGGTCTGGGGGAGCCCAGAGCAGCACAGCCAAAGGCACTCAGTGCAACCGGGAGCTGAGACCTGGCTCTGTGCCCAGCCCTGCTGCTGCCCAAGGTCAGGCCAAGTCACATGCCCTCCTACCTGTTATATATTTAGAGCATCAACGCCAGAGCCACGACTGCTCCTCACCAAGCCCACAGCTCCAGATACCACCCTGCTGCAAGGGCAAATGTCAGCACTGGCTACAAAGTCCTACACATTTCTCAGATTTGTTTAATTTTTTTTTTTGCAGAGGGGGAAAAAAGCAACTCTAGAGAGTGGGAAGCCTTATCAATACCCCCTGGTTGCCTTTATTCTCACTAGAAAACTTCCAGCAAGCAAAATTTGAGGGATGAACAAGAATTCAAGGAAGTGGTCACAGCACCAAGCCTGCCAGAGCTCAAGGAATACTTGGACAATGCTCTCAGGCACAGGGTGGGATAGTAGGAGTGCCCTTTGCAGGGCCAGCAGTTGGACTCAATCCTTGTGGGTCCCCTCCAGCTCAGGCTATTTCATATTTCTAATAAACTAAATTAATTGGTTTGCATCAGTTTTATCACCTGGTCTATTTGCTAGAGATTCCTCTTGCTCAGGACTGTGAGACTCAGAGTAAAATATTTGACAAGTTTGACAAACTTCAGGGTAAGGAAAAAAAATAAAATCCAAACTTATTGCCAGGTTTAACCTGGGAATTTATAAAGCAGCCACTGGCAGCACAAGTCCTGGCTCCCTGCACCTCAGCAGCATCAGCCTGTTTGGTACCAACAGCAGCAATGATTCCAGCATGGGCTGAGGGCATCTACTTCCAAAGGCAGCAGCTTCCAAAAACACTTCCTTTTAACAAAAACTCAGTGGATCTAAAGGCTGTTTGCCATCACTGCACAAAGCTTTCTCACATCACTGTCACATTACTGCAGGTTGTGGAGATGCTCAGGAGTGCTCCCCTTCTGTTACAACCCAGGAAAGAAATCCAAATTCACTATATTTATAAGATTGCTGGGCTGCTCTGCCCAACTGCATTTTGCCCCAGGACATGGCACCTACCCAGCCTGAGCAGCCTGTTAAAGTGGTTCATCCTCTTTTTGGGGACTTGGAGAGAAAAGGCTTTGTGTAAACATGCAATATTTACTCCCCAACATGCTGCAGTTTGGCAACCCAGCTGTGCAGACTTGGGGCAAGCCATAAATTACTCACATCACTGAGTGGGTAAAAGCCTCTGACTCGCTGAGCCAGAATCCCCTGCACCAATGCCTCACAACAAACCATAAAATATAGATGTTTATGCTACCTATAAGGCTAAAATCTATTAACTCTGAGGTCACAAAGACTGTTTTTTCCTCTCTTGCAAATGAGGAGTTGAAAAGGCACAGAGCATCAGCACACAGAAGGGATGGGGATATGGAAGCTGCAAATTGAACTGCAGGAGATTGGAATGAGATGAGCTTTAAGGTTCCTTCCAACCCAAAGCAGTCTGTGACTCTATGATATGATAAATGATAATAAAAGCAATGAATGCAGAGACCAGTCTGGATCACAAACCCACACACTGCTCAGGCTGCTGCCTCCCCCTTCACTGAGCCAAACTCCTCAGTCCAAGCCCTCCAGGATCTCTCACCAGTGTTTTGGGACATGCACCAGGAATAAGGGTGATTGTGCATCTAAATACCCTGCTGCCTTCCAGCTCTGCTTGGGAAAGAGGCTGCTGTGACCTGTTACCATCAGTGTCAACAACACCACCACAAAAAACTGTGTCTGCATAAAGGAGCATCAGAAACCTGCTCCAAATGATTGATTAAACCTTCCTGCCTGTTCAGCTGTAGCTCTGGGCTTTTCCATGCTGAATTAACTACCTCTGCTGTCTGCTGCCTGTTTGACACAGAATGAATGTTCTGCTGTTAGCAAGTAGCTTTTTCCCAGATCTCAGTGCTCAAATGGCAAAGGAAGAGATCCAAAGTTTCTTTTCCAAACTCCCCTGCCAGCGTCAGGCATCACCTCACCTCTGCATCCCATTGTTTGCACAGCATCACCCCACGGAGCCCCCCAGCCCTTCCCTGGGGAGCAGCAAGAGGAGAGATCCCACTGCTGCAATAAGGGGAGAGAAAGTCATTTTTAAACAGGATCCTGCTCCCCAGACAGAACACTGGTAGATTCTACTTCGAAATTAAGTTGCACTTTGGCTTTTATCTTTCTTGGAATCCCTGCTGCTTTGCAGACTGGGCTGGAAGATGAATCCAGGCGAACTGGGCAAAAACATGGGAGCAGCTGATTTATACTTTAGCTGAAAGAGATTTAATTCTCCCAGCCCATATACACAGCCCGTTCATTTGAGGGGAAAGAGGTAATTTAAATATCTTTCCTAATGTCTGCTGGCAGAACAAAGATGAAGGACTGTAAGAGATGATCAATGTTTAAGCCCATCTTCAAAGCGATTTGGGGAGCTGCTGAAGATAAACAAGCAACTGGGGCCCAGGAGCCAGGCTAAAAGCTGACAGAGAAATTGCTTTTTTCCAAGGCAAACAGAAGGCAAGGAATGGCTCTGTTCAGAGAGGCTGCGCTCGCTCCCTCGTAATACGAGCGGGGCGAGAGACCAAATTTAATTTCTTCCTCACAACAACTTTAATTAAAATCGTCTAAGCCCTCCCTGCCTCTCTCCTGCCACGAGGTGTGGTTGTGCTCACAGGAGGTATCAGCAAACTCGGCCTTGTTACCGTGGCCTCCCTGGAAATGCTGTTTATGCCGCAGTCAAATGGCTGGGGAGCCCAGCTGCAGGGAAGCACTCGGTCCTCATTAACAGGAAAACACACAAATCCCACCTTCGATGTGCAGCAGTGGCAGCAGCCACTCCCCCAGTGCTGGGGATGCTCCACAGCATTACCTGCACAACATTTCCTGCCAGGGGAACTTACCAAGGGCTTTCTCCTCACCCTCACCTGAGCCCTGAGGGTGCCACGGTGCCACCAGAGGTACAGGACGGACACTGGCTACAGGACGTGAGCTGCACCAAGGATTTTTCATCTTAAGCTGAAATTTCAGAGCCAGTTCCTTGACTTTGGACAAGGGATGGAGTGACAGGGCAAGGGGGAATGGCTTCCCACTGCCAGAGGGCAGGGTTAGATGGGATATTGGGAAGGAATTTTTCCCTGTGAGGGCGGTGGGGCGCTGGCACAGGGTGCCCAGAGAAGCTGGGTCTCTGGAAGTGTCCAAGGCCAGGTTAGACGGGGCTTGGAACAACCTGGGCTAGTGGAAAGTGTCCCTGCCCATGGCACAGGGTGGCAATGGATAAGCTTTAAGGTCCCGTCCCACTCAAACCATCCTGGGATTCTCTCAGAGCCATCACAGACGCAGGAGAGGTTTTACCTGCCTGTTGAAACGTGTGAGCATAAGAGCTGTATGCTTTGGAGCAGAAGTTAAAAATTACAAATAAAAAAAATTAAGTTTAAGTTACTAGAAGAGCTCAAGAGGATTTCTGCAGTGCTTACAGCTTTTACCAACTCCAGAAGGAGCTTCGGGAGCTGTAAGAGCTCCAAGCATTGCAGATTACTGCAGCACCAACAAAATACCTGTTTTACAGCAGATCCAGCTCCAGGGACAGGAACCAGGAGCTGCTGAACCACTAACCCCCCCAGTGCTGCCCCTCAGCAGGAACACAGCTCAGGCCAGGTGGCACTATCAGCTCTGCAAGGTCTGTCCCACAGCAACCACTGGGATTTTTCTAGATTTGAAAGAAACCAATTATGTTTGAGCACCAGCCACCTGCAGTCTCCTACACAGGGGCCACATCCCGGGCCAGAAGAATCACCCTGAAGTCCTGGCAAGTGTAGGATGTCACTGAAGGCTGAGTGAAAGGCAACCATGAGCACTGAGGGCACTGGCACAGGTGCCAGTGACACAACAGCCACGGCAACAGCTGCTCCTGTGCAGCAGAACTGGCAGAGCCAGCGCTCCCCACATCCTTCCAAAAGAACCTTTTCTCTCACAAATGCTCCCAAGACAGTTTTCCGAAAGAAAGTTTGCTAAAGACAGAAGGGCAGCACAAGATTTAGACCAATAAAGACATCAAGAGCCTTGGAGGGGGAGACCTGCAGCCACCTCCTCCGTCCACTCTGTGACCTTTGCCAGCCTATCTCGAACTCGGGAATTGACACATTAAAATGAGCAACAATGGTTGCACAACGAGTGTCCATTGCCACCTTTCCCTCAGCACCTTCTCTTGCAGCACTTGTCTCCGTGTTTAAGTGCCAGCAGGCAGAGCCCCAGGGGAAAGATGTTCTCCCTCCAGGGAAGGTGGGACCCAGCAGGAGCCACTGGGAATCCTGACCCAGCAGGAGCTGCACTGCCTCAGTTACTACTCCTGCTCACACATTTAACCTGGCCGTTCTTATTCTGCCTGTAGTAGCAACCCGAAAACGAGCTCACATTCATTCCCAGCGTGGCTGTATTTGTTGAAATGTAAGCTGCTTGCAAAAGCATCAGATAAAGCCCTGGCACTTCTCAGCTCCTTTTGTTTGGTACCATCCCTACATGGAGGTGATGCTGCAGATACCACCCGGGAGTCACTGAATTCACCCAGACATAGCCCAGAGGTGCCCATCTATTTACCTCATTCTTGGCAGAAAAAAAACCCCAGCAACCTGGCACTATGTTTTCTATTTTAAAACCAGATCTTTTGGAACAAATTAAAACAAAACAAAGAAAAAGGACAGTTGTGCAACATCACTGGCAAAGTCTGTGGATGTTCAGTAAAGGAAATACTCTGCTGCAGGTGCAGGGATGCTCCTGGAACAGAGCTCAGCATCCTGCCGGGCAGTGCCAGCAGCATAGGGGAAGGAAAATCCCAGAAGCCTTGAAATCAACTGGAGACCTTCCCTGCAAAGGCAAGGCCAAGTCTTGCCTCAGATCACCAACACCGCTTGCTGTACACATTTGCAGCGCATTCTCAAGGCTTGCTTTAAAAAAATTATAAAATATTAGGATTAGGAGGTGCCAGGGTGAGAACTGCAGGATCCAGCTGCTCCAAAAGCTGCAGCTCAGGAGGTGCCCCTGGAGAGGATGCACCCAGTCCCACATCTCTTTGTGCTGGGCAATCCAAGAGCCCTCAGTGAGCAGGACAAACAGCATTGTTTGGGTGTTATACAAGAGCCAAAAGGATGACTCAGGCTGCCCTTATAGCCCTTCCCTGGCTATCCAGAGCCAGGACTAAGGAATCAGCTGCTCCCAGGGAGAGGGGGGCTCCAGGGACACCTCCTGTCCAGGTGAGACAGCCCTGGCACTGCTCCTGCAGCCAGAGCTGCTTTCAGACAGATTTGCAGGCAAAACCTACTCTCATTTTATTTAAGAACAAGAAGTCATTACAATACTCGCAGGATTTCACCTTTCTCTAACAAGGAGCATCTCGCTGGGAGCTCACAGCACTCCAGATTGCAGGAAGCACACTTTTCCACATCCATGCTCCAGCATCATCTGTTACATCCTGCACAATATTCCCCCAGCTCGGGCTCCGCAGGAGCAGCTCCTCTTGTTTGCCCACAGCCTGGCAACACCAGGATACTCTTTCTGATTGTTTTCGGCTGTGTAACACGAGAAGTAACACGAGAAGCCCCAAGAAAAGCTTTAGATTCACTACGTGCATGCAGGCTGGTCTCTGTGAAAGGAAACAGTCTTTGCTCACGGTTCGAAGCCTCGGCTTCGGTATTTCCAACATCTCAAATACTAAACCAGACACAGATAGATGTTAATTCTGCAGAACACCCATCTAAGTCAATGCCTGCCCAGTATCACCTCAATTCTGCCTTTTATAAAGCACCTACAATTCATTTTCTATTGGAGATGGAGCTGGCAGACACCTGAGCTTCTCATTAAAGGCACACTTTCAGGTGAGACCCCCTGGGCACTATTACTCACTGGAATTAAACAGGTACACCAGGACTGGTGGCAAAAATAAAAATAGCCCCAGCTCTCGGCGCGCCGGGGAAGGCAGCGGCGTTCTGTGCACAACAGCAAAATCAACTTAATCGCAAATGACAACTTCTGAAAGCCTTTACTTTGGATTCATCCTTGGCATTTTTCTAGGCCAGCTTGAAAACAAAAGCTTTGTCTTCTTAAAATGCAATTGCCTGAGGCACCTCTAAAAAAAGTGACATAACTCAGGTTTGAAAAATGCCTCCTGGGTTTCAGATCCTCCTAAGAGCCTCTTTACTATTCAGCTTGATTCAGATTACCCAGATCAGCATGAACTCCGCAGATTTAGCCCCAGCTACCAGCACAGGTATAAAATGCACACATTTAGGATTATTTTTTTTAAACTATTTGATTAAAGCTCTACTGCTATAAAAGAAGAACTTGTTATTGATCTGAATGGTTGCTCCCTCCCTTTTCTCCAGCAGGTTTATAAACGCTCTCTGATGACAGTTTATTCTGAATTTCATTCTGTTCAGCTTATTTCAGATTTTTTTTTCCCAACCTGTTTTGCTTGCTGGGTATTTTCAACCCTTCCATCACAAACCTCAAGCTGTGAGAAGAATGAGCAACTTGTTTTGGAATCACAATTTGAGCCTAAAATTTGATTCTTGTTTCTTCTCCCCTGCACAAACCTTTTTTATTTCAGTAATTTTACGAGCAGTGACTTTGTGCTTCTGCAAATCCAGGAGCATAGCCCTGTGCCAGTATCTTAATGGGAGGGGGCAAGGAAGGAAAAGCTGCAATTCTCCGAGACAGATACAGCTGCTTCCAATGCCTATAAATAACGCCTTGGATAAGTCCACAGTACCTTTAGCATATCACAGATTTTTATACCCATAGGCTGTTTTCCTTGAGCAGATACAAATTTACTGCTAGGTCTGGAAACTCCTTATGTAGCCACCCGTAAAGAACTCAAATCAAAAGGAGTTTTGTTGCTTTTATTGAAGGATTTGGGACAAGGAGAGCTGTAAGCTGTCCTGGTGATGGGAACATGTTAAAGTCTTTTTCTGAATGATCAAGTCCCATCACTTACTCCACATAAACTGTTCTCTGTCAAGAGCTTTAATCCTCTCTTTTCAATCCCTAAATAAAACATCCTCCCCAAACTCACTGCCTATTATCTGCCTTTTCTAAAGAATATGGTTCTTAAGAGACACACCTTCTTCAGCTTTGCCATTCTCCTGAAATCCATCCCAATATCAGCCTGACAGAAGTAAAACAGCAGCAATCCTCCCTGGCACAGCGAGCTGGAGGAGTGTCTGAACACCCACCCCTCCCCAAGGAAGCTTTCACACACGGCCGAAAACAAGTCACAAAAAGGCTTCCAGGAACCGGAGCGATAAACCTTGTGACGAGCTGTCACCCAGAGCAGGCAGCCCACAAAGGTGCTACAGGGTCACACGTCTGAGGTTCTGCTCATGGCACGGGCTCGTCAGCTCCCCGACAGCAGCAGTCCTTCCCTTTCCACCCATCCGTGCAGGCTCCTCATCCCGGAGCTCACTCGGAAGCCAGGCTCCTTCCCTGTCCTTTAGAAGGAAATAACGCAAAGAGCCCAAATCCCAGCAAACAGCAGAATAAAGGACAGGGCTAAATCAAAGGGACAGCCCCAGCTCCCGCTTAACTGCTCAAGGGAGACCAAGAGTGGAAGCACCTGTGGAAGAGCTCAGCCTTCCTCCGGCAGCAGGGACAGTCCGGAGCTGCTGTGACACAGCCAAGGAAAACAGGCTCAGCCAGGGCGCTGAGATCCAGGGCAAACGCCAAGGGCTTGTGCTGCCCCTGCCAGCTCGGGAAGGGCCGGCAGCAGGGTCCGACCTGCGCTGCCACCCCGGTCCCTCCCTGCCCGGCCAGTGCCGGCACCGGCCACCGCTCACCACACAGCATTTACTGGGGGGGGGAAAGACTACAACTTCCTCAGTATGAAATAAAAGGGTCTTTTCTTCTGGCCTTGAAAGTCAGCTCAAGCCAGTCGTGATGCCATTGACTTCAGTCTGCTCAAAAGCCCGAGCTCGGAGACCCGAGCAGCCGCTGGAGTGTGGGAAGGCCCCAGAGCCACAACCAGCACGGGCTGGTTCCCAGCCCTTCCCCACGCCAAAACCACGGGAGAATTACCCTCAGAAATGGGGGAGTCACCATCCCTGGAGAGATTTAAAAGAGGTGTAGAAGTGGCACTTGGGGACATGGGTTAGTGGTGGGCTTGGCAGTGCTGCGTTAATGGCTGGACTCGATCTTAGAGGGCTTTTCCAGCCTAAATAATTCTAGGATTCTGTGCTGAAGCACTGCAGCGAGCACATCTGCCATGGGTCGTTCCTGCAGGTGGGCTCTTGCTCTTCAGGAGCAAGTCAGGAAAATAAAGGTGCACATCCACCCTGTTCTCCATCCCGGCAATTTGTGCCTCAGCCGTCTGGGCTGTCTAACGAAGGAATCAGCCGTCGGACACCCTTCCAAAGGCACGCCAGATCTGACTGTTTCACACCCACCAAAGCTGCTCTGGAGTAAGACCTGGAGTATCATACCTCACCTCAAATCAATGGAATCATCAAGGTTGGAAAAGACCTCCAAAATCATCAAGTTCCAACCTCTGACCAAGTCCCCCCATGGCCACTAAACCGTACGGCCGAGCGCCAGATCTGCTCATTTTTAACATTCCCAAGGATGGTGACTCCACCACTTCCCTGGGGAGCCTGTTCCCAAACACGACTCACGACAGAAATCAGCAGCCCCAACATAATCGCGACGGAGAAGCTCCGAAGACTGGCACCGGGCGCTGGAGCCCGCAGGGCTCCGCACGGACCCGCGGGGAGCGGCGCGGCTCAGCGCCGGCCAGGCTCGATATTCCGCCAGTTTCCTCGCTACGAAGCCGCTCCCGGCCGCCCGAGGCCCTGCTGGCAGAGCAGCCGAGCATCTCCGGTTTGCAGGAGGCACGAAGTACCCCGCGATCGTGCGGTCACACCGCGGACAACCCTCCCGAGTGTCCGGGACCCGCGGAGCGCTCAGCCCCGGAGCCATCGCCAGCCCCGGCGGGGTCGGACCCATCCGGCAGCCGCTTCCAGGCGCGGCACTTCCCATCCCGCGAGCGCCGGCATCTCCGCTTCCCGTTAAACGGGGAAAAGTGCATCGGGGCGGAAAAACATAACCACACACAAGAAAACCGGCGGAGAAAGAGAAGATTGAAAAGGAAAAA
>VZTF01009717.1:818202-837102 GCA_013397755.1 Cnemophilus loriae | reverse complement strand
CGGTGTTGGGGGGGTCCCGGTGTTGGGGGGTCCCGGCGCCGCAGCGCCGCCCGGGAGCTGCAGAGCAGCCGCTCCCAGCGCTCGCACCGGCACCGCTCGCACCGGCACCGCTCGCTCTTTGCCTACACCCGCTTCACCGGAGCCGCAGCCGAAGTTCGCACCCGCGGCGTCCCCGCTGAGCGCGGAGCGGAGCCGCGGGTCCAGCCCGGAGCTCCAGCCCGGCCGCTCTATCCCGGGCGCTCTTGGTAACTGCGCGATGCTCAGCTCGGCTGCTCCGTTCTGTGTCCGCCTGCTCCTGGCACTCACCGGGAAGAAAACGGTTCTCATGGGAAAATGATGTTTCCTGACCGAAATTAACGTCCAGCGTTTCGTCACTGTCTAAACGCGAGGGAAGCCCACGCTGGGAGCCCCGGCGCTAGAGGGACGGGCACACGCGGAGGGATGCAGGGAACAGCGCCGGCGGTGCGGGGGACAGCATCGGTGGGAGGTGGCACACGGGTTCCACAGGCTCCCGCTGGCTGCTCCAGCTCACGGCAGCGGTGTTCAGGTCACATCAATGCGAGTAATTTTATGCAGCCGCTCTCAACAGCGTGTTAGGGAAGGGCAACAGCTCACCAGCAGGAGCGACCCATCACAAAGTCATAAATCAGAATCACCATCGAGTCCAACCATTAACCCAGCATTGCCAAGCCCACCACTTACCCATGTCCCCGAGTGCCACATCCTCACAGCTTTTAAATCCCTGCAGGGATGGTGACTCCCCCCACTGCCCTGGGCATCTGTGCCGGGGCTAGCCAACCCTTTCAGTGAAGAAATTTATTCCTGTTATATGTCTGGGTTAGTGTCACAGCACAAGTGATCAATTGGCAATCAAGGCAAATCCCCCTGAAGTTTTCCCCACTGATCCTAACAGAATTATAGTGGTATTTAAGTGATCAGTTACACAAAACTACCCAAAACAGTGTGAATCCTGATGGGACTGGTGAGAGTGTCGAGGTGCCCAGAAGATACCTTTGAAGGTTGGGTAAAGACCCCTCAGTAAGGTGAACTATCCTGCCAGCATCAAGACCTCTCTGGCTATGAGCTGGAGGCAGGAACTCGGTACCCTAAATGTGAGCAATTAAGTGGCTTTTTCAGCTTAATTTTTCTTGGGCAACTCATGGCTGGCAGAGGGCAGGATTAGATTGGACATCAGGAAGAAATTCTCCCCTGTGAGGGTGGGGAGGCCCTGGCACAGGGTGCCCAGAGAAGCTGTGGCTGCCCCTGGATCCCTGGAAGTGTCCAAGGCCAGGCTGGACAGGGCTTGGAGCAGCCTGGGACAGTGGAAGGTGTCCCTGCCCATGGAAGGGGGTGGGATGGGATGGCCTTTGAGGTCCCTTCCAACCCAACCCATTCCATTATTCCATGATATCCCTTCCAAGCTTCAGTTTTTCACCTACACCATGTGCCGTCCCTTGGCAGGGCTGGAAGCCACATCAGCTTCCTGGTGGAATACATTGTTTGTCCATGAAATCCAAATCTCCCTGTCCGACATGGGATGTTGCTCTCCCTCTCTCCTTGGAGAACAATATCCTCTTTGGGTTTGGCTTTCCATGATAAATCCCCCCTGAGTGTGAGATCAGACAGGGCATCACAGCAGTGCTGTGATCAGGGCATCAAAGTGCCTGTCCTGGGCATGGCATCTCCCGGTTTCCGTCCAAATTCTAATTCCCATGGAGCTACACAGCAACATTTCAGAATCATGTAGTGATATTTTCCCAGGGTTCGAACATTCAGAGCTTTCACCAAAATTCTCCACCCACCAAAGCCCCAGTAACGTCTGTAAACTTGTGCAACAGCAGGTGCTTCTCTTATTAGTCCAAAATTAAGTTTTCATCAAGCCCTGATTTTCTTTAGAGTCCTATTTATTATTGCTTAACAATCACTTGAAAGTCTATGGGTGGGAAGCAATACAAAAGCATCTTTCATTATTCATTAAGGACAAACGATGCAGGGCTTTTGGAAGGGAATGGAAAGTACACAGACTTTTCTGCATTTAAAACAATTATTTCTTATTAATAACCCTGCAGAAAGGTGCCCCGTGGAGATGTGCAGTTTCGGTGTTTTGAAGTTCAGTCTCTTGATCTCAAAAAGAGTTTTTCTTCCCCTGTGACACTCCTCAGCAGAGATCCTGGGAAATGTTTTGTCATTTTTATTTTAAAAAAAGTATTTAGGTGATTATTTTTGGGGGTGTCCCCTTCCTGGGGTGGAAAATAATGTAGTGGTGATTGTGGAGATCAAGACCTGATCTCCATGAGAATGTCATGAGAATAAAAAGCTGCAGCTACAGAGCAAACCTGCAGCAGGTTTGGGAAGAGGATTGGGGAGCTACAAGATCCTAGGAGAGCTCAGGTTAGAAGGGACATTCAGGGTCTCCTTCCAACCGTGCATTTCTCAGGTCGTTGCTATGGCTGTTAGGGCAGGTCCCAGGAAAGACCGCTGAGGGCTCTTGCCCCTTGTAACTGGCACCCAGGTGGAGTCCAACCCATCCCTGATCTCCCTGGAGCCCGGGTCTCATCCAGCCTTTACAAAGCCACCCATCTGGACTGTGAGGTGCTGGCTTGGATAACGTGGGAGACCACACCAAAGCCCTTCCCAGCACCAGGGCACCTGGGGTGGCGTGGGATGCCGTGTGAGGAAGCACAGAAGATTCTACTTATTCAGCCTCATCCCAGGAAAGGGTGGATGAGGAGCTCCAAGCTGCCGAGCTGAGGATCTGCTGTTCCAAGTGCCTTGGTCTGCCCTCAACAGTCACACACTGCTCAGAGGCTGAAGAAACACACAGAGCCATTGTGCTGAGGTCCCACTGGTGAGAAGGAGCTCCAGGGCATGGCCCAGCTCCTCTGGCTGTGCCTTCCCATAGGATCTGTCCCTCTAATCCTGAATAAGTGTCCTTGAGGCTGCAGACTGGGAAATTCAGAAGGCCCTGGAAGAAGTCAGCACAGGGCTGTGCACAGGCAGAGTGCCCCATCACCAGAGAAAGAGGCACTGGGAGCCCACCAGAGCGTCCATGTGGTGGGGAGCTGGTCCTGAGGTCCTACTGCTGGCAGAGTCTGTCTATGCCTCAGTTTCCCTCAGTTTGTCCCCTCCCTGCCACCTCCTGCCTCTGCCTCCCTGCTTGGCAAAATGGGGCAAACCAGACTGGAGGTGATGTCTGTGGGAATTTGGGGCCATGTGGGGACTGAGGGTGCCAGCCTAGCTGGAAATGGAAGACTGTGGGGTCCTGCCAGGCTGGGAGAGCCTGGAGGGGCCACAGGAGGATGGCTGAGGTCGCTTGGTTTGTTCAGCTGAGAAGAGAAGGCTGAGGTCAGACCTCATCAGGGTCTGCAGCTCCTCCCGAGGGGCAGCTCTGATCTCTGCTCTCTGTGCCCAGGGACAGGACCCAGGGAACGGCTGGAGCTGTGCCAGGGCAGGGTCAGGCTGGAGATCAGGGAAAGGTTCCTCCGCCAGAGGGTGCTGGGCACTGCCCAGGCTGCCCAGGGAATGGGCACGGCCCCGAGGCCGCCAGAGCTCCAGGAGCGTTTGGACAGCGCTGCCAGGGATGCCCAGGGTGGGGTTGTTGGGGTGTCTGTGCAGGGCCAGGGGCTGGGCTGGGTGATCCCTGTGGGTCCCTCCCAGCTCAGGACATTCTATCCTGTGATTCCATGAGAGCAGGGCTGAGGGCAGAGCCCCGGCTTGGGGAGCTCCCTGGGGCCCTGGTGCAGCTCCCAGAGCTCCTCTGAGGGGTCACTGCCTGCTGAAACATCTCAAAGAAAACACATCCACCTGTGAGACCCTTCCCTGGCTCCTAATTTGATAGTGGGACCCCGAGAAGATGACAAGTCCTTTTTATTCTTCTTATTGACATGTTTGTCCCAGACACTGCGTGTGGCTGGATCCTTCAGGCATTTAACCCTTTTGCCCTTCCCATCCACCCTGTTTTCAATCTTCCACATTTGATTTTTGTGCTGGGAGATAGAGGAATACCAGTGGGTTTCTTCCCTCTTTTTTTTTTTTTCTGTTTTTAATGAATTTTTCATTTTATTTCACTCATACAGAAAGAATAACAATGAAGCAACAGTGTCAACATAGAAAGAATTTTCTCCAAAGTCACACCGTGGCCAATCTACAGCAGCAATAATAGATTTTGTGAATCCCACTGAAGGGAATCATAAGTGGAAGGGGTGGGGGGTACACATGAAAGGCTCTGAACTAATTTGTGCTTTCCACACCACGAAGCCCCGTTCTAAGGAGCTGTTTAAAGAACAAGCAGAAAAAAAAAATAAAAAGAGCACTCTACCAAAGCGAATTTCTAATAGGGGAGGAACAAGAAAAACACAGATGCTTTGTGGTGTTCAAAAAAATAAGTTGCCTAAAAAGGCAGCTTTCTCTATCTCCTGGGAGGTGACCAGGATGCTGCCAGGGGCTGGGATCACATCTGGGCTGAACGGGCATTGGAACTGGGCTGGATTTGCTGCCATGCCAGACTCCTGCTCTGCAGTGGCTGCCCCAGTAATGGGTCTGCTTCCCAGTCTGAGCCAGGTCCTCCTTTTATATTTGTTGTTCTTTCCAGGAGGTGTTAACACCAATTTATGAGCTCAGTGGGATGACAGAGCTGGGTGAGCAGCGCTGACCTTGGAACTCACCTCTCTCAGATTTCTTTTTCCACCCCATCTCAAAGTCAGTTTAAAAGCAATAAAAGGATGTTGGAAGGGGGGAGCTGGGGCTCGTCCACTTGACGTTAAAGGTGGGAAAACTCTGTGAACATGATCTCAAAAAGCAGATGCCTCGCAGCTGGCTGTATCCGTACCGCTGTTGTCTCGGGAAGGGCTGCGCGTTTCCCCTCAATCTCTTGCCCACAGGAACTCCTGCCAAAGAATCACAGAATCACGGGTCAGAATATCCTGAGCTGGAAGGAGCCCCCAGGATCATCCAGTCCAACTCCTGGGCCTGCCCAGGACATGCAGCAATTCCACCCTGTGCCTGGAAGCATTGTCCAAACGCTCCTGGAGCTCTGGCAGCCCTGGGGCTGTGCCCGCTGCCCTGTGTATATCCAGGTGCCTTTTATTCCAGGATCTGCACACTACATGCACCTGAAAATGTGCTGAAAACAAAAGCTATGCTTATTTTCTTATGTTTTTCTTACTGCTACATTGAGGAAATCAAAGATTTGCTCCTAAGCACTCCCTCCACCTCACCAGGATATGCAGCAACTCACAGGCCCTGAGTGGGAGGCACAAACAGGATTCTCTCTAAAAACACAGAAAAACAATTAATGTGTTGGGGAAGGGGGGGCAAATAAAGAATATTACTTCCAAGGATCATTAAAAATAAACCAATTTGCCTGAATGTGGTGGTTAAACAGCACTGGCACAGGGTGCCCAGAGAAGCTGTGGCTGCCCCTGGATCCCTGGCAGTGTCCAAGGCCAGGTTGGACGGGGCTTGGAGCAGCCTGGGACAGTGGAAGGTGGGGTTGGAATGAGATGAGCTTTTGGTCTCTTACAACACAACCCATTCTATAATTCTATGATTTTCTTCCTGAAAACAGCACTTTGTCTGTCAAGGTACTTTTTGGCCCAGAAATGCTGCCTAGCCCAGCAGTGACACTGTTTATGAGCTACCAGGTGAAGGTGACTGCTTTAAATGAGTGCCTCGAGGGAAAGGAGCAGGGACACTGATCACACAGGGCCACACCTGCCCAGGTAGCTCCTCTTCCCTTGGATGGTGTCTGAGCACAAGCACCAATAAATCTGCCACTGTCTGGGTATCAGCAGCGTTTCCCAGATCGACGCTTCCTCTGTTTGGTTCAAGTGCCTGACAAATGAAGGAAGCATGAGAACAGTAAAGACTAAATCTTATCTTAATAGCCTTTCATTATTAACTGTCTCCAGATTTATTTGTCGCTGAAGGAGGGAGGGAATGAGCCAGGCACCATTGGGGTGAGCCCAGGCGAGGTTCCTGCCTTTCCCCAGCTGTGGGATTTCCATCAGTGAGGTCTGGCTCTGTTGTTTGTTTTTTACAACCCCTACGCTGCCTATGAGGAAGCTCTGTCCACATGCTGCTCCCACCATCCGATGGCTCTTGGCCTCCAGGGCCTTCTCCTCCTGGATCCCCCTGGGATGGCAGTCCCGTGGTGAGGCAGAGGCAGGGAGCAGCTCCTTGTCCCAGGCTGCTCCAGGGAAAAGGGAGCAGTGGGGGCTGTCCAAGCTGGAAAAGAAGAACACCGAGGAGCAGGATGATCCAATTCCCCACCAGGATGCTTCCCACTGCCTTTGCCATGCTCCAGGAGAGGGATGTGAAGGTACTCCAACGATGCTTTTATTTCACAGCACTTTCCTGCCTTCCTGTGCCACCAGACACCAGCCGGGTGAAACCTGGTGTTTCAAAGGATTTCTTACCTGGGAAAGCTGACAAGGCCCTGCTCACTGGCAGCTCCCGTGGGTGTGCGTTGATGAATGGATCCAGCACCATGGGAGCTGCTGGGGAGTGGGGGAAGGACCAAACCTTCACCTGAATAGGGAGGAGAAATGTGGGGCAGTGGGTGGGGGAGAGGAGGGGTCTGGCAGCAGGGACAGGGTGCTAAACCTGAGCCCAGCGCCCCTGCCTGGCTGCCAGAGCCTCTGCTGATGGCAGGAGAACAGCAGCACAAAGAGAAAAATTCAAAGTGGCGTGGGAAACACGGATCAATCCCTTTGCAAACCCAGCCCGTCCCTCCCAAACCATGTGGTATTTCTGCCCGCTGGAAGTGTGGGATCATTTCTTATGCAGATCTTAATCTGTGTGTCCTTTAGCACTTTTCCCTAAAAAGCCCCAAAAGGAGAGTTTCTGCTGAAGCTGCCATCCAGGAGTTCCCATTCTTAGCTGGAGCACATCCACTTCCCCGAGACCTGCTGTCATTAGGTGCCCAGGCTGAAATCCCACAGAAATGCTTTAATTAAAACGGACATTAAGAGCTCACTCACTCAAGCCAAAGAACATTAGGAGGAATTTAAATGAAGAGATTTTTAAATCTGTGACATTTGTTCTAATGAGAAAACACTTTCTAATCCTAAGTGTCTCCTAATTCAAAACAGATTGGAGAGACTGAAAGTGAAAACAATTTTTTTTTTCCTCCCAAAAACAGACCCTGCAATTAGTAGACCTAACTGGAAAATACCATTTGTCTTTTCCCTACAGCTTCCACATCAGCTTGGAAGCAGGAAAAGGTGAAAAGCAGCCTATGAATGCACCCACACATGCCTGCATTTTTTAGGACAGGTAACAGAACTCATGGAAATTTCCACCACATCAATCCCAGCATCTGGGGGGGAAACCAATACGGGGGATGCAGGATGCTCCTGATCCATCTAATGAAAGGGGTATTGCTGCAGCCAGGGGCTGGATGCTGAGGAGGGGCAGGGAAGCAATCTGTTTGCAACACAGGAAAAACATCCAGTGATTTGCCAGAGTGGGACTATTTTCATCTGGAAACACTGAGATGATGAAATGTAAAATAACAGCAGACAGAAAAGTGTGAAGCCTCAAATGAGAGTAAGAGAGTAAGAGAGTAAGATGCAGCAAACCATTTCAGGGGGAGTTAGACTGATGCTAGAGAGATGAAATACAATCCCTCCCCTTTTGTTTTAATCATGGAAGAGATGGCAGGAAAACTGAAGGGTCTTTAATTTTCCATGTGTTTCCCAAATGAAAGTCCTGCACGGTGGAAGGTGACAGGTCCTGCTCCTCCCTTAACTGTCTTTTATTTGGGAATATTGCCCTCAGCGTACAACAGTAAGGCAGGAAACCTGCTGGGTACTACTGCAACTTTCTGTGAATCCCAGACCTCCATGATCCGTGAGGACTTTATCCTTTTCCCTGGGAAAAAAGAGACTCGACTGTACCAACAGAAATCCCTACACTACCAGCAGTCCTCAGCTCTCCCTGTCCCCGTGTGCTGGGACAGTGACCTGCTGGTGACAGCTCATCCTGTCCCTGGGCTGAGCAGCTCGGGGCCCTCGCAGGCAGGGCAGGGCTGCTCCACAAGCAGAGCGTCCTCCCTGAGCCAGCGCCTGGGATTTGGGAATGAGGACACAGTGTTCTGGTCCCTGGACAGGCATCAGCCTGGATCCAGCTTCCCACCTCCTTCACACTTTGCAGAAGTCAGCTCCAGAGCTAAAATTCACCCTCAGCCTTACTCCTCCCATGGGACAAACAAAAGGGTCTGGATACAAAGACCCAAATTCTGGATCGGGATGTTTGTGGCATGTATCCATCTTTAGTTCCATGCACAACATTAACTTCCCTAACAAAGAACGTGGTTGCGGATGACTCGATCCTGTTTAAAGTCCAGATCTGCCTGGTTGCTGTACTGGAGGAAGGTGTGGTGTCAGCGGTTCCAGATGGATCATGTTTGCCTTGTTTCCTGCTGGCTCACTGCAAATCCGTGAGCACAAAACGACAGCACTACTCCCAGAAAAACTCCTACTTTTAAGCTTGTATCAGTAACTCTGTGAAAGTGTCTTTGTGTTCATCCTACCGAGTGTTCACTTTGGAAACATGAAACACTTTACCTAAGAGTCCAATTAAACCAACTTGGGCTTTAAAGCTTGGGTACTCAGAGCCATCTCCTTGAAAGAATAATCCTGAGCTGGCATAAATGGATACAAATCAATGAAGATCAAGGGACTGACACTCAGTTATGCTCACTGACAACCCAACTTAGATCTTAGTAAATCATCTCAAATACTGTGCAAAAACTCAGAGCTGTTCTGAAACACCTGCAAACACAGAGACAGAAATTACATCCCTTATTTCAGGGGAATTAATTTGCTGGAATTACGGAGCTCCTTAGGTTCTGGGTGCAGAATTTGTAAACATAAAGCATTTAAAGCAATTTGCCAGTTTTGAAATCAGGTCTCTTAATCCTGACTGTCCCTTCTGAGATCCCATCTGCATCTTCAGGCAGTTTTGTAGCTGTTCTAATCTCTCCTTCTCCTCCTCCTGCTTTGACTCATTACCATGGACGACCCACCATGAATAAAAGGTTAGGATGTGCCAGATTCAAAGGAAACCTTTGCTTCTGGGGTCAGTGCTCCAGCTCCTGAGCTGCAGGACAGGGAGGCTGAGGAGCCCAGAGGGTTCAGCTCCGGTCTGGATCGTGTGGATGCACCTCCAGTCACCTCCTGGTCCAGGTTGAGAAGATAATGCTTCATCTGTGAGGCCTAACAGGGCCAATGCTGCGAAGGCTGTCAGTTCTGGGTCTGTTCTCAAAGAGATAACAGGACCTGTCACCAGCAAGTCCACAGGAAGAGGGATGAAGGCTACAGATGATGGGTAAAAGCTCTAATGATGGCCAAAGGAAAAAAAAAATTAGGATCTAAACTTTGAATTTCTGCTCAGGATTTCATGGCCCGTTCTGCTCCAACCCTGCGCCTGGATGCATGGGAGGGGTCACCCTGCGCCAAAGTGGTGCTGGGCAGATCCTCTCCTTGGATGTCTGGTACTTTCAGTGGGGTTTTGATCAGTTGTTGCCACACTGAGAACTTGGACAGGCTTCAGCTTGGTTCAGCTCCCAGGGCAGCAGTGGAGGGGAAGGTGCTGATCTCCTCTTTCAGGTGATATCAGATGAGGAGATGGAATGAAGCTGTGTCAGGGAGAGTTCAGGGAGGACCCTGGGGAAGGGTTCTCCCCCCAGAGGGTGGCTGGTCCCTGGAACAGGTTCCCCAGGGAAATAAATGGTCGTGGCAGAGCCTGCCAGAGCTCAAGGAGCACCTGGACAGTGCTCTTAATCCTCTGTTTGTTCTAGATATTCCTGTGAGGAGAAGGGAGTTGCTGATCCTTGTGGGTCCCTTCTGGCTTGAGACTATCTGAGATTGTACGAAACTCCTGAAAAGCAGCTGCCTAAGAAATCTTCCTTGAGGAGAAGCGATTGAGAGGTGTTCAGGTCCCTTTGGCCAACCCTCCTGAGGATTAATCTCCCTTTTAATCACGTGCCTTGATTCCTCCAGAGACTGTTTGTCTCTCTGCTATGCTCGAGTGGCCTCCAACACCCACCTTTTCCCTCTGAGAGCATTTCCCCTCACAACCAGATGCCCCATGAGCATGGGCACCACCCAAACCCACGGGCCATTACAGCCCTCACTTCAGAGCACTTCTCCCATCTTTAGGTCATTCCTGGGCTCCTCTCCAGGCACAATCTCCCCTCCAACAGCCTTTTAATCCCCCAGCATTGGTGCTGGGCCTGGTGCTGCTTGGACAGCTGTGCACAAACAAACCTGGCCTGGCTGCTCCCCTGCTGAAACTCCCAGGGATCACACTGTGAGGAAATAAGAACGGATTTTGAACAAACTGATTTCTTATCAGTTGGAGGTCCAGTTTTGTGGTCTGATACGTTCCCTGGCAGCAGCTGTACGGAAATACCGGGACAGCTCAGGGGCTGTGGTGGCGCTCAGAACAAACTGGGATGGCAGAACTGGGTCTGCTGAAGGAAGACATAAATGAAATTCACCTTCCAGCATTCACTGCAAGTGAAGCTGATCTGCATTTCTTATACCAAGCAAAGGCTACAGCTCAGATGCTAATTTTATCCTGCTAGCTTTGTAGTGTCCTTGATCTTCAAGAGAATTCAAAATAACATGGAGCAAATGTATAACTAAGTCATTTTAAAGCAGGAACTGCAAAGTGCATAACTCTGCTCAAGGGGAAACAGCTTCTCTGCTAAACACGGAGTATGAAATCAGATCATGCTGGCAGACTGAACAAATGGGCTCTTTACTCCTCATCCTCACAGCAGGGCTCTTAGGGACCTCGTTTCCATCCGCCCTACAAACCCATCCTGGTGGGAATGTGCAGGAAGGCCAAGCCCATCCTCACCTCCTCATGGCTTGTGACAGATTGTGACAGATTGTGACAGACTGTGGCCCTGCCCAGACACAGCTTCATTCCTTCTCCTCGTTTGGCATCACCTGGAAGTGGAGATGAGCACCTTCCCCTCCACTGCTGCCCTTGAATTTAAACCAAGTTTAAGCCTGTCCAAGTTCTCAGTGTGGCAACAACTGAGCAAAATCCCTTTGCTGAGCAGGCACAGGTGATTGATGACCCCAGGAGCACCTTGTGTAAGCACTGGGCACAGTTACTGCAAGGGACTCTCTTCACTGGTGTGAACACCCTGCCCCTGCTGGGGCAGGCAGGGCTGCTCCTCTCTCCAAAGGCAGGCACCTCTGAAAGAGTCCCAGCAATGCCAGGAGAGGAGGAGAGGGGACACAGACAGTGTGTGCTGGCCTCGCTGGGGGCATTTGTACAGGGAGGGGAAGCACAAGCCCAGGAGGGCTGGGCTGGAGTGCTTGAAGCCCTGCCAAGCTGCCAGTGCAGCTCCCAGGATCAAAGCCTGGGCTCCCCTCCCTCTGCAGAGCTCCAGCTGAGGCAGGAGCTGAGCAGGAGCTCCAGGGCTCGATGCTCTGGTCCCAGGAGCAGGATCAAACTGTGCTAAACTCACTGTCCAGATACACCTGCTAGAAAGGTCCTCAAGGCTTTAGGAGAGCAGCCTGGGCTGGTACGGCTGTGCCTGGCCAGGAGGCAGGCAGAGGCCACCTCAGGGTCACCTCAGGGCAGGAGACCTTCTTTTTCCCTCAGTGCAGGAAGAAAGGAGGACTCAGACACCAGCCCTCCCAGTCAGACTTTGCTCCCCAGGGCAGTGCCTGCCACCCAGGGACACTGAACCATTCCCCACGGAAAGCAAATGCTTCCTTCTAGGCTGCTCTCCAGCCATGGGCCCTGCTATCCTCACCCCAAACGTCAGGTTACAGGTGAGCTGGGGAGGAGCCTGGTGTGCCAAGCAGCAGTTTCAAACGCCTTCCCAGGAGCAGCCACAGCTCTCCCACGATCATCCCTGAATTGTCTTAGTCTGTGCCAGGCAGAGCTGTCTGGCAGGGAGGAAAAAGGAGATTTCTCCATGTAACAGGGAAGCATTCTTGTCTTTCACTGGTGCCGAACTCCAGAGAAGTCCCTCTTTGCCAGGTGAGAATTGTAGGGGTGCTGGAGTGGTGCTGCAGAGCTGTCACAGGCCTGGGAAGGGGCAGGAAGTCCACGGGCAGACAATTCCCACAGCAAGGATGCTGTGGGGATGGATACCAGGACACATCCTACATGTCTTTTCCAACTCCTACAAAACAGAAAAAGGAGAAAAATGCACGTCAGGTCAGAGGAACATCCACCATGACAGGATGGAGGGCAGGCTCCAGACAGCTCTTCTGGAGGGAGCTCAAAGAAGAGAGATGAATGTTCTTTCTCACCACTCTCCATGTTCACCTCCACACTTATCAGGGCACAGGGTGGAATTCCTCAGGTGTCCTGTGCAGGGCCAGGAGTTGGACTGGATGATCCTTTTTGGTCCCTTCCAGCTCGGGATATTCTGTGATTCTGTGAGGTTATTTGGCCATCATCCTCCCTGCTCAGCAGGGTTGGAGCCTCACAGCCTCATTGCATCTGCTCCTTAAGGGTTGGTCAGGACACATCCTCATGAAGGTGAGTACAAGGAAGGGTTTGACCTGATGGCACCACAACTCAATCCCCCACCCCTGCAGAGCTGAAGACATCAGCTGGACACAGTGGAAGCAGGACATCTGCCAGGGAGTTTAGACTCTGCTGCCTGCCTGTATTTTTTTCCAGTTGGAGATAGATAAAGTGAAGCAAAAAAACAACCTGGAGAAGCAGCTGAATTGAAAATAAGAAATGAGCCGAGGTATTTGTTTTCTTTGCTTGGATTTAATACTCCTTGGAATAAAGAGGTGAGAACCAGATACTCTGTTCCTGAGCTCCTCATGCCAGCCCCACTGCTCTGCCCTGGAGTGTGTTCTCCTATGAACCCCTGCCCGTGGACTGGGACCCTGCACACAAATGCTGAAGGTGAATGATGAGAGGTGCTGAACATTTCTCTTTCTTGAGCACATTTGGCCTCAAATCCCTTTCCCCACCCTCTCTGTGCTTTCATTAAGTGTTTCCCTTATTTTCAGAGCAGGTGCTCGCTCCTGTTCTTAATGAACCTCTCTGCTCACTTGTAAACAAGCCCTTTATTAGCTCCACAAGCATGTGCTTGTTTCTATTTATACCTTTTCCATATCAATATTTGAAAGCACACTCCCCTACGCTGCATTCCTTCTCCGTGCCCTTTTCCATCCCTGCTGCCTCTTTCCCACCTCTGCTTTCTCTCCCAGGTTCATCCAGGCTCATTTAAATCAAACCTAGATTTTACATTTCCTTTGTTGGCCCGAATTAAAGAATTGGGAACTTTGTTGCTGAATGATTTGTATTCACAGACATCTCCATATCCCTGTGGAGGTGTCATCCTCTACATGAGCTGGAAATACGTGGGAAGTGAACACCTGAATCCTCCAGGCATTCTTCTGAGTGCCTGCTGTCCACCTGGCTTTGGAGAGAGCTACACACCCTCTTATTTACTGGATTTATAGGGATGGGACCCCTCTCCTAGGAGGAAAGGCTGAGAGAATTGGCCTTGTTTGGCCTGGAGGAGAGAAGGCTTTGGGTGATCTAATTGTGGCCTTCTGGTGCCTAAAGGGGCTCCAGGGAAGATGGAGAGGGACAAAGGACAAAGGTCTGGAATAACAGGACACAGGGAATGGCTTCCCACTGCCAGGGGGCAGGGATAGATGGGATATTGGGAAGGAATTGTTCCCTGGGAGGGTGGGGAGGCCCTGGCACAGGGTGCCCAGAGAAGCTGGGGCTGCCCCTGGATCCCTGGCAGTGCCCAAGGCCGGGTTGGACAGGGCTTGGAGTAGCCTGGGACAGTGGGAGGTGTCCCTGCCCAGGGCAGGGGTGGAATGAAATGGCCTTTAAGGTCCCTTCCAACCCAGACCATTCCATGACTCTCTGCTGCTGCACCTTGTGTTCTAAATCCTCATCTCATTAACACCAGGAGTTACTGTTCTAGTGTGGAAACCTGTGAAAACAGGAGCTGCTTCCCCTCTCCCACCAGCTGTATCCAGGGACAAGACTTCAGCTCCTTCACCACAAGTGCTGGGAGTAGCTTTGTAATGTAAATAGGCACTTCTGGTATTTTTAACAAGCACCTGCTTTATCCTGCTGCCTAATGAGAGCCTGGACAGAAATGCAGTGAAAGCACACGAAGGTAAGACTGCCATTTAAGCTAATTAACAGCAAATGAAATTAAACTGACACACACATATATTTTGGGCTCCTGCATCTAACAGGAGGCAGTGCTGCAGAGGTTTCATTATTCACATTTCCCATCACCTGCTATTTTTCCCCCAGCACCTTCCTACCCAATTACCTGGGGAAGGGAAAGGGAGAAAGATACTAAAGCCAATAAGATAATTCTCATTTACATAAAAATTTTTCTGCGTGGTGTTTAATAGTCTGCGAGTAACTGCAGAAGAATATATAGTCCATTCTTTAAAAAGCTCCAGTGCACTAATTGAAATTAAATTACATGGAACCCAATGTCTGGCTGCTGCTCATTGGGAGATAACATGCAAGCCCCAGCTTTATGTGTTATTATTAATATTGATGGATGAAGCACTGAAGTCACCACAGAGCCACTTCCCAGGTGCAATTCCCCTTCCTCCAGCTGCAGGGGAGCCTGACCCGGTGGTTTTTTCCCCATGAATATTCTTCATTTGCTGCAGGCAGGGCTGTGATCCCTTGGCATTCCGGACATCCAGCACTGCAGCTTTCGGTCCCTCTTTGCTGCATTAACCCTGGGTAATGCAACTGCAGCCTTTCCTTCACGTTCCTTTGCTTCTCTCACAGCTCAATTAATCTGTCAGGGGGACGCTGCCGTCACAAACAAGATTTAAGGGAATTTAACGCCAAGTTGGCAGGCCTGGAAAGTGAAAGTCTGGTGTTCCCTGGAAGAGGCAAAGCACCAGGACCTGCTTCCCCGCCTTCCCAGGAGCTGCTGCAGGTTCAGTTTGTGCTGAGATCGCTCCTCACCTTCTCAACGAGCTGCTAACAAGGGAGCCAATTAGTGCCAGTTGTGATGGGAGCACTTTTTCCACCAGGAGCCGGAATGAAACCTTTAATTCGTTTTGCACAGACAGAGGAACACAAAATGTTCAAGCATGGATAAAATCCACAAGTTCTGAGGGTTTAGGGTATCCCCGTGGATTTTATTCTTTGTTTCAGACTTGCAGCTTTCATTTAAAAAAAAAAAANNNTGTTTCAGACTTCGCTGTTTCATGAAAAATAAAAAAAAAAAAAAAAAAAAAAAAAGCAGAGAGAGGAAAAAGAGAAAGGTTTCTTGCCCTTTTGATGATGAAACCAATTCTCCTCATCTAAACTAATACCAGGCTTTCTTGAGTGACTCACGCTGAAATGGTCCCTTGGTGATCTGGGACCTTGGAATAACGAGTTGCCAAGGCTGGACATCAGTCCCTGCTGCTGGGGACTCCAGTGCCAGCCTGCCAGCCCTGCCAGCCTCCCAGTCCTCCTGACATTTCCCACACGGAGCAGGAGAACCAAGGAGCTCTGTGCTACTGTCCTCCAGCTCCGTAAGATCCACAGGGAACAGGACGGAGAAGGAGAGCCCCTCCACACTGTCTCTGTCCCGAGGGGCCCAGCAGCTTCTGCCAAGGGGAGCCTGGTCCTCGATTCCATCCCATTCCAACGTGGGAAGGGCTTTGAGTGGCTTCTCTGCCTTTTGCTTGGACCTGTTCAGGGTTAAAGAGCAGACAAATGGTCTTCTCCCTCCACGACCTGGTTTCTCAACTGGAGATGGACTTTTGGATGATGCACAAGGTCCCCTGAAGCTGTGCAGAACAGTCCCAGATGAGAGTTAGCACCACCCGGAGTCCTGTCAGTGGTCCCGCAGCTCTGAGCAGCTCCATGGAGGGTTTGGGATGCCAAACCCTTTCCAATTCCCATCCCAAGGCTTGGGAGCATTGCCACGGCCTTGAAGAAGGCTGGACCTAGTTTAGATCACTCAGTCCTGCCCTAAGGGCTAAAAAATCTTCTGGAGGGATGAAGTTTCCTTTCAAAGGAGCCATCAAACACGGCTCACACCCCAACAGGAAGGGATCATCTTCCAGCGAGGTGAATGGGAATGCAGGCTCCCCCCTGTGCGTCAGATGAGTCACCAGGCAAATGTTCCTGAAACCTCCTGTCAAACAGACTTTACAGCAAAGGCAGCGTCAGAAGGCAGAAAGTGTTTTTCTCAGGACATTTATTAAGTCCTGCAGCTAATTAATCCACGCGTTTACAAAAGAAATGCTTGACAATACACAGAGTTCAGCCGAGTTCAAGGAATGAAAGAAAATATCAGATCAGGGAACCTGCACATCTCCTTTGGTCCGTGACAGATCTCCTTAGCAGCAAATCCCAGCAAGAAACCTCTCTATTTTTCCCCTCAAGTCAAATCCTTTGTGTCAAACCCTGCTTTTAACTCAGCCCACTGAGCTCGTGAGGGTGAAAACCCTGTGCAAGGACCCCGGGTTCTGCACCACTGCTTTTCATGGGAATGCACGGGGGAAAGATCATCCAGTGCAGTTGGAGATGCAGAACACTGGAGTGCAGAGGAAGCAACACAGAACTTCTTCCTCAAACGTAGCAGTTGTGCTTGGATACCTCGCTGGTACCTTGGGAACCTGGCTTGTTTGCAGCTCTCCAGCTCTTCCACTTTCCCATTTTTTAAAATGGGGATTATATTTTCTTTTTTTTTCCAGTCATCAAGAACTTCACCTGGCTGCCACAATTTTTCAAACGTGATGGATAGTGGATTAGGAACTCCATCTGCCAGATTCCTCGGTGGTTCCTTGGAGGAGGTGATCCCTGGGTTCAAACTGAAAGGAGGGAAATTTAGGTTAAATATTGGGATAGCAACATATGGATGAGGATAAGCAAACTGACAATGGGCTTGGAGGAGACAGAAGAAAGAGAGGCTGTAACAGGCTGGTGATTTAAGATACAGAAGCAGCCACCAGTGTAATCCCAGAGCTCAGACTCCATGGGGTGAACAGAACTGCCCCTCACCTTCTGTACCAAGCAGGACCGTGCCCTACCTGGATCTTTTCCAGAGGGGAATTGGGAGTCAAATGACATTCATTTTTAGTTCCCTGGTTTTATGGGGCTTCTGTAGGTTCAGTAATTTTTATAGCTGTGAAGTGCAACTTTGGTCAATGAATGAGGCCATTTTCAGAGTTCTGGCTGGACAGTGTGGGATTTAAAAGCTGAGCAGACATGGGGACAGCAGGAAGGATTACACAGACTGTGCCTCTTCCTGAAGACACAGGCAGGGGGTCCCCATGGAGCTTCCAGTAAGAAAGGAAAAGCAAAGCCTTACTGTAATAAACTCCTCGAATTCAGCACTGACACCATTGTGGGGTTTCGAGCTACTAAATCTTTCTTTTTTGGCTTCCCAGAAACACACAGTCACATATAACATTTGCTTGAGGAAACTCTGGGGTTGGTCTCTTTCTCCAGGCAGCAACTGACAGAACAAGAGCACACAGTCTTAAGCTGCGCCAAGGGAAATATAGGTTAGATATTGGGAAAAAGTGTTTCACAGAAAGAGTGGTTAAATACTGGAATTGTCTGCCCAGGGAGGTGGTGGAATCACCATCCCTGGATGTGTTTAAAAAGAGATTGGATGTGGCACTCGGTGCCATGGTTTAGTTGAGGTGTTGGGGCATGGGTTGGACTCGATGATCTGGAGAGGTCTTTTCCAGCCTGGTGGTTCTGTGATTCATTCTCAGCAGCAGAGTAAATATGGCGAAGATGAATTGGAGAAGATACCAATCAGCTGCTGAATGGATTTGAGAATGAATTCATCCAGCCTTGCCCTGCAGAAGCTCAGGGATGTTGGCAGCACGCTCACCTGGCAAGTGCAGCATGGCTCCCTGGGGCAAGGGGAGGCAGCTCTGGTGCCCCCCGAGGTGTCAGACAGACCCCGAGGTCAGCAGTCAGTGCTGGCAGGGCTCTGGCTGTGCAGGGCTGTACCTTACAGTGTGTCATTAGCACACAAGGCTCATTTCACCTTCCCTGTCCGGTTTAGCTGGGAGCCAGGAGCATCTGAATGGCCTGAGGGCTGCCAAGGCCTTTTACTTGAGCTCTGCATAAAGACCTCAACAGATGGGGAGGTAAGGGACAGAGTGGATCTCAAATTATTCCATATAGCCTAATTATTTCATAATAACATCTTTAATGCATCTGAGAAGCTTGGAAGGACTCCTTTCATGCCTAATTGCGAGGCTTTCTGAGAAAGCAATCACTGCTCAGAGGTATTTTCCGAGGATTTTTCTGTCTTTTGCCTTTGTAACATCAGTCAAGCAAACCACTACTGAGCAGTCTCTGTAGTCTGGCTCCCTTTTTAACCTCTGCTGTAAAACCGTTGGATATTATCATCCTTTCTCTATTTGTTCATGTCTTGTGAGTGCAGATGCTTATTTGGGGCTTGCATTAGTGCACTCGCCAAACAAAGAGGAGACATGAAAGGAGCAAAGAGAGCAGTTAGGCTGAAAGTCTCTGGAATGAGCTTGGAAGTTCTTTGTTACCGAACGAGGAGCCACCTTTCATCTGCCTTCACCTGGCAGCGCCGGGGAGGAGAAGGGCAGGGATGCTGCCAGGGGTGAGGGGTGTCTGCAAACAACTGCAGCTCTTGTGGGGGAACAGGCTCCCTCAGGGTGTGCTGGAACACTCCAGCCCTGGGCTGCAGCTCCACAAAGGCTCACGCTGAGCAGAGGCCTTTCCACCGTGTCACTCGCTGCCTACGGCTTCCAGGGGAGTCGGGGTAATTCCCGTGCTGGGCTCAGGTGCAAACACAGATCCCCAAACAAACACAGCCCCCCAAACACAGATCCTCGAACAGAGCCCCCCAAACACAGCCCTCCTAACAAACACAGCCCCCCTAAACAAACACCGCCCTCCCAAACACAG
>VZTF01009717.1:765539-818141 GCA_013397755.1 Cnemophilus loriae | reverse complement strand
CCCAAACAGCCCACTCAAACACAGCCCCCCTCAAACACAGGTCCCTAAACACAGCCCCCCAAACAAACACAGCCACCCAGAGGCTGCTGCCTGGCACCCCCAGAAGCCCTGGCCAGCACAGACCACCTGAGACAAGGGAACAGCAGCTTCCCCTCGTCCTCAGGTCACCCAGCACAAGGCTGGAGCCACAGGGAGAGCGAGGTGAGGGCTGTGGGAGCATCCCCCAGAGAGCCAGGACATGGTGTTCTCCATCCCTCCTGCCAGAGTGGCTGCACAGACCTCCTGGGAGTAAACACACAGCAACTGTGACCTTTGGAAGTGATCTTCCACTGAGATATAGCTCTCTCTAATCACACAACCATTATTGTTCAGAATAAGCACATTGCCTCAGTGGTCAGTGGGAGTTGGACACAGCGGCTCCAGCTTTGCTCCAGCTGCTCCTGTGGTACTGATCCCAGACATCCCTTTGTGTGCAGGCCAGGCCCAATTTAAACAGAAGGACTAAAGGAGACAGGGCTGCTTTGTCTTACATTTCTGGTGTCCCAAGGGACATTAATTACCCTCCCAACCAGCTTAATTTCATTTTGTCTGGAAACCAGCCCATGGCTCATCAAAGTGTTTCATGACCACTCGTCAAAGTATTTCAAGAGCCACTGCTCCAGCTGAGTCAGAAATACCCAAAGAGCTTCTCCTCACACCTGACCTGTTTGTTCTCCCCTCTCATCTCTGCAGAGTAACCTGGGGATGATGTTCAGCTGTGGTACCACCAGAAGGTCCCTTGATACCACATCAAGCCACGCCCTCCATCACACATGGACCATAAATCCTTGCTGGGCTCCCAGGTGAGAGAGGGGAACAGAGTTAAGTTTGCTTGTGGCTGTTGGTCTGGGTGAGGGACATTGATCTACTTCATAACTGGCTTTGCTATCTTTAATGGAATTGTTTCAATATTGCTTCAAAACCAGTGCTCTGTACTATACTGACAGTTAGAACTCTTATCCTGTGCAGTAAAGAATTCTGATTGAGATATTTTAGTCTAATTCTTATCATCATTCATAATTTATTTTTATGTAAACATATCTGGTTTGGCATCCTTATTCCTGCAGGACAAAGGTTCAATTACACCTGTATAATCCTTTAAACTCCCCTGAGAAGGAGTTTAGAAAGCAAGGAGGGTCCCTGCTGTACCTCCTGACTCAGTGGGAGGATCTCCCTGAGAAACTCTGTCTGAAGCTGCCACTCTGCCCAGGACACTCTGGAAGTGGGGATGGTTGGGATTTCCTCCTGCTGAGGGGGGAGGAAGCACCAGGAATCACGGCCCCCCTCAGATAACCCTTGTACATTTAAAATCCAACCCTACAGTAACACATCAGGCATCACTCTCCCAGCTACGTTTTGTTCTGTCATTCTGGGAAGATAAAGAGCAAGGCAAAAAAAAAAAAAAGAATTAGAAGAGTGACAAACCCACACTGGTAATGGCCCTTGCACAAAAGCTGGGGAAGTTTGCTCTCTTATCAGACAGCATCAGCCTGCTGTGCTGCTACGGGACACGGAGATGTCAGCCCATTTAGATTTCCTTTTGATCTGGGAAATAGGCACCAGATCTGCTACACGAGGTGTCTGTCACACAAAATCCTCAGCTGGCACCTGCAGCACCTCTGTGAAACCGCACACGCAGAGATGCGAGCAGCTTCAGGCTCTTACAGGTACAAGCTCAGGAAGCCAGGACCTCTGGGAAGTGTTCCTTTGGGAACAAACACAGGAGTAGCACTGGTTGGAATTTGATGAGGGTCTGTTAATAGTCTTTCCATTCTCCATCACAGTGAGCACGTTTCCTGACCTTGAGATCACAGGTCAGGTGCAGGAGGAGCACCCCTGGGGACAGTCATTGCCTTCAGACTCCACGCTGCTCATTCCCTGGCCTTTCCAAGAGCTGCTGCTCTAAAACCCAAAGGGAAGCGGGGGTTTCCTTCAGGATTTCTTCTTTCTTGTTTACCTGTTCATTTCAGCTTGGGAAGGGGACAGATTTGTCTCATTTGTGCTGTGAAAAGAAAGCAAACCAAGGTTTCCCAGGTCTCCATTCCACAGGGAATGGTGTCATTGCCAGCCTCCCAGAGCACTCTAATAGACCCCAAATGCTAATTCCACACCTCCTACATGACACCGACACCACAGGAGCTCACTGGCTCTGCAGCAGGAGCAGTGAGTTGTTGCCAGACTTTGAACTTTTAGCCATGGTCTCAAGACCTCTCATTTGTCCAGAAGAAGCTTCCCATACTCCCAAGGAAAACTCACCTGGCATGCTTTTGTTGGTCCTGTCAGCATCACCCTGACACTCACACATTGCCCAGAAGTTGAAATAGCACAAGAATTAGACATAAGGGCATGAACAGGGAGCTGTTGTGTGTTAAATCAAAGCATTCAGTCGTGAGGCCAGAAATATTCACATCAGAGGGAGCTCAGAATAGAAGCGAGGCGACAAAGATCTTGGCCACTGGAGTACCACAAAGGGCCACCAACCCCGGTGTTTCCACAGCTGATTTTCACAGCCAGGTCTCAGTATCTTTGTTGTAACCCCACAGTCAAAGCACTTTGACTCTTTTCCTACAAGTCCATCAAGGGCTTTGCTGGCCCAGCTCCAGGAGAGGAGAGCCACCAGATCTGGTTTTGGAGAACACATGGTTGAGCAAGATCTGTGCAAAGCTCCCCACTTATACCAGTGTCATCCTCCACCTTGATAACAACTAAAAATAAAGTGCTGCAATAATCAACTAGATTGACTAAGACAGATGCTGCTTTTAACATGTGTACTGTAATTAACTCACAGAGGGCTAGAAAGCTCCATCTCAGCCTCTTCCCACAGTGGAGGAAGTTTGCCTTTCTAATAATAGGAGCTGGTAACACATGTTGAATTACAAAGTAATGAAAGTTGGTTTTGGCAGGAACAATCCAGATTTGTCGTGCTTCCATTTAATTTCCAAGTCTGACAGGCGCTCTGCTCCCAACGGACCCGCTGCTTTTCCTGGAGCTCCTGCTGAATTTCTTTCCTCTGGCATAAGGCAGGGCACAAACCCTTCCCGGGAGGAGGGGGATGCTGTCTCTGGGTGCCCTGCTGATGACGCTGTGCTGCCTTGCTCTCACATGCCGGATGGTTTGCACACACTCGATAGCACCACACACACCCCCCCACGCTGTGTGCTCACCCACACAAAACCTGGCCCAGCCACAAGCTGTGCTTGCCTCGGGGTGGCCTCGCCCCGAACTGCCACAGATGGGATCGCACGGCACTGTGTGAGCAGCGCATAAAAGATGTTTCCCTGCCCTCTCCGCTTCCCAGCCTGCACACGTGCGTGGTGCCAGGTCCTGCCCTGCCTCCGGCCGCTGCTGACACACGGCCGTGGTGCTGGGACACAGCCCTGGCTGGAAATGTCTGCGAGCGCTTTCTGGGCTACAACTTCCCTCACAAATTCTCTCCTGGGCCCAGTTTTCAGGTCTGGATTCCAGTCGCTGTCCGCGCCCTCCTTGGAACCTGCTGTCTTGGGCTCATCTCTGGTCTCACCAGCTCCCTCCCGCATGCCTGACCTTCTCCCTCCCTCTCCAGCTGCCCAGCTGCATTCTCCTTTCCTCCCTGCTCAGCCCCTGCTTGGCCAAGTCCCACCTTTCGGCCGGGATGTGGCGGGAATGCAGTTCAGGCAGCCAGGCCTTGCTGGCTTTGATCTCACCAGCTCAGCTCCCACCCACAGGAACCCGTGAGAGCGGGGGCTTGTGTGGATTCTAAACCCCAGGATCCATCCTGGATGCCCCTGTGGGCTGTCAGACCGTGCTCTCTGTCCTCTTGCTGGGCTAAAAGCCCCTCGTGCCCTCACAGCTCTGTTGCCACGGCAGAGCACCCGGAGGTGACCGTGTCCCTCTGCAGCTCCCCTCTCCAGATCAGCCCGACCAGCAAGAACTGACCCTCCCTCTCCTCTCACCTCTGCTGCCTGCACTCCCCCGGGCTCTTAGATTTGCAGAACAATTTGTCCTAGCCTGGCTCCTACTTCCACATGTTAAAAAAACACCTCCACAATCATATTTGAGCACTGTTTGTATGTGTGTGCCTGTGCAGACATCTGCTACAAATCCTCATTCTTGAAGGGGCATCTCCAAGACACAAAAGCATGGCCAGGAATGCACTTGGTGAGATGTGGCCAAAGAATCATTTGTAATATTTTTCCTCATGTTTTTTAAGTCATTAGGATTCCAGAGGAAAAGTTTTTGGCCATGTCCACATAACATAGCACTGGCCTGGCTTCCATCTGTCTCCTCTGAGACCTGGGGAGCTGAGCTCAGGATCCACCAGGAATGCAATGCCCTGAGTGGACAAAGGTAGGAACGAGATTCCCTTCCTGCTCCATCAATGATTCAACGAGTTCAGCCTTGAATTTGCTTTTTGTAAGACCTGGTGTATCTCTTACCACTCACTTGCTATTTATTTACTACATTTGGCTTCCTACAAAGCCATGGTCACCCACAGCACAGGCCTGGGGGGTCAGTCTGAGGGGATTAGGGGCAGTATCAGAGTAGCTTTGCTTCCACTGAACAAGGAAAAGGCTTTGTGTGTTCACACGGCCACAGGGAGGTCCTGATGTCCTCGTTGGAGCCAGGCTCCCAATCCCTGGGTGCTCCCGGCTGGCTGCACAGACACGTCTGGGGAAGGGACAGGACCCCAGCACACCTGAGCTGTGGGATAGCAGCACCACGAGCAGGTGAAGGTGTTTCAGTTCACCCTGAACCTCGTTCACTCCCTTTTTTTCCCCGCAGCCTGTGCTGGGTGACTCCTCAGAGGAGCTGGCCGTGGTGGCCATGCCACAGCTGCCTTTTCTCATGGGAGAAGGGCTTTGTGGGGAGCCTCTCCAAGTCAGAGATCCTCTGTTTTGTGACGCAGAGCCCGAACCAGGACATCCAGTCTGCTGCTGTGCTCCCCGGGCCTTTACAGCTCTGCTCCCAGCAGAGCAGCGCCTGGATCTGCTGCAGTGCGCTGCTGCTCTCTCCGAGAGAAAAGCCTCGTGTGGGGCGAGGAGGAAAAGGCAGGGAAAGAAGCAAACAGGGCCCTCCCAGCCCCACCAGTGCCAGAGGTACCGTTTCAGGTCACGTTTGAAACCCAATGCTGCATTTCAAAGCGCGATACTCAGACTCACGCTAAGCGCACTCATAATTAAATCAAAGTCCTGCTACTTGGCTTATGGAATGTAATTAAATCTTGCCAAAAGTCAGCTTTCATGGCCTAGCAGTCACCTAGAACAGAAAGCACAATGCACTGGACACTTCTGGCATTCCTTGTGTCACCCCAGCAGCACTTGCCCCAGGCACCATTTGCTGTATCACAGCTACACAGGTGATTTTCCAAGGATTACATTTCATTTGGATCAGAAGTTGGTGTCTAAACATGCAAAGTCTTCCCAGGTAGGCACATGTAAGGCAGGTGTAACTCTTCCCAACTCTTTCCAACCCAGCAGAGGAGAGATCATTTGAGTTTCATCAGGGCTGTGCCTTTGCACCAAGGGGTAACCCTAACCAAGCTCCAGCTCTGGCACAGGGAAGTTAGATCCATAAAATAAAAGGCGAGATGGAAACACGTAGCAGAGGCTCTGGCTGCTGGCTTCTGAAGGTTTGCAAATGCCTCCAGGTGGGAACACTCCTCTGAAGATCCCAGTGATCTGCAGGAGAGAACAGACGTACAAATACAACACACACACAGCCAGAGCCTGGGAAAATGGCAAATGTAACATTTATCCTTCTGCTTCGTGGCTGGACTCAATCTTAGAGGTCTTTTCCAACCTTAATGTATCTTTGACTGCGTCCCTTCAGTGGAAATCACTGCTTTTCCCCTCACACCTCTCACTGCTCCTTAGCAGCAGGAGTCGAGCTGGACCAAGACAATGCTGTAGCTGGAGATTTTTGTGCTTGGTGAGGGGTCACCCTTCCCCTCCAGGGATAGAGGAGCAGGGAAAACCCCCTCTGCCTGGGCCAGGCTGTTTCTGGGATGAGCAGAGTCCAGAAGAGCCCTGGCTGCCAATCTGAGGAGGAACCTCTTCGCCAGAGAGAGGGAGAGGGAGCCTTGTGAGCAGGCAGGGACAGGTCACAGCTCACAGACCACGGCAGAGAAGGTGGCGTCCCTGGAGGTGTTTAAGGAAAGTCTGGATGTGGCACTCAGTGCCACGGTCTGGCTGACAGGGTGGTGTTAGGTCACAGGTTGGACTCGATGATCTCAAAGGTCTTTTCCAGCCTGATTCTGTGTGATTCTGACTGTGGCAGACCAGGAAAGGAGGTGCAAAAATTACTGATGAGGCAAGAGAGTAAAGGAGTGGGTGATGTTCTGGGAAATAGAACCATTAGAGATGATAAAATACCCTGCTGAGGACAGAACCTGGACAAGGACAGGCCGTTCTCCCTGGAGTCCCACATTCTGGAAGCTGGGACCTCCCTAAGTGCTGCAGTGGAAGGCTGACCTAGGGCAAGGCACCGAGAAATGCCCAACTTGCTGACTCCAAGCCCTGCTGCTGCTGTGGGATGTCCAGCCCGGGGGAAGAGCAGAGGACAGCCACACCAGAGTTCTCTGCCACCTTCTCACCCAGCTACAGCCACAACCCCGACTGCTGGGGTCAGCAGAATTACCCTTTATTGCCAGATGACAGCATGCAGCAGCTCTAAAGGCAACAAAATTCATCCAGCTGCCTTTTCTACGAGTGTCTGTTCTCCAAATGCAGTCAAAGCCACTTTCAGCTAGTTTCACTTATAAAAAGTCCAGCAAACCTGCGAATTTTACACAAAATGTGAGCCATAAAGCATCAAAGGTTCTGTTGGAGGGTTGGTGAACTTTAGCAATGCCTTTGATGAAAATGGTCTGAGTTTCAAGTGTGTAATGAAACCCCAAATCATTCAAGTTTCACATGGTTGCAAATATTTCTCACAGTTCTGATCAAAGGTGTATTCAGCAGGGAAGAGGCTTTGATTTTGCAGTACAGGGGACGTGCTGAAATTTTCAAAGCCAGGCCCTGGGATTTAGCTGAGCAGTTCTTGGAAGCAACACAGCTAAACTTAGCAGTGCTTAGGGGGAAGGAAGGCGAAGGTGCCATGTTTGGATTACTCCTGTTACCCCTAAACCCCTTCCCAGGGGGAAGCTTTAATCCCACCAGGGAGCCCAGGAGGCTGCAAGCCCCAGCAGCAGGTTTGGCTTCTACAGCTGCCCTCCCTGCACATTTATTTCCAGTGCTCTTCCCTGACTGCTCTCTCCCGGCTGCTGACACTGCTGCTCTGTGCACGGCACTTCAGAGGGAAAGCTGGAGTGTTTGGAGGAGGAGGAGGAGGCATTAATGCTGCAGGACTGGCTGCTGACCCACATTCCAGCAGACAGGCACTGGGAAGGGCTCCCTGGCTGCCCATCCAGGATCCCTCCACCACCTCGTGTGTCCCTGGCTAGCAGGAAACAGGAAAGCAGCCTCATCCTTGCCTGTGCCCAGCCAGGAGACCCAAATCCCCCCGGAGGCAGAGGCATATGTAAATGTCTGGGTTTGATACCACCGCCGTGCTGGGAAGTCTTCATTTGTGACAACAATTTCCATAGCAACAGACTGAGCTCGCTGGCAGGACTGGGGACCCCCTGGAAGAGCAGGTGGAAGGAGGGAACAGAGAAAGCACAAAATGCTGTGGAGAAGCAGCTAGCAGTGTTTGTGTCAGCAGAGTGCCAGGCTCCAGCAGGGCAGAGCTCCCGAGGAAAGGGAATTCTCCTGGAATCCGGTGCAGAGGATGCTGTGACGGCGTCAGGCTGGGGCTAAGGACACACAGACTGTGCCCGAACCTCATCTCCTCACCCTGAGGTGCCCCTGCACAGCCTAGGGCTGCTCTCCCTGCTGGGACACCGTCCCTGTCCCAGGGGACACCTCACAGGAGGCAGAGGAGCCCTTTAACCCTGTGGGCAGAGGTGTGCAGGGCAGGGATGGATCCCATCCAGGGCAGCAGGTGGGAGCCCTTCCCACAGCCCTGCGGGTGGTGGCTCTGGCCCCACATCCCCTCCCTGGCCTGTTTGTGTCCCCAAAGGCAGCAGCGAGCAGCACTGACCAGCAACGCTGACCAGCAGCTCTGACCAGCAACGCTGACCAGCAGCGCGGACCAGCAGCCCGAGCCAGGGTCAGCCACAGCCCAGCCCATGTTGAGACACTGCCTTTCAACCCACAGTTACCTGCAGAGAAGCAAAGCTGTGTCTGACAGCAGCCACAGCTCTGTTACACCACAGCTACACTGCAGAGGCCGTTTTCCCTAAGAACAGCCCATTTTCCAGGCAGCCTGGCATGATTCTACAGTTCATTCCCACAGCCAGTTTCCAATCAGTACAGATAATGTGCACAAGCATCACAGAGCCATCAACTGCTGCCCCAGGGGCAGGAACAGAGTCGGCTCAGAGAGGGCTAGGACTTTTTTTAGGCAACAGCAAGTTTTGCTGGCTAATGTGTTCTTCTTCTTGATAATTTTGTTATTTTCCCTGAGACATTACAGTAAGTGGCCTGGTAGCCCCTTGTGGTTCCATCAGATAAATCACATCACAGCAATTTAACCTCAGAGGTGGCACTTCAGGCTGGCACATCTCACTTCTGGGAGTCCAGAGGCCTTGATGCAGAGAGCCCTGCAAAGCCAAGGCAGATTTTTCCTCCCTGCCTACCCAACTCCATATTTAGTTGTTTTTATTGTCCAAATAAGAGGCTGCTGTAATACCAGCTTCAAAGACTGGAAGCCCCAAGGGCAGAGAACATCCAGCACCACAGAAATCTTGAGCAGCTGTAGAATTAATTGATTAAACACTTCACCCAGCACCACCAAACACCACCATCCCTGAAATTCAAGCCTCATAAAGGCCTTGATGCTTCTTGAGAAAGTGACAAATATGTTGAGGAGCTTTTCTTGCACAGATTCTCTGAAGCCCTGGGGGCTTTAGTTGTTGAAGGCAACATCACTGTAAGAATTGGAGCTATTTCCTTTACTAAAATCAGTATAGGATGCCCCAACAAGGTTTTAGGGTGTCTGCGTGGGTTCAGGTATTTATCAATAATTCCTACAAATATTCAGTTTTGTTCTTGCTACGGAACCATCCACTTACTAGAACCACCACCTCACTGTTTGTGTCTCCTACCCCATCACTCCTAAAGTTAAAGAGTGCCAGGAAAAAAATTAACAAAAAACCCCTCCAAACCAACCCCTCAAAAAACCTTAAGTGCAAGAAAAGCTTTTTTACAAAGCTTACACATATAGAGGCCCTCATTTATCCAGGTTAACTCACACTATTCCCTACCTCTAACCAATATCCTGAGCAAAAACCATCTCTCCCCTCACCCCAACACACTCACAAGCATTTTAGGAGCCAACCCTTTATTCCTCGGGAGGGTAAACACTCAGCTTCCTGCCTGATTTGCTGAATTGGGTATTTTCTCCCCCTTCACACAAACGAGCAGTTAATTATTTACCAGCCTGTCTGTAATGCTCTAGTTTACATGCTGGAATTTACATGATTTATTAAACAAAATAGCATTTAGAAAGGAATCCTGTCACGGAGATGTCATCCTTAAAGGAGACCGAGCAGTTTTTCCTGGAGAAGGAGATAAATTGAGGAATTGCTGCCCATGCCTCCTTTTGTTTGCATCCATTTACAGCCTGCAGGAGCTCCCTCCTCGCTGCCATCCCCAGGCTGGGGCTGAAGTCTCATCAGCTGGCTGACCCTGGTGAGGATGTTGGTGAGGCAGCAGGAACTGCTTCCTGACGAAGATCACGCATCAATCATGAGTTCCAGAAGAAGTGTCCTAAAAATCTTTAGGAAGATTTCTTTTAGGAAGATTTCCTGAAGGGAAGGTCAGCTTTAACTCTGTGTTTTTAGTGGCCCTGGGAGCACAACAGCAAGAACTTAAATGGGTGTTTAACCCTTGCAAGGGGGTTTCTTCTCTTTTAAGCCAAGTCTGTTTCTTTTTCTGCTGTGAAAATCCGATTTAGTCAGACAGAACCTTTGATAGTGGTTGTGGTGAATCGTTTGGCTGAAAAGCTTTACAAATGCAGAAAGAGATTTCATTTTCCTATTTAATATTTTTTGTGTGTTGTAAAACAATATCCCATTTAGGAGGAAACTGCTGCTGCATATTCTTGAGTATTATTCATACCAGAAACAGACTGCGATGCTGTAGAGCCTGACTAATTCCTGACTGGGAATTGCTCCATGCTTCTCAGAGCTGGACCTTCTGAAAACTCAGCCAGAGCCTCCAGCAATTAGCTGAGCTCGTCTCCCTTAAGTGCAAATAAACCCTGATGCATTTAAGGATGAGTCAAAATGGTTGAAACTGAACTTCAAATAATAAACATATCAATCATTGTCCCCTGACTGGATCACACCTGTATCAATCACGATCTTCACAGCCGGCGCAGCTCCTGCACTTCCACTGCTTCAAGTACCAATGTCCTTGCACTTGGCACGGGTGTTCTGCAGTCCCTAACTCATCTTTTGTCAGCCAAAATGCCTTCTAATTTCCTATTTTTGACAAGCAGGGATGATCCATCACTGCTAAAACAATAGGTTCATTTGTTATTGCAGGAAAGGATGCAACTGAATAGAAGTTACATTGCGAAATCTGTAAATAAGAGGAATTTGGCTGTGAAGTGAAAATTAGATGTATTCAAATAGAAACAAAGTGAACTTTTGGGCAGTGGCAGTGCTTAAATCACTGAGCCAGGTTACTGAGAGGTGGATATGGAGCCTTTTGAACTGAGGTCCAGAGTCCTTTCCAAATGCTCAGTTCTGCTGCCAGTCCTGGCTTTGATGTAGAACTCCTGGGGTGAACATTGGGTTATCAGGGAGATCAGGCTCGATGATCAGAATGGTCCATTCTGGCCTTAAAATCCCCAGCAAGCTGGAGCAGAGAGTGTGAGGATGAAATTTTCAGCGCTGACACTGATGTCCCTCTTCTTTTGCAGAGCTGAGCTGTGGAAACGCTCGCCAGCAGCGGAGTCAGCACAGCAGAGTCTGTGGGAACCCAGCAAGATTACTGGGAAATATCACCTCCCATCCCGTGGGGATGTGAGCAATGGAGAGGGTGACTCTGCCCCACTGGTGACAGCAGAGGAGTGCTCCCACCCCTCCTGCTGCCTGACTGCCTCTGGACCCTTGGCAGGCTGGAATGGGTGGAACTAATGTGTGACTGCAGGCTGTTCTGAGCCTGGCTGCAGCGAGCCTCCAGCCAGGGGGGACGCACACAGTGAGCCCTGGTTCTGTGTTTTCCTCTCGTCTTGCAGCACAGCAGAAAGACGTGTGCACAATCACAGATAAGGACGTCCATCCGGTGACATCCAGCAGTGCCCAACTCGGGAGATAAAGCTGGGACTAAACCTCCTTTTAGCTGAACCCAGGTAGTGCTGGGCCCGAGAGCTCCTGCAGCACCAGGGGACGAAGACATAGAGAGAGTGCAGGATATGATGTGGGAAAGACAAACTCCCCTGACACGAGTCCCTCCTGGATCGTGGCCTGGAGTGCTGCTGCCTGCCCCATTCCCTGTTCAATGAATGCTCTCGGAACAAAAAGATGAACAAATCATTATCAGATGAGGCAAAAAGAGAAACATCTCAAGACACATCCACCCCCTGCCTATGAGGCTGGAGCTGCAGTGTTTGGTTACCAGGATAACAGCAGCAGTGCGAATTTCCACCTGGACTCTGTGTGCCCCAGCTGTGACCTGAATGTACCAGCTCCACAACACAATGGGAGTCTGGCGCCTGAAAATGGGGAATTTAGGTTGGATATTGGGAAGAAATTTTTTACTGTGAGGGCAGCGGGGCCCTGGCACAGGGTGCCCAGAGAAGCTGTGGCTGCCCCTGGATCCCTGGAAGTGTCCAAGGCCAGGTTGGACGGGGCTTGGAGCACCCTGGGACAGTGGAAAGTGTCCCTGCCCATGGCAGGGGTGGCACTGGGCGGGCTTTAAGGTCCCTTCCAACCCAAACCATTCCATCATTCTGTGAATGGTGGCTGAGCACCCAGGAAATGACCTGCAGTCAGCAAACGCTCTGGAGACTCACTGGGAGCTTCTCCACCAACCCCAGTGGGCACTGGATTGGATTTGTAGGGTTTTAACTCAGGTGAATCCTGCAATATCCTCTGGGATGCCCTGTGGGCTGTGAGCAATGCTCAGCAGGAGCTCTGGGGGCTCCAACCCTTGCTGACCCAGAGATGGGAAAGCTGAGGAGTTCCTGGCTCAGTCCTCGTGCTCTGAGCCCAGCACTGCCCATGGTTTGCTCATTTTGTGTACATGTTTATCCTGCTCCCAGATGGGGAGTCACAGGATCCCTCTCAGACAGGTTTTATAAGGGCTTTGCTTGTCAGACCCTGCCTGCAGCATCCTGGGAGGAAAATTCCCAGCAAGGATGAAAGTGCCACCTCAAACAAGGAGCCTGCAGAGGCCAGCAGTCCTCAGGACACAGGGCCAGGCGTGTGGCTTTGTGAGCAGCCTGTCTAGAGCACGTGTTCCCCTGGGACTGCATAAACCTAGGCTGTCTTCTGCTGTGTGCATCCCACTGGAGCAGCTCTGACTTCAGAGGCACCACTGAGCTGGCAGAGAGAGACAGAAAAGGTGGCAGTTGCTTTGGACTCCAGCTTCTGACTCTGTCTTTGGAGCTGAACCCTCCTCATCTGCAGACTTGGCTGGATTTACACAGGGCATCCTGATTCTCCCTCTCGTCTGCTTCAAACATGAGATTAGGCAAAGCATTCAAAATCGAGGACAACCACCAAAACCCACCTTGGTCACTGAATAAACAAAGCCAGGCCTCCAGACAGTGAAATCAATTCCTGTTAGTATTCTGTGCCATGCAAGAGGAGCAATTCCACTTAGCTCTGCCTTAAATGCCACGGTGTGTCACCCTTTGCAGAAACTGATGGTTCCATTTCGAGCACATTGATCTCCCATGGAATCAATGGCTCTGAGCAGGTTCACCTGTCCCGTGCTCGGAGCAGACTCAGCTGCCCAGTCCCTGCAGGTGTGGGGGGCTGAAAGTGTCACTGCAGCAGGAGGAGCTCCTGCTGTGCTGCTCACACTTGTGGCACGCCCAGCTCCAGGACAGAAGGGGGGGTTCAGTGAACTCCTTCAGGAGCTGATTCCTGCAGGAGCAGCCAGAGGTCCTGTCTAGCAGGAGGTCACACATGGACAAGGGAATCTGCTCCCCTCTTCCACTACCAGCCTGAAAACCTCACCCTCAGGCAGGGCCGGCCCCGGGCAGCCCGAGGGCTGTCAGAGGAATTCTGTGAGGAGCCCGTGGAATGACCCGGAGGGAGGCTGGAGGCTGGATGAGGTGCTCTGCTGCAAGGCCAGCTGCTGGCAGGGCCAGCTTCAGAGCCCCTCCACGGACTGTGATCCTGTCACCCTGCCGGGGACCCCGCGAGCTCCACGGGAGATGAGCAGAACCCACAGGGTGAGGAGGACGCTTCCAGCCCCTGGAGCTGCCTGAGGCTCTCAGGCCTTTCCAGCTGGATCACAATGGTGAGACAAGGGAATGCTGCCGTGAGGAGCACCCTGGAACTCACCATCCTCCCACCTGGGGCCACGTGAGAAATGGGGTGTGCACGTGATGCCTCGGAGCACCCACTGCTGTCCCGCCAGGCACAGCGGGAATTCTTGCTCCAAAGGTCGATCAGACTGGGGGGATTTTGCCACTTGGAAGGTCCTGAGATGGCTCCAGGCTGAGGGGGAACAGGGCTTGGGCATCTCCTGGCAGGTGTGACCAGCCTGTGGGTGGGGGCGGCAGGTCCTGCTCAGTGCTCAGGGAAAAGCCGACCCTGGCTGTGGGGTCAGGAAGGGATTTTTCCCTGGGACAGATTGGCTGTGGCCCCCAGGAGCTTTTGACTTCCTCTGCAGCATGGACCATCCGCACTTGCCCGGTCTCTGGTCCCTTCTGGCCAGGTTGCTGCCTGCTCACACACCACAGAGGTGTCCTCGTGCCCTGCACTGGGAGGACAAAGGCTTCTTGTCCCACGGGGGGGACTGGGGAGTGTCCCTGGGGTTTTTGTGCCTTCCTGTGCAGCACTGAGCACGGCCAGGGCTCCTCTGGGCCAGTCTGGCTACGTGGCTGCTGCTCCTGCTGGGCGATCCCCAGGTGCCCTGCTTTTGGGTGGGGTGAAGCTTTCTTTGCCCTCAGGGTCAGGGACTCCCCTGGGCCTCACCTGAGAAGTGACAACACCTTTTTCTGCAAAAAAGGTGCAGGAAGTGCATGATCAGGTGAGCCTGTAAGCTCCAGGGACAGGAAAGTCGGGAGTGTTGTGGACGATGGATCCCTGGGACAAAGAGTCACCTTGTCCTCAGTGAGGAGGACATTTACTCAGGCTGGCTGATCCTGAGTCTTCCCTCAGAAGAAAACTGCCTGGACACGTTTACACGGGCAGACAGCGACAGGACAAGGAGGAAAGGTTTTAAACTAAAAGAGGAGAGATTGAGGTTAGCTGCTAGGAAAGAATCCTTCCCTGTGAGGGTGGGGAGGCCCTGGCACAGGGTGCCCAGAGAAGCTGTGGCTGCCCCTGGATCCCTGGAAGTGTCCAAGGCCAGGCTGGATGGGGCTTGGAGCACCCTGGGACAGTGGAAGGTGTCCCTGCCCATGACAGGGGGTGGAATGAGTGGGCTCTGAGGTCCTTTCCAACTGAAACCGTTCCACGATTCCAGCCACTCCTCTTGCTGGGATCTCTCAGGGTGTGCAGAGGTGACAGATGGAAAGCGTTCCCACATGGGACATTGTTAATTACTGGGCCCAGCTGAGGTTAACACGACGGCTGGGCACTGCCTCTGAGCACTGAGGGCCATTTTGGGCACAGGGGACCTTTCCCAGCGGGGCTTATTGGGGGGAAGCAGAAATAAAGAGCAAAATAATTTTCCCATCTTGCTCCTTAGGCAGAGCAGGAGGGCAGATGATGCTTGAAAAGAGGCTTATAACGGGATAAGTGAAATATTTGATGAGAAAGCTGCCCTCCCTCCTCCGCTGGACACACTGGGAGGGAAACCCAGCCGGTGGAAAACAGAGTGCAGGAGTTGCATAAAGTTCTCCAGCTGCATTCGAGGTGGCTGAGCTTTACTCAACATTATTTCACATCCTTCATTCACATGCCACTGATGCTCTGATGGGCTGTATTTATCAAGCTCCTGTGACGGTCTCTGCTGAACTTTGACCATCAGTCTATCTCCTTCTGCCTGCCTGGAGCTGACTCCATTTTTCAGGAGCGGTGTGCCAGAGGGACGTGCTCTGCAGGAATTTGTCACTGCCCTGCACACGCCCCTCCGGAGGCGAGCGTGGCTCTGCTCTGCCGCTCTGTCCTCAGTCTCCGGGAGGTTTCTGGGTGCAAAACCCTCTCCCAGAGGGAGAAGTGCTTCCCTGGCACAGTTTTGCTCCACAGGCACCTTCTCATCCCTCTGAGCCCTCCATGTGCTGACATCCCTGCAGCACAAGAAGGGATGGACTGAGGAGCACAGGGGCTTTTTGACTAAATACTTATGGAAAGTACCTGTGACACTTTGCTGTGTGCTTACACCACTGCCTGCAGCAGAATCCCAGCTCAACAAACCCGGTTTCTCTCCATTCTGGGCAATGCTCTCAGGGATGCACAGGGTGGGGTTGTTGGGGTGTCTGTGCAGGGCCAGGAGTTGCACTCAGTGATCCCCGTGGGTCCCTTCCAGCCCAGGATATTCTGTGATTCCGTGGTTTTTGAGAAACCTCAGAGTAATCTGGGAATTTCCCAGTATGTAAAGAAATATAATTTGCTCAGTGGGCATTAGACCCAAGAACTTTAACTGTTCCCATCTGGTTTTGGGTCCATGGCAGGTACAGCTCTGTCCCACTCAGCCCTTTGTTGTCCTTCTCAGCATCTCTGGGATGTTGTAGGGAAGTCTAAAGGCAGGTCTGAGCTCTCTGCCTTGGCCCTGGTGCAGGTGCCAAGCCTGCGCCCCAAGCAGCTCACAAACCACGTCCAGGGTTGGAAGCCCAGAGAAGATTCAGAGTGACAAATGAAAATATTACAAAATAGGAGCTGGAAGTGATTTCCTCCTTTTCTGACCTATTGTTAATGCAGTTGTAGGGGAAATGCTAAACTCCACTGCTCTGATCTTGGCTTGTAACGAGCTCTCCAGCACCTCTGCAAGGAATTGTATTTTAGCCTGACAGGTTTTAGAATTTAATTTTCGGTGGTTTAGAATTTGTGACCTCCCCAGCTCACCTGAGCTCACGGAGCACAAAAACATTGGCTGTTTCTCCTCACCACACAGAAAGATACTTCCCCAAATTTCCCTTGGAAGTTTTAGATCTGGATCTGTGGGGAATGAAGGAAATAAAGTACTCCTCATGAACATTAAGCTGAAGCAACTCTGCCTATTCCTAGAGCTGGGCTTCAGAGCTTTTCCGCCTGGTTTCCAATCATTTGTGGAAGGTGTGGTTTTCATTTGAAACCAATGTTGGCCAAAGCAAAAACCTCCTGAGTAGCTGGGGTCCTGCTGCGTCCCTGTGGCAGCAGCATCACAGTGCTGGATCCTGGTGGATTTTCCTGTCAAACCAGACAGGAGCAGCTTGATTCCAACACCTCCGGAACAGTCCAAGTGACCAGGCAGGCTCTGCAGGGCTCAGCGGCCTCTCAGCTTAGGCAGAGCATGGACTGGAGGCCAGAGCCCACAACTCTGATTTCACTGGGTTTGGAAGAGGTTTTCCTTGGCCCACGTGGTGCCCCCCAGGGTGTGGGCCACCATGGGCAGCTCTGAGCTGGCCATCCTGTCCCCCCTGAAGGTGTCGGGTACAGTTTGATGTGGTGGGGTCACAGGGACGAGGGACCTGAGTAGCCTGGCCAGAAGCAGCCTGGCCAGAAGCAGCCTGGCCAGAACCAGCCTGGCCAGAACCAGCCTGGCCAGAAGCAGCATGGCCAGAACCAGCCTGGCCAGAAGCAGCCTGGCCAGAAGCAGCATGGCCAGAACCAGCCTGGCCAGAACCAGCCTGGCCAGAAGCAGCATGGCCAGAAGCAGCATGGCCAGAAGCAGCATGCCCAGCACCTCACCCCGCCCATTTCCCTTTGGGAAGAGTTCACCTGCCAGAGCAGGGTGGGACACAGCCCAGAGGAGACTCTGCAGAGCCGGCCGGGCCCAGGGCCCCCCTGGGCGAGGATGAGGAGCAGAGACCCTGCAGACGCCCCTGCCGTGGACTGGATCTCTTTACAGAGCCTGGATTTCCTGCTCATCTCCTGCTGAGCCTTGCCTGCTGCGTGCATCCCAGCTGCTTTTGGATGAAATGTGACTCTGGTGCTGCCGAAGCTCTCTGGCAGGGAGGAGAAGGAGGAGAAGGAGAAAGAAGAGAAGGAGGAGGAGGAAGAAGAGAAAGAGGAGGAGGAGGAGGAGGCCGCCCTGTGAGTCGATGCCCAAGCCCAGGACAGAGGGCAAGGCAGGGCATGGCAGGGCTTGTCCTCAGCGTGTGCTGAGCTCAGGCAGACTGGGACCAAGAGCCTACTTCGTGTTGAAGTGAAGAGAACCAGCTGCTTCTTGAAATGGCAGGATGCCCCCCATGCCATCCCCATTAATGTCAAACTGGCTGTAAAACAGGTGTTTGAAGCCTTTATATATTCCCTGGCCAGGTTGGAATCTTGCTTTTAACCCTCTAAAATAGTTGTCTAGACCTTCAGCAGCTACTGGGTGCTGTTTCTGGAGCAGGATGTGCTCTCACCCCCTTCCAGTGCAGGCAAGGCAAGGAGCAGAGCCCAGACCAAAGGGCTGAAAGGGTTAAAACTCCCCCGTTTGCCTGGCAGATAAACAGGACCCAAATCAGTGACAAAGGCACAGCAGCGCTGGCGAGGAGCCGGGTGGGATGGGCCATTAGCCTTCGGGACTGGGAAATGTGCAGCCCAATCGCTGCGGCTGCCCCGCCGAGGGATGAGGAGCTGGGCACCGGGAGCGAAGAGCTCCTTCCCAAGGGCATCCTGAGCAGCCTGGCTGCTCTCCAGCACAGGCCTGGTGGGAGCTGGAACCAGACCCCTGGGGTGGGTGCTACGGGAGGAGAATGTGCAGGCTGCGAGAAGTCCAAATATAGCTTTAAAATGCAGCACGAGCTGAGTGAGGGCTGGTGCTCAGCACGTGGGGAAAGCAACTTAGTGGTGACAGGTGCCTGAGCACCGATACCGTCTCCAAAGGGGGTGCATTTGCATTAGAGGAAGCACAAGGAATAGATTAAATGTATATTTAGGAGAGTCCTTTCAGGCTTGGAGCTTCTGGGTGGCTGGAGGCAACTTTTGTTCCAGACAGGGCAGGAAGCTGCCAACAAAATCAGCCTCCTGGGGCTTGATTATCGGGGAGGAGTAGAGGAAAAGGGAGGCTGGGTAAGAGCTGGGGGCCAGAGGCAGGTGTGGGAGGTGGTTTGGGAGGATCTGCTGAGGAGGACATGGATGAGGGCTGGAGAGGACTTCAGGGGAGGCTGGGGATGGTGAGAGGTATCCTGAGGCATCAATCCGGCATTTGTCTCTGCTGTCTAGTAAACAACTGGTAATCACCATCTCCAGCCCTCTGTCCTGGAGGTCCTGGAGAGCTCCAGCAGCTTTCTGCTGCTCCTCATTATAGCTTAGCTGGAGGACTTGCTGTGGGTCAGAACATCCAAATCCTGCTGATTAACTCTGTGAGAAATCAGTGCTGCTGGACCGTAGGATACTTTTTCTTCTCAGCTTTTATTTTTTATAAGAATCCATGAGCTGGGGGCCATTTGTAAGTTGGCAAAGTCAGGATCTCAGAAGCTGAGACATCCTAAATCCACCTCTGGTTATGTGGGATGCAATTCCTTCTAATGAACTGTGCATGCAAGAGCTGCCCTGCCCCTGCCAGCACAGTCCCTGCAGGTGCTTGGTTATCAGCTATTTTCTATCAGCTGTTTTCAGGGGGCTGCCTGGCTGATTAACTGGGATTCCAGATACCTTCTCTTGGTTGGTGACTATTTCAGCACGTGCTAAAATGTGTTTGGGAACAGTGTCCCGAGATGGAGCCCCAAGGGATGTAATTCAGCATTCTCCAGGATGAGTAAAACATTTGAAATACACTTCTTGTACAGATGATTGAGAAGAATCTGTGCAGGTGTCCCAGCCTGCCCAGCACGGGGCTCCGTCCCAGCCCAGAAGTGCTGATGCCCTTTCTTAATCAGCCTCTAATTTCTTCCTTCCAATTCCTTCCGAGGCAATGATCGTGCTGCACAGGTTCTTCTCCTCCCGAGTGATCTCTCAGAAGCCTTGGGTGGTGTCTCAGCGACCTGGGAGGAGCCCCTGGCTTGGAAGTGGCCGGATGATGATTGAGGGGGATGTAGAACAGGGAAGGGATTTTGCAGGGATCAGGAGAGGGAAGTTGCAGTGCCTTGGAGGTGAAACTCTCTGACTGGCACGTTTTGCTGCAGCTGCCAGAGTCAGAAGTGATTTCGGTGCCAAACCTGAGCTGTAATTATTGCTAATGGTGTCATGTTGACTTTGCTGCTCGTAGTGCTCAGCACAAAGGTGGGTTCAGTAAACACAGGAAACTAAAGCCAATTCATGATAAAAACCAGGACTTCTGCAAGTGTGTGCCTGAATGAAGGGAGTAATGTGTGGCAACACTCATTCCAATCAAAATAACAAATTTTCCAGCATTTTCTGATCCGTTCTGTCCATTCCTCATCAGCATTCATAGAAGTAAATTGTGTTTGTGAGAAGTTCTGTGAGAAAAGGAGTGTCTGAATATTAATGGCAATTACAAGAAGTGACATGCAGCTGTGTGTGGAAAAGCTGGAGGAGAAGCTCTCCGTTGCCCAGCGTGTGATCTTGGGGGATTTTGCACAGTTTTGCAACATCTCTGGCAACGAAAGGGGTGCAAATGTAGGATCAAGGGACTGATCAAGCTCTGTGGGCAATAAACAGCTGATACTCAAACTAAACGAACTCTGGGGAAATCCCTGGCTTAGACTTCTTCTGCCTACAACATTTAGCTCATGAATAAATAAATAAATAAATAAAATAGTTACTGGGTTATTAGGGTAGGCTGTGAAAAAACCCCACCTACTGACTCCAACAGTTTCAGGTTTTCACCTTAAATTCTCCAAGCACAACTTGCAAGCAAACTTCAGTTTGTGAAGAAAATAGAGTTGAATTTATTACTCAGTCCTATGACCAAGCAACTGTGCAGAGTTTTGTTCTGGGGCCAGGGACTGCTGCCTCTGCTACTTCTGAGGAGAAAATTACCCACCAGCAAACGGGGCACAGCAATGACTCTCTGAACAGAGATCTGTGTATTAAGGTAAGGATAAAAATCGACTGCTAGGAATTCGGGATTGTTTCCTGGTTTGCACAAATGCAGATCTCAGCCGGGCTGATGCCAGGGTGTGGTTTCTGTTCCAGCCCCTCTCCTTGTCCCCAGTCGGTGGGGTGATCATCCCAGTGCTGCCTGAGCTGCTGTTTGTGCCTGTACTGTTCATTTGTGTGCTCTTGATCCTTCTGCCTTAAGTTCCAGTCTTGCAGGGGGTTGCTCCTGAGTTTCTGCCTAAATCTAAATTAGGGATGAATGTTTAGTGAGATCTCTGCTCAGCCACCCTGGGCTGCTCTCCCTTTCTGGATCTGTGTGTGTTCCCATTGGAGTCAACTCCTCAGAAAAATTTCCTAAGGGGTTTTTTTTTCCTTCTTTTTGCTTATCAGATAATCCCAGAATGGTTTGGATTAGGAGGAGCTTCAAAGACCATCTTGTTCTACCTTCCACTATCCCCAGGCTGCTCCAAGCCCCATCCAACCTGGCCTTGGACACTTCCAGGGATGGAGCAACCACAGCTTCTCTGGCAGAGTTTGTTTCCTTTTTAACCAATGCTTGTCCTTGACCTCTTTTCCTTATTTTGAATGACAAACTATTTCAAACTGTTTCATTTTATTCTGAAGGAGTGTTCATAGCTGGTCCCCACTGCTGTTTCTGCTCCTCTATTGCGTGGCCCAGCCTCCTTGTATTCTCTGAACCTACAGGCTCCAAATCCGCTGTCTGTGGCTATTGTGGATATTGATGTGCTCTCTGGTTGGACAAGGTTGCTTGTAAACTGCTTCTAAATTAAAATAATAATAATTAAAGAATAAACACCAACCAAAGGGGGTCCCCCAAAGGACCCAAGTTAATTTAATGGGAAGTTCATGGGGACATTTGGAAGTGTTTTCTTGGCTCTAAAACCTGTGGTTTGTGCGTCCTTTTCTCTGCAGGGCCTTGGGAAATAGAAGCAGGACGAGGGACAACCAAATTAAATTTTACATGGTGAGACTGGTTTAAATTTTTAACTGCTTAGACTGCTGCCACGTTTTGGTACAGAACCAGGGAGAGCTGTTGCCAGACTGATTTGGGGGAGAAAAGCCTTTTCCATACCTAAACAGCAGAGAGAAGGGATCACCTGGATGAAACCTGCTTGACAAGAGCGTTATCCCTGGAGCTGCTTCTCCTCCTCTGTGCTCTGCTCCCGTCTCTCAGCTCCCTGCCTGCCTGTTGTTCTCCCCAGCTGTTTGTCGTGCCTGTCCCCGTGATGAGTGCAGCCCCAAACTGCTGCCAGCATTCCCAGCCTGCAGGAAGGATGCTCTGGTGCTCCTTTGAGGAGGAGCAGTGGCTTAAGCCAAAGCCAAGGAGCAGCGGAGCAGGCTGGAGAAAATTGCCTGATGGAGAAAAATGACTTTTGTCAGAGTGCTCCTGAGTGCTGGCACCGTGCAGCGGGGCTGGGAGCTGGGCTGGGCTCTCAGCCTGCCTGGGAGGCAGTGGTTATACACCATCAGGCTGGGAACGCTGCTGCTCCCTCCGAGCAGGAGCACGGGGAGATAAAGGGACAGCGGATCGTGTCTGGGTGTGCTTTTCCTTCCTGCCACTCGGGGTTTAAACGCCTCTGATGGAAGCTTTGTGCAGCTTAACCCAGAGGAGAAGGCAGACACTCGGCAGGCAATAGGAGATCGTTTTCACTGAGGCTTTTTGCACTATTGAAAGGCTACAGGGCCTAAATGGAGATCTCAGTTTCTTCCAGAAGGAAGTTTTCTGGGGAGATGCCATCTAGAAACACTCTTTTAACTTCCCAAACTTTGGGATGAGAGGTTGGATGTTCAAATATCTGCAGGGATCATAGAATCCCAGATTGGTTTGGGTTGAATGGACCCTAAAGCCCATCCAGTGCCACCCCTGCCATGGGCAGGGACACCTCCCACTGTCCCAGGCTGCTCCAAGCCCTGTCCAGCCTGGCCTGGGACACTGCCAGGGATCCAGGGGCAGCCACAGCTTCTCTGGGCACCCTGTGCCAGGGCCTCCCCACCCTCCCACGGAACAATTCCCTCCCAATATCCCACCTACCCCTGTGGCAGTGGGAAGCTGCTCCCCCGTGTCCTGCCATGCTCTGGTAAATGGTCTCTGTCCGTCTTGCAGGCTCCCTGTCCGTAATCCCGCGCTCCTGGGTCCTGTAGGGATGGAGGCCGTTCCTTTAACCAGGACACGGCCGATGTCCCCCCAAAGCCCCGAGCAGCACCAGGCAGGGATGTGTGGGACTGATCCCCAAGGAGGAATTCCCTGGGAGCTGCCAGGGTGTGCTGGGTGGGCAGCAATCCCTGGAAGGGCAGTGCTGGGAGCAGCAGGGTGCAGGGAACCAGCGGGTGCCTGAAGGATTTTATTCCTATTAATTTTTTCCCATTTCCAAGGCTGGGAATGACAGGAAATTTTTATTACGTGAGAACGGTACCCATTTCTTTACTCTGTAGGCTCCAGCTGATAACTGAGAGTTAAAGACCACGATAATTCTCCTTTACAATGCATCCAAGATCTGTTCTTACATCCTGGAGTAGTTCTTTCTCACAGGAGTTGAATCCTTGACTTTAAAGACATTGGTCCCACAAACAAAGACTCAGAACTGTGTTTTACATCTGCCTTGTACAGAATGTGGGTTAGGGGATGGGTGCTGGAATTGTTATTTCTGTCCCTGTTAGGAAGGTGTGATTGCCTCTGTCCCAGGGTAAGAACCTGCTCCAGGGGCAGATTCCCTGCCCATGGCAGGGGGCTGGAATGAGCCAAGCTTTACGGTTCCTTCCAACCCAAACCATCCTGGGATTCTGTCACTCTCTGATTCTACAGTGAATAACTGGGAAGTGGCTCCAAGGGAAACTTAGTGAGATGCAAAATACAAGATGTCAAGATCTGACAGTGTTCATTGCTCGTAAGGAGACATCTAATAACTCATCAGTGAATGTAAATGTCATATCACTCCTAAAACATTGTGCATTCTCTATCAACCAGAATAATGACTGATTATAAATGTTCCAGCGCACAAAACACCAACAAAACAAAAGGGAAGCGTGAAATTAAATTAAAGAAATAAAGTGGAAAATAATAATAATAATAATAATAATAATAATAGTAATAATAATAATAATGCTACACTACCTTGCTATTTTAATCCTCTTCATCTGGAAGGGTCCCAGAGCCTGTGGGCAGGCTGGGCTGCTCCGGACAAGTCTGACCACACAAACACAAACCTGAGTTTTTCCAATTCTTTCTGGACTGGCAGTGAGGCAGACACAGAATTCTGGGAAAAATGAAATGCTTTTGGAAGGTTTCTTTGCAGTTACAAGCACTGGAAAATGAGAGTTGGCAGCAATAGCAGGTGAAATCACAGAACTCCAGGAGCTGAATCCTGCAGTACCTCCCGGGGAGTGCCCAAATGGGGGATGTTCCCCTTCCTCAGCAACTCCCAGCTTTTCTGCAAGAGTCAAGGAATAAAGGCAACACCCTAACTTCTTAGTTATTCTTATTTCTGGCTTTGTACATCCTGTGGTGGATCTTCTTTGAGCATTTTTATCTCTGCCGTGCCGCCTGCAGTGTCCATGGTATCATTTTCACCCTTCCTTATTCTGCCCATTTTTAGTTTTCTTTGGGGATTTGGGTAGAAAACACAGTTTTCTCTTGTTATTGGTCATATTTGGGATTATTTAGTTGAATGCTAAGTTGTTGGGTTTTGGTTTTCTCCGGTAACTTTGAAAAATATTCACCAGCAAAATTTCTTAATATGCCTCTGGAATCTGAAAAAAAAGGTGGGGTTAAAAATTGTTTGGTAGCTCAGACTGCAGGAAACAGTGGGTTTGTTCCCCTTCCCATGCTCTTGGTGAGCTGTGCTCCTTTTAAAAAGTAACAAAGCCAAGTGGTATTGAGAAAAAAAGAATGTTTTAGACATCACAAAGAGGCAAATTCAGGGACTACCCAGAGGCGTCATAAGCCCGTCTCCTCCTGGCACGTGGTGGGATCCCAGTCCCAAACTGCAGCTTGCCCGTAACAACCTTCTCCCTTGCCACCCATTTGCAAAGGAATGTTTTTTCCAGGGCAGCAGGAGCTGGGCGAAGCTGGCTGCGGGGACGGAGGGAGGGGATCACGGCACACACGCACCGCAGACCCTGCGCTCCTGCAGCCTGGCCCTCTGCAGGAGAGGCAGCCCACACAGAATGCCCAGGGCAGGTTCGTGCTGCCAGCACGGCCTGCAGGGGCTCTGGTGGTGTTTCCACACGCCGTGGGCGATGCAGCTGCCACACCAGCAGTGAGTCAGAGCTGGAAAGGGCAGAGCTGGCCCCAGGTAGGATTTTGGATGGCATCGGGATGCACATAGTGGGTTTGCTGGGAGGTGACTGGGGGGGTTGGACCAGCCTGACTTGGCCTGAGACTCCTCCCTGACGTTGTCCTGTCACAGGAACAGCTGGGAAACTCCCCAGTTCTGGCCTGGCTTCTCCAGTAACGTTTGCTTCCAACCCTGTAATCTCCTTTTGCATGAGCAATCCAGCCCTTCCTTCAGCTGTCTGTGCGCCAAAGTTCTTCCTCCTGGATGCTCCTCTCCCATTTCTGTCACCATCAGAAGGCATTTCCCTCTGGCTTGCCCTTGCCTTGGGGGGTCACCTCTTCCTTCCTGGCTCTTTCCTTCCTCCAGATCCATGAAACCCACTGTTCTAAATCCCTTCTCCTCCAAGAGAGGAGGCTGCATCCTTCACTGCACTTCCCAAAAGCCAGCTGGCTACAAGTTCTTGCCTCTCCAAGGGTCAAGGAGCGTTCACCAGCGGCTGGCTGCTCCAAGAGCTTTGGCTGCGTGTCCCAGAGCAGGAAGAGGAGAGGAGCAGCTGGGAGGAGGAGAGGGAAAGTATTGCAAAATCCCTGCTGGCAAGCCCGAATCCAGAGGAAAAGTGGTGAAAGGAAAGGCTTGGAGGTCAAAGCAGCCAGAAAAAGCCCAGGGCCTTGACTTGCAAGGTGCCTGTGATCATGAGAATCTGTATTTTGAGCTCCTGACCTGAGTTTTCTGAAAGAAACAATGACTAATTGTGATACGATGCTGTCTGAATACAAAACCAGGGTGGCAAATCTATTTTCAAGCCTCAGCTGTTGTGTTCTGTGCTCCTGTGAAACTCAGGCCCTGATCGTCCAGGTTCTCTGGGAGCACGGTGTTGTTTGGAAATCCACGGAAATCTGTGCCCAGAACGGTGCTTTTGGGTGAGGATCTCCTGGCAAAGGGACAATTTTTAGGAGCTCATGTCTTGCTCAAGAAACCCAGATGGAGGTTGACTCCACCCACCACGAGATCAATCTTCAGTATTTCTGGATCACCCCCAAAATTTCTGTTGCTATCTTCTGTTAAGTCAGGTAGGATTTTAACATCGCTTACATAGACCATTATTATTGTTATTTGTTACTTTCTTCTCTTTTTCTCTGCCACGAGGTGATCAGAGCCAGAGCACCCTGCCATGGTTTCCGTGGGCACAATCTGTGCCATGGTTTCATGGGGCACAGTCTGTGCCATGGTTTCCGTGGGCCCAATCTGTGCCATGGTTTCATGGGGCACAGTCTGTGCCATGGTTTCCGTGGGCCCAATCTGTGCCATGGTTTCATGGGGCACAGTCTGTGCCATGGTTTCCGTGGGCCCAATCTGTGCCATGGTTTCATGGGGCACAGTCTGTGCCATGGTTTCCGTGGGCCCAATCTGTGCCATGGTTTCATGGGGCACAGTCTGTGCCATGGTTTCCGTGGGCCCAATCTGTGCCATGGTTTCATGGGGCACAGTCTGTGCCATGGTTTCCGTGGGCCCAATCTGTGCCATGGTTTCATGGGGCACAGTCTGTGCCATGGTTTCCGTGGGCCCAATCTGTGCCATGGTTTCATGGGGCACAGTCTGTGCCATGGTTTCCGTGGGCCCAATCTGTGCCATGGTTTCATGGGGCACAGTCTGTGCCATGGTTTCCGTGGGCCCAATCTGTGCCATGGTTTCATGGGGCACAGTCTGTGCCATGGTTTCCGTGGGCCCAATCTGTGCCATGGTTTCATGGGGCACAGTCTGTGCCATGGTTTCCGTGGGCCCAATCTGTGCCATGGTTTCATGGGGCACAGTCTGTGCCATGGTTTCCGTGGGCCCAATCTGTGCCATGGTTTCATGGGGCACAGTCTGTGCCATGGTTTCCGTGGGCCCAATCTGTGCCATGGTTTCATCAGGCACAATCTGTGCCATGGCTCCACGCAGGGCCCTGGTGAGTGGCTCTCCTGCCCTCTGTTCTGCTGCTTGCAGAGCAGTTTCTCACCAGGAACTCGTGCAGGGTGAGGTTTGCCTCCCCGGCCCCCACAGTGACCACACCACTCTTGCTGAAGCACAGAGATGTTTGTGCACACAGTGTTGAGCTCGTGGCAAGGGGCATTTTGATTTTCCCCCAGAGCTGGTGCCTCTGCAGAGCTTTGCTGATCTAAGGTCACAGCATGGATTATGGCTTTAATAAACCAACCTCATTTTCCCACAAGAAGCCCCTGCAACAGCATTTTGACCTTGTTCCTTCTCCTGGCCCCACACAGGGAGCATTTTCGGAATTCCCTGTTTATGCCTGGTGATCACCCGTTCTCACTAATGAACAAACCTCTCATGGGAACCCCTAAGGAGGCAGCAGTGTTTGGAAACAGAAATTACAACGTGTACTAAATCATTCCAAATGAAATAGTTAGTGCACCAAATAAAGTAAATGCGTTTTATTGTTGTCTTATTAGAAATGCTTAATCACTTCCAGCAAAGCACGGTGCATGCAGATATAAATATCAGCTCCCTGTTTAAAAAGCCTTACGGGAAAGGGGACAAACCTGCAAATTACCACGAGCTGCAGACTCGGGGGCAGCTCAGCAGAGCACTCCCTGCACGCTGGTATTTATTGAAGATGCTGCTTTGCTGTTACAGACACTGAACTCGGAGCCCTGACCCCGATTCCTCACTGTGACGCTGCTCAAGGCTTTGGAGAGAAACAGAAAATTGTATTGATTATGCAAAGTGTTCATAAAGCACATTTTTATGAGGGAGACCTGGGTACACTAAAGCAATAGGCTGCTGGGATTTAGTTGGAAACTGGAGCCCGAGGGAGGGTGAGGGGATGGATCGGAGCCATCCCAGCTCCAAACCATCAGCAGTGTCTCCCCTGGCAGCTGTGGTTCCAGTATTCCACACCCTGGCTTGGTGGCTGTGGCAAGCCTGTCCCTGACTGGTTATACTGGGTTGTGCTGGAGTCTGTTACGCTGCTTCACTTCGGCCAGGACCGAATTCTTGTGGGAGCAGATTTCCTCCAGCATTCCTCAAGGTAAACACTCAGCTCAGGGGACCCTGGGAATAACTTCCAGATAACTTTCTGTAGGGAAAGGGGCACACACGAGAGGTGTGGATTGCTCAGGGCCAGCCAGTGACACAAACACAGCTCCCACATTCCACGTCCCCCCAGCCAGTGCTCGATCCATGGATTCAGTGCTTGGCAAGTACCTGGAGCATGCTGGCAACCTGGTACAGCAGAAGAGAAGGCTCCAGGGAGAGCTCAGAGCCCCTGCCAGGGCCTACAGGGGCTCCAGGAGAGCTGGAGAGGGACTGGGGACAAGGGCTGGAGGGACAGGACACAGGGAATGGCTTCCCACTGCCAGAGGGCAGGGATGGATGGGATACTGGGAGGGAATTGTTCCCTGGGAGGGTGGGGAGGCCCTGGCACAGGGTGCCCAGAGAAGCTGTGGCTGCCCCTGGATCCCTGGCAGTGCCCAAGGCCAGGCTGGATGGGGCTTGGAGCAGCCTGGGACAGTGGGAGGTGTCCCTGCCCATGGCAGGGGTGGCACTGGGTGGGCTTTAGGGTCCCTTGCAGCCCAAACCACCCTGGGATTCTGTGATTCTGTGGAAGGGTAAGTTCCCATGATGTTTAACTGATATTCTCCTGAGGGTGGTGCAGGGCCAACCACTGTGTTTTTAATTTGCTCTTTTATTTGAAAGGCTCAGAAGGAGGAAAACCATGGCCAGAAGCAAATCCCTGAGGCCTGGGCAGTGCCTGTCCTTGGGGAGCCCTGATATTTCCAGCCCCTGGAGCTCATGGGACTCCAGAAAGCTTTGGGTTATTATTGAGGGGCCACAGCAGGGCGGGAGGAACCCTGCAGCTAACCAGCCTGGTTTTCCTGGGAGTCTCCACATCGTTAGGGGGCTCACTCTGGAGATCTTCGTGGCTTTGTGGCACAGAAAGATAAGCAAGTTGATAAGATTTTCTCTGCTCTCCAGTGCAGAGGTTTCCTACCAAAATTGCTCTCAGGTGGGGCAGCATCAGATGAAACTAAAATAAAATAACATGGAAATTAATTAAGATAAAAATTAAAAATTAAATTTAAGTTAATTTAAAATAAAAATAAAAGACAAACTTTAATTAAAAAATTTAAAAAGCACATGGTTAACTTTGTAGAATGCCATGCTACAAGAACAGGCTGGACAGAGACCTTTTCAGTAGCACTCCCTGGGAATCTCATGTCAGATTTCTGTGGCCACAGCAGCCCCCAAAAGCCAACCCTCACCTGGGGCTGGCCTTGGGTTACACCCCTGGGCTGTGCCCAAGGATGGGCAAAGCCCCTGTGCTCCTGTCAGCTCTGGGGCTGCTGGAATAAAGATTTTATCCTTGGAAAATGGGGTCTGAAATGGCACAACTGAGAATACAAATCTGGGATAGGGGAAGGTGATGGGAAGTTGATGTTGTGGAGAGGGGGATCTCCATCACTTTCCTTCCATGGAGGTCTCCTCTGCTTTTTCCTTCATCCTTTCCTGTTTGTTCCTTTCTAACAGGAACCTGCTGCTCCTGTCTCACCTGTTCGTGGCTCTGAGGATGCCCCTCCAGTTGGGAGGATGTGTTTTTAACTGTGTTTTTGTGAAGCCCTTTGATATGGATAAATTAACTTTGATCTCCAGCTGCTAAATGAAAGGGTTTTGCCTGGATCAGATGGGAAAAGTTCCCTTAAATAACTGGGATGAAGAGGAAAACAAGGCTGGCAGGGCGTAATAAAACTGACTTCAAAGAGGTCAAAACACAATAAATCCTCAATGCAAGGTCGGAGTGAGGAGAGCTTCCCAAACACTGAGGTGATGGGGGCTGGAGTGAGACCAGACCTCAGTGCAAAAGCTGAAATGAGAAATGTAAAAACAATTACTGTTGATAATAGTTTTGAATTTCTGCTTTTACTATGAGCCAATGCAAAATAATGGCAATATTTCTTCAGTAGGGACAGGTGGATTGTCCTTTCCTGGCTCTGCCCATGAGGTGGTTGATGCTGATATCCTCACCTGCCCGAGGACAGATGAGCTGCTGCTTTATCCCCTCCTTGCTTGCTTTAGTCCTTTTCCCTCCTTCTTGTCTCAGTGCCCATAAATTGGTCCAGCAAAGAGCCTGTTGATGTCATTGGTGTTTTAATTAATTCTCCTGATTGCTAAAAGATAAATGGGACCGAGGCAAATGTGTTGGCTCTTGCCAAGAGGCAGCTTGGAGCAAGGAGAACGTGGGGGACGGAGATGTGAGGGTGAGATCCCTGAATAGACGGGGGGCGCACATCCAGACATGAAACAACACATGGGAAAGGCAAATTCTTTTTCTGAGCCGCTTCACATTTTGGATGGGCAATCTTGCAGGAGCTGGAGGTTTTTAAGGACTTCTAGGAGTACTAGAAGAAGTAGCCTCTTCAGAGTTATTTCATTTTTCAGCCTGCCTGGATAGAGGCAAAGCCCTGCTCTCACTAACACGTAACCATCTGCTTTCCAAGCAGAATTAAATCAGATGAGATCCTTGTATCAAATGGAGAGGTATACATGGGAAATAGTCATCAGGCAGTGATCAGGGAGGAATTCTTAATGAAATGAGATCAAATCTGGCTTTAATAAACTTCCCTTCCCTTCCCTTCTTCTTTCTACCCACCTTAGCTTTGAATAACCTTTATTTTTCTTCAGGAAAGTGCTTCTAATGAGCAAAGAATGGTATTTCGTGGTGGGAGGTGCTCCCATGTGCAGACTGTGTATCAGCTACACAGATAAAAACATTTTCTGGCTGAGAACACTGTGGTTTAGTTGGGAAATGCCTGCTTGATTTCACTTAGTGTCCTGCTAAACTGCAATTTCTGTGCAACAGCAGCAAAGGCATGTTGGGGAAAGCCTTGGCTCCCGTTCAGACCTGCAAATGAGCACGAGCTCAGTGGAGCAGGGGATGGGATTTCTCCCAGCTTGGTGTGCTCACCCCTCCCAGCAGGTTCAGATCCATTTAATTGAGGTGCTTATGTTACACTGGGGGCAGGGAAAGTTGTTTGCAGGACAGAAAGAATTGATTAACAACACAAAAATCAGGTTATCAAGTTACCAAGAAAGGTGGGCTGAATCAGAAGCTTTCATTGGAGTCTCTGTACATTGGGGCTGGGGACATTCCTGACCTTGGATCTTCACCACGTCCTGGTTTGTGCTTGAGGAAGCCCCTGAGGTTTTACCAGAAGAGCTGCAAAGGGCAGGCACTTGGGGTCACTTTACAGGTGAACTGATTCCAGCTGGGGCACGTGGATCTCACTTGAAAACCTTAAATTCAAGTGTCCCAGCCCCCGAGCACCCTGGGGGAGTCTCAGCTCCCACAGAGGTGTCTTGTTGGGGTCGATTTGCTGTGATGTGCAACCAAGGAGATCAGCACGAACCAGTGCCTTTGGAACCCCAGGAAACGCAGGCGTGCTGTGCCCCTGGACCAGCAGCTCAGCTTTGCTGGTAGCAAACCTCCAACCAATTAAGCTAACATCAGCCTTTTAATTGCCTTGGTTAAGCTGGTGCAGCCCTCGGTGTGCGCGCTCATAAATCAATTTAAGTGCAAGTCGTAGGAAAATTTACATTAAAGCAGCACTTCACCAGACTGCCTTTTAAACAAAAACAAGAACGGAGAGGAAACAACTCCCGGTGACCCCCTGCAGGCTCCCTGGGATGCAGGGCTGCGCTCCAGCACGGGCTGTGCTCCCGTGGAGCTGCTGCTGCAGCTGCTGGATGTGGAATCAGGAGCACAGCCTGCCTTTAGGGAAGGGACTGGGCCAGCCCAAGCTGCCTCAGCAGCACAACAGCAGCAAACAGGAGCTGTTGGGCTGTGCCCCAGAGCACCCCTTGGTAACACCCCACAGGCTACAAGCAGGTGCGAATCCCCGACCGTGGCAGCTGTGCCTTGGCAGAGCCAGCTGCAGGTGGCCAAACCTTTCTTCCCCAAATCCTGCTGCTTTCACCTCAAGTCCCTTGCAAGGCCAGCTTCGATTCAGTGATTTTATCCTTGTGAGGTTTCCTGGATGGAAAGGGGAAACTCAGCCTTTGTTCCCTGCCCCTCTCCATAAACTTAGACCTCCCTGCACAGAGTTTCCCCCGCAGCCCTGCAGGCTGGGGGACTTCTCATGGCTCCTTGGGGAGAGAAGCCAGCGCTCCAAAACTCCCAGTAAAGCCATGCCCATCCCCGGGAAGGAGGACAAAGGACACCTCTTTGCTCTCGCTCCCATCTGCAGAGGCTCCACGTGCCAGCTGTGATGGGCACTCTGAGCGAGCCTCCCCAAACCCCACAGCTCTCACTCCAGCTCCTGTTTCCCTTTGGTTCCTAGGGTTTTGTTCTTGGTCAGCCAAGGCAGTCAGGGAAGAATAAACACAGCCACAACAACTTGGGAAATGTTGAAGCCATGACTGCAGAGTCACATTGCTCTGGCTCTTACCCTGGGCACAGCCCTGCTGGCAGCTGGCAGGGACAGGGAAAGGGCAAGAGGAGCCCATGAAAAGCCTCGTCACTCACACCTCTTGTTAATACAGGACAGAAGTGTGGGAGAGGAAATTTTCTCCTGGAAAGCTACAGAAATTTCTCAGGGCAAACTTCTGTGTAGGGACCTCCCAGCAGTGAGGAATTCTAACACCTTACAGCACTGCAGGTTGTTGTTTTACAGGTGTGTTATTTGTCAACAGATTTTTTTTTTTTTTTGCTTATTAACCCTGGTTACATAACTAATCACTGCAGAATAGGACAGTGACTACACAGCAATCTTGCATTCACTGAAATTTCCAGGGCTGGAACTCCTACAGCTGGGAAGCAGCTGCAGTGCCTCCTTAGTAGTCGTGATGCTGAGCTGTGGGATCAGATAATGATCATTTAATGATGAACTTCTAATACCTGGCTATGATGATAAAGAAATTGCATCCATCTGTGCCAGAGAGCACACCCTGGCTCTGTGTAGCTGCACAGGAAGCACGAATGAGTTATTCACCACGAGTGTTGTGAGCTGTTGTAGAAGCCCCTGTGTGAGCTGGGAGTACATGACTGGCTGTAGCAGCACAGTCCATGCAGCATTAATTGGGACTTGCCTGTGTGAGTGATCCCAGAGCAAACCCCTTAAAACCCCCGTGCAGGAGGGAACAGACTGGATGAACAAGGTGAATTTAGTCCTGCAAGTCGGGTGCTTTGATTAAGAGATGCTGCCTTGAGGAGGGATTTGGGTTTTGGAACGTACTGAGCAGCCTGGAGGTGGTAGCTGAGCTATTCTAGATTTGCCAGATTTTCTCAGTTGGATTTTGGGTGGGAGCTGGTGAGTAAGGACGCGCTGGAGGAGGGTGCCAGCCCCATCGGCTGTGCGAGCCAGCAGAGGCAGCAATGGAGACATGCAACAGAAACCTCGGCTAGAAAATGCAGAGATCAAGGATTAACTCATTGCTGCCTTCTGACTCAGTTTTAAACTTCTCTGAGGTGTCACTTCATTCTCCACCCATCCTTTTCCTTCTGCATCATCCACAGGCTGTTTTCAGGCAGTTATTTCAAGGCTGGGGCTCTACCCAGGGAGGGGAGAAATCTCCATTCATGTGAGGACAGCAAATATTTGTCAGGGTTAGGACGGAGCTTGACTTGTACTGGTCCAGAAGGAAAGGGAGAAGAGGCATCTGAAAGAAAACACTGAAGTGCAGGAGGTCCTTGAGCACAGAGCTCTGTGTGAGAAGCCTGCAGGTGAAGGAGGGCACTGAGTGCAGAGTTGTAACTCAAGGACATTATCACAAAGCCATCAAGCAACTGTCTTTCATATTGGTATCATATTTGTGTATTTTTCCTCTCCTTCCCCCCCTTCCCTTAATTGGATGTCAGCCACGTGGCAAGGTTATTCTGTTAGACAAGCTGGGAAATGACAATGACAGGATTATAATTAAGTGCCAGGACATGCAGCCAACACAATTACCATGCTGTTATTACACTGGATGATGTGCTAAAGAAGCTCATAAAAACCCTGTAAAGAATATAAATCATGGGACATGTGTACAATTGGGGAAGAAAATGTTTCCCCTTTTGCTAAAGCCCAATCAGTGCTGGATAAGGCCAGTGAAAGAGATGTTTCCTTGCACCGACAGATTCCTACTTTCAAATGACTCCAGCAGCAAGCAGTGCTTCTTTTTATTTCAGCTTCAGGTGTGGTGCTGCAAATCTCAGCAGTTTTTAAGCAGGTATTTCCCCTCTGTTTTCAGCCACTGCCTTCCTCTGTACCTGCACCATTGTCACGCGTGGCCAAATCTCAGTTTTCAGGCTTTTCTTGGCCTTGTGCAGGCGTCTGTCACTGCTGGCAGTGCTGTCCTGTTCTGCTGATTTTCTGGGTTTTCTTCCTCATAAAGTATTGAACTAAAGGCTGAATCTTCTCACTGAAGGCAGGAGACCTGGGGGATTCCTGTGAAAGATGCCACTTACACAAAACACTGATTAACAGCTGTAACTCCATGCCCTATTTGCAGTCTTTTTTCCTTGGGCTGAATGGTGAGTTTGAAGTTTGTGCTTGTCAACGTCTACCTTGAGTCAGGAAATGTTGACATCCACTTCAAAAGAGAAGCTGATCTGTCAGTCAGATCCTTGGCCTTGCAGACCTTTGGGCTGGAGCTGAACTTCTCTAAAACCCCAAACTTCCCAAAGCAGGGCTGCCCAGGAGCTCTGGTGCTTCCATAGCCAAAGGCTCTTCTGCTGAAGCTTGGCCACGTTGCTGTTCTGACAATATTTTTCTTCAAATCATCTTCTCCTTAGAAAGCTGCCACTCTGATATCTTCAAAAAAATGATAAACCTCTCTTTTTTTTCATCTTTTAATTGGCATGCCTTGCTGCTGTACTGCACAAAGCTGAAATTTCTAATGGTCAAATTTTATCAGTTCGAAAAACCCAGCGCTTTGAAATGAAGTATAAAAGAAGTTAAATTGTCTCCACTGCCTGTTTTGATGTTTGATCTAAACAGTCTGGTAATTTGAACGATTTGAGGATATTTAGGGGTTTGAATTCCTGGCTAATGTGCTGAATTCACAGCCCTTGAAGTGCATGTGGTAGCTCAGATCTGCTCCCAGGATCTCCAATACCTTGATCCCTTTCAAGGCTAAGCAAGGAGAGCTCGGGTCTGAAGGAATAAATGTCCAGAGCACAGGTGGTTCAGTAACCCTGCAAACACCCTGTGCTCCTCTCGGGCAGCAGCACAGGATCAGGCCCCGAGGCCTTGCTGCTGGACTTCCCTCTCATTAAATGGGAATAAAAGCAAAGAAAAGAGGTTTCTGCCTAGCCTATATTGGTACAAATGTTGAAATATGGAGCTGGTGAACTTGATTTACTGTCCCAGTGGCTGGTAAATAGCGTGGCTATTTGTAAACCTCGTGCTGCCTGATCTCCAGTCCTGGGAGTTTCAGCAGTTTAATCCCACCCAGACACTGGCAGCTCCTCGTGCTCTGGAATTACCTGACACGGGTTTTGGGAGCATGGTCTGAGCCAGCCCACGGAGGCAGAGCAGGGGCTCGAGTGACGTCCCCAAAGGCCCAGGGATGCAGGGGGGTCTCTCTGCCCTCTGTCCCTCTGACAAGGGGCTGCTGAAAGGTCCCTTTGTGACAAAAATACCAAAGGCCACTGGTAAGGCCGTGTTGTCCCTGACTGGGTTTTCCTTTCAGTAAGTTCTTACCACATTCAGCCTTACTTAAGGGAGAGAACTCCGGAGATGACAGGGCTTTATTACGGCTTATTATTATTTTAAACTTACTCTTTTACAACAGGCAGGCTGAGAGGCTGCTGCCTGACGTGTCAGTGGATTCCTTTATTTCATATTTTAAACCCTAACGAGGAGCCTGATGCTGCAGGCAGCTGCCGGCGAGCACCTTCCTCATCAAAAGATTTAAATAAAAGGGGAGCTGCTGGTTCAGCACCGACCTCCTGCTGGGACACCCGGGTCCGTAAGGAACAAAAGAGATCCACACGTGCTGGGAAGGGTTTGCAGGTGTCTTCTGTAGGTGCAGGGGCTCAGGAATGAAGGGAGGGCACCGGGATCAGCCATGTGTCAGTTCTGGGGTTGGCTGATGTGTGGGACAGCATTGGCACGGGGTAGTCAGAGAATCCTGGAATCTCCTGAGCTGGAAGGGATCCACAGGATCACCCAGCCCAGCTCCCAGCCCTGCCCAGACACCCCAACAACCCCACCCTGGGCAGCCCTGGCAGCGCTGTCCAAACGCTCCTGGAGCTCTGGCAGCCTCGGGGCCGTGCCTGTTCCCTGGGGAGCCTGGGCAGTGCCCAGCACCCTCTGGGGGAAGAGCTTTTCCTGGTAAGAGTTGCTGCATTTGATGGGTCTCCTGTGGGCCATAAAGGCTGTGGAACAATTGTCTGTGTCTGTGCTGTGCCTGACGGATGGACTCAAAGCTTGGCCTGTGTGCCAAAATCAGGGAAGGCTGCCCTCGAGTCGTGCTCCTGGGGTCCCTTCCCCTGCTTCTGCCCCCACTGCTGCCATGACCCCAGTGCCCACAGCAGGAACCACTGAGGAAAGGCTGGGAGAGCTGGGGGTGTCCAGCCAGGAGAAGAAAAGGCTCCAGGAGACCTCAGAGCCCCTTCCTGTGCCTCGAGGGGCTCCAAGAGAGCTGGAGAGGGACAAAGGTCTGGAGCACAGGACAAGGGAATGGCTTCCCACTGCCAGAGGGCAGAGTTGGAGGGGATATTGGGAGGGAATCCTTCCCTGTGAGGGTGGGGAGGCCCTGGCACAGGGTGCCCAGAGCAGCTGTGGCTGCCCCTGGATCCCTGGCAGTGTCCAAGGCCAGGCTGGATGGGGCTTGGAGCAGCCTGGGACAGTGGGAGGTGTCCCTGCCCATGGCTGGGGTGGGATGAGATGAGATTTAACCCTTCCAAGCCAAACCATCCTGGATTCTGTGCTACAGCCGTGGGCTGGGGTTTTTTTAAAGTTTCTGTGCTGCCCTCCATGCGGGGAAGGGGATGGATGGCACGGGGATTTTCCAAGCTGCCTGGCTGTAGCAGGGCTGCCCCAGGCAGCCAGACCCAGCTGCAGAACCCTGCCCACGCTCGGCCTCTGCTGCCTTTGGATCTCCCTGTGGCTTGCAGGGCCTGTCTCTGCTGATCCTGTTCTTTCAGTTCCAGGCTATTTTTGTCTCTGGGTGGCTGAGTGGGCGAGCCAGGCTGTTTGTGGCTGCCTGGGAGTGTGCCACAGGATGGGATGAGGGAGCTGCCAGGCTGAGCCTCACTGGGAATGGGCTCCATGGACCTGTCCCGGGCAGTGCTGGCTCCCCATGGATTTCTCAGCTCCTGAAACACACATCAGCATCCAGCCTTCCCTTCTGGGCTGGAGCAAGAACAGTCCAGTTACAGTTCTGTGCGGGTTCTGATGAAAGCTTTCAATTGACTCTATGCTGGCACACATTGCCCAGCAGTGCCACTGCTGCAGGAGAGACCAGAATACACCTGGGCTACAGGTACAGGATCTTTGTAGGAATGCCCTTGGCCTGGTTCATCTCTGCACAGAACTTGATCTTCTCTTTCCATGTCCTGTCCCGCAGAAAGGGGATTAAGTATGAATTCCAGCTTTTCCTCTTCATTTTCTCTCCCATTCAGGGACTTTTTAGTAGTCTTGGTTGCATTTGATTTGTTATTTGCAAGTTCTACATTGCTCTTTTGTTTTTTGGTCCAATTTTTTCACGATTTCTGGACACTGTGGGTAGGCAGATGCTGTGTGGGATCCTTTCCTTTGCCTGGGTGCTCATATAAATACATATCTACGTATCTATATATATCTTTAAAATCTCTCCTCAATTAGCCCTTAGTCTGCTCAGATGATGCCTCTTCAGCTGTGAGCATCAAGGTGCTGAGCTGTGCCACGCAGCCAGCAACAAAGTGAGCAGTGCTGAAAGCCAGGAGGATCCTTGAGTTTCGCTCAAACAGCCTGTTTGAAAGCTTGCCTTAGATGTTTTCTGTTGGGGTAAAGGTGGGAAATGTCTGGAGGCAGTGGCAGGACTTTGCATCTGTGGCAGCTGACCCTATTTTCAACATGTCACTGACCCCAGAAGCTTCAAGCATGAGAGACAAGGGGTTTTGTAAAGAGTTGTGGTGTTCGAGGAGCAGACTCTGCCTTGGAGAGGCTCAGGGAGGTTTTGTCTCTTCACAACTCCTGCCATCAGCTGAGCCTGAAAAGGTTTTTGTTCTCCTAATTGTGATGCCAACGAATACAGAAATAATAGTGAGACAAGAGGTGTCAGTGGGATTCAGTGCTTGTGTTTGCCAAGCAAAGGGAACTCAGGGTGTCAAAATTCAGAGCTGGGTCATTCTGGGGGGGAAGAAGCAGCAGGGTAAGATGGAAAATTGAACCTCAGCATGGCTTGAGTTGTACATCCACACTGCTCTGGTTTCAGTGTTGAATCAGGAGAGCACAGCTGCAATTTGGGCCTTTTTCTTCTCTTTCTTTCTCCCAGACAATTCAGAAAAACAGCACCAAATGTTATCTTGGTAACTACAAGAATAAGCTGCAAAACTGGAATCTGGGGAGTGAAAGATCAGCAGGAGCATCTCCCTTGAACTGTCCCCTGGGATTTCTGCTGCTCAGGGATGGTGGGGCAGCTCCCAGAAAATGGCCCTGGTACAGCTGAGTAAGGAGGAGCCAGAGCCCCAGGATGCAGGGATGGATGCTTGAGATGTGGCAGCTCTTTGTCCTTCATGACAATCTCAGAGTGGATGGGAAGGACCCGGAGAAGAAGACAAAATGTGTTTGAGGGAGGAAATAAGAAGAGATGGATGGGGAGGTTGCCCTCCTGTGGACTGGAACCCAGGGAGAAGGTGCAAGGTGATGTGAGGGCACTCAGACAGCAGAGACCGACTTAGGGAGGGAGGGATGGCTGGGATGCCATCAAAATCTAAATAAAAGAACAGGCAGAGTAATTCCTGGTGGCATCCAGATCAGAAACTGAGGCAAATGTGTTCCACCCCACCAAAGGTGCTGCCAGAGATCTGCAAAGAACAGAGCCCAGCGTGTGCCCAGCCTGGCTCTGCTCAGAGCTGCCCATGGAACAGGGAATTCGTCCCTGTGCCCTGCAAGATTCCAAGGCTCCCGTGGCTGGTCCCTTCCCTGGGGCAGCGCAGCAGGTGCTGAGGTTTGGGTTTTGGAGCAGGAGGGTTCCCAGGGGGTTGGAGCTGCAGGGTGTGCAGGGCCAGGACTGCACAGCCCGGGGCCCTGGGTTTGTGCTCCGTGGCACCATCAGGCAAACCAGGAATGATTTCCCCCAGAGCGAGGGCGGATCCTCCTCCGGGATCCAGTGCAGGGTATTTGCCACTCTGCCATTTCCCTCCGGCTGAGGATTTGCACTGAGAAGCAACAAGTCTGGGCTCAGTGAGCCGTGGATTTTGGGTGAGATGCTGTAGCTGATGCCCTCCCATCCTGCTGACACAGCCCAGTCCCTCCTGCTGCCTGAATCCCTCCTCAGTATGTGCAACACCAGCCCAGACACAAAGGGTTGTCCCTGGCCATGCAAAACTCATTTGGAGGCGAGTGGGGGTGTTAGGTGAAAACGTGGCAGCTCTGTGCCATCCTGGGGCCTGGGGGCTTTGCCTCACGTTTCTCCAAGCCCTGACGAGCTTTTTTGTGTAGAAACTCAGCAAGCAGCAAACACAGCCTGGTTTGCTCAGCTGAGTAGGAAATGGATATTCCCAGAGCCCGCTCTCAACAAATGACCTACTAAAAATAGCTGTGCTCACGAGCAGGTGGACATCAGAAACCTGCTGTAGTGACTGTGGCTTGCTGGCCTTGGGGACCCAAGTGTTTGATTGTTTTACCTCTGGGGAAGAGCAGGGGATGATGCCTTCCAAACTCAGGGCTTGCTGCTCTTTAGCTTATATATGGATATATGGATATATGGCTATATGGATAACCCTCCCAAAAACTGCTTTATCCTCTCACAACCCAGCAGGCCAAGCAGGGATCTCGGTGATCCCGTGGGAACCCCTGAAGGAGCTCTGCCTTGTCTCTGCTGGATCCAGCAGCACAGGGGATGTGCCAGACTGGGGAGAAGGGGCAGCATTTGGAGGTGTTCCTTAGTGTCTGTAATTCTGGGGTTTGTTGGCACCTGACAGGATAAAGCTGGGATTTACGAGAGAATATGGAGACTTCACTTGAAAACTTGGGCAACAGGATTTGTTTGGCTTTTTTGCTATCAAATTCTGCAGCTGAAAAGGCTTCTGTCGTGTCACCAGAAAAAAAAAAATCTTTCTCTAGGTTGTAGTTCTCGTGCTTCTGGAATAGAAAAGCCTGCAGCTGTCTCTGGCTGTTCAAAAGAAGCAAATGTGAGACAGATCTTCCTTGATTCTGTTTTCATGGCTCTGCTGGGCACTTTCTCCCTCATCTCCTGGCAGCAGATGTGCAGAGGAAAGGTCAGGAAGTGCTGTGCTGGAATCCTTCCCCAGCCGCCCCCTCCCTGCGCTGCTCTCCGTGCAGGGTGACGCGCAGGGGATGTGATGGGACAGATGTCACATCATGACAAGCCCTTGCACTGATCTCTGGAGAAGTTCTGCGTGCTCTGAATGTCATTTATGCAACAGAGGGATAATGCTGTGATTCCCTGGCATTTTAGGGAGCTTGTGGCATGTCCTGGGCCTGTCTGGTTTGCTGCAGGTGCTGAGATAATTCTGGCTTCCCCCTGGATGTGTTCCCACTTTGCACTGGCTCCTTTGTGCACTGCTCCCCACTCAGGACGTCTTCTGGCGCCTCTGTTCCCGTCATTTGCAGTCCTGGGAAGTGGCTCCGAGGGTCGGTGGAGATGCCTGGGTGTCGATTCTCCGCCGTGGTGATGGAGCGGGAGCTGCCTCGGCGTGCGCAGCAAACCCACAGTGCTCAGGGAGGCTGTGCAGGGCTGAGCTGTCACCCCACTCCTCTGCCAGGCCCCACCTCCAGGCTGGCATGGCAATCCAGCCCTCTCCTAAATGACTTACCAGACACCAAAGAATGAGAAATACTTGGAAAGGGAAAAAATAAATAAAGGCAAGCAGAGCAGCACTCCCCAAGCTCTCTGTACAGCCCATTTTGGATTGCCCTTCCCTTCAAATCAAACAATGCAATTCTGAAGTCAGATGTTTTCTGACAGAAGGGCAGAGCACAGTGTCACTAAGCAGATCTGAAGGGCTGACCTTCTCACAGAGGGCTGGGCACAAATAATTTCCTTAATGGTTGTACCTAAAGGATCGGTCCTGAGATAAGAATGCAACTTTAAAAAACGGCCTTCAAATTAATAGAAGCAATGGAGGAATGTAAGAATTGTCAGGCTGGATCAGGCCCTTCTTGCTTAGGTTCATGTTGTGATTTAAAACTAAAATAGCAGCTTCTTCAGAGCAAAGTAGGAGAACTTAATGGAAGGACTCACCCACACGTTGTATCTTCCCTATCTTTAACAATTAACGTTTACTTTCAGGCCTAATGAACAAAGAAGAATCCCCCTTGCTCGGTGCTGGTGGTGTAATTGATACCTCTAAGTGCTCTCTGTTAATGGAAATGCTTTCAAATGTTCAGGTTTCTCCTGACTTGCTGAGCGTTGATGGTGCTCAAACTCACCTGGGGCAAGGTGTGGAGACAGAGACTCAGGGTTCCTTTTTCATCCTTTAGAATCCCCACCTTTGTCCTCCTGGACTGTTCTCTTTTCTGGGTATTAACCAGCAGAACCCCTCAATTTTCCTAATGTACTGTCACAGTCCTTGCTTTAGACAAAAATATTTCCAGTCAAGTTGCTTGTGTCTCTTTCTGAGCATCGATCCTGTTCTTTCTAGCTCACCTTTGTGAGCATTTTCTAGGTGTTTTATTGTTCCCTGAATCCTGCCCCTGTTTTGAGCCAGGGTGACACTTCCATGGGTTAAATGAGACCTCTGTGTGTCCAAAGACATGGCACACTCCTGGAGCCAAAGGATTTTGCTGCCTTGTCCCAGCCCTGTGGAACTGGTGGCTGAAGGAGCACGGCAGGAGTGTCTGGGGCTCAGGGGTTCATTCCCTGAGGGGTCTGGAACTGCTTCAGGAAGGAGGGAGATCTCTGAGTGCCCAGAATTGCCTCTGCTGCTCCTCTCGTGAGGCTCCTTCCTGCTGTGCACCTGATTTATGCACTTTATTGAATCTGTCCTTGTTTCCTCTTTTCCCTGAGAAGGTTCCTTGCTCCTCTGGAAATACATTTACCTTCCTGGATTTCATGCAGATGGATTTCTTTCACCATCCCAGTGCCATTTGTGCCTTGAGCTCTGGTTTCTGCTGGGAAACAGCAGGAGAGGGTGGGAGCAGACCAGCAGCAGGTTCATTTTGAGCCTGGATGCAGCCTCAGGAAGACATGAGTGTGCAGGAAGACAGGAATCCGCCTAAGCTGGGCTTCACCAGCGTTTCTGGAGTTTGCTGCTTTCAAAGGAGCCTGTTTGACAGCCAAGAGAGGGCTCCAGCCCTTTGCAGGAGGAGCTGGTGAGTCCTGAGGTTCCCTGTCAACCTCCGTGCCCTGGAGAGCATCAGGACTGACCTGCAGAGGAGGGTGCAGAGGGCCCCAGGATGGCTGAGCTCGGAAGGGATGGGTGGTTTTACAACCCTCAGGGCGGTTCTAAAAGCCTTTTGTTTCTGCTTTCTAATGTACTTTCCCTGAGCTGTAGCAAGGCCTGAGCTGCCAGCAGCTTGGAGTTGCTGTGCCCCGCTAAAACCTGCGCGGTTCTGCCTGTCCTACACAGAAAATGGGGCAGCCAGGAGGGCTGGGCAGCCAGGAGGGCTGGGCACCCTCGTTCTGCCCTGCTGGGGCCTGGCGAGCGCTGGGATGTGGGATGCTGGCTGGGGATGGCTTGGCAGGGAGGAGCAGATATTCATTCTCTGGTTGCAGAGTTCCTGTGGGAGGCATCGGCAAGGCTGTGGGGAGACGTGAGGTAGGCTCGGGAATTCCACTGCTCTCAAAGCTTTTCTGTAAATAAAAAACTACCCAGCTGTTCTCTGGGCGCCTCCGAGCACTTCCCTGTGCAGAGATGATCCTCCCTCCCAGGAAGCATTGGGAATAAGAGCCAGGCCAGCTCAGATGGGGCTTGGAGAACCACTTGGGATAGTGGGAGGTGTCCCTGCCCATGGCAGGGGCTGGAATGGGAGGTGCTTTAAAATCCTTTCCAACCCAAACCATTCCACGATCCATTGATTCTAAGTGTTCAACTCTTCTGAAAACCCTCCCCAACCACTGCTTTATCCATATTTCTGTGGAGATCCTGGTGTTTTCCCTCCGTGGCCCAAATCTGGAGTATTTTAGCAGGAGACAAACAGGACGTGTCCCTCCCTTCCCTCACTGACAGCACACGTGTCAAATTGGAGCAGATACAGAGCTTTTATCCTGACACTGTCTGTCAAATGTAAGAATGTTTTTTGAACCACTTTAGAGAAAATCAAAATGTTTAATCTAGAAAAGCTTGAAATGCATAATCAACCCATCCACCCCCTTTTGCTTTTCCTTACAGGGACAGTTGCTGATGCAGTGGAAGTCTAGGTAGGTTTGATTATTCTAAAGCTCCACGTTTGGTGAGAATATTATTTCTTCCCTAATATTAACCTTCCTTCTTTGCTTGCATCTGCTGGTGACAAGCTCACACTGACACACATTATTGGCTCCTGATTCCTCATAGAGATATTCTCAATTCTTCAGTGAGATGCTTTATTAGAACAATTTACTCCCTGTGAAACAAATCTAACTACTTTTAGAGAGATCTTATGATGACATCAAGCAGCCACAAAATTGTGGTGCTGCACCCTGGTTCAAAATGGACTCTGCTCAGCAGTTTCCTGTGCTATCATCTCCTCTACCTCTTCCCTGGTTTTGCCAGAAATGGCAAAAAACCTCCTGAGGTTCCCTCAATTTTGTCATTTTTCTTTTGCAAGAGAAGAAAGTCTGACCAAATTCACGGAGTCCTCAACCTTCCATTTTACTGGCTGAGGTCTGTTTGCATCTTGTAAACAAGATTTAATAGTCTTAAAAAAATCTCTCTCGAGCTGAATTCATATTTCATTAAGGTATCAAGGCTTGTTTTGAGGTCAAAACCTTGGACATCCTGAGTTTGAGACTCCCACAGAGCTGCTGCAATTTGGGACAGGATATTCTCCTCCTGAGTTCAGCACTCAATATTTCACTGGGGTTTTTGTAACTTGTTCCTGTGTTGGAAAACAGCAGACAAGTATTTGCTCTCGGTTTCATCGCTCCCTCGGGACTCTGATTAACCTGCTGCTCATTCTTTTCCTGAGGTAAATTCATGGGTTTGTTCTTTCTCTGTGTAGGAGGAGGGAAAAAAAAAAAAATCTTTGCCATCAGTGCTGTGTGAATGTCTGCCAAGCTGGTGTGAGCTGTTCCTGGGCAGGGGTGGGCACCACGCAGGTCCTGGCAGGGCTGAGGGGCTGCTTTGCTTTGGAACCTTGCCCTGCTCAGTAACACCTGCTGCTCATCACATCCATGGAATTCCTGTGGGCCACGCAGCCGAGAAGTGAAACGTTCAAGTACGACTTGTGATATAGCATGGCACTGCAGAAACAACACTTCTGTTCTGAAAGGAATGAGGGACTTGTCTTTACAAACAAACTGTGGGTCTGCTGGTAGGTGAAACCAGCGCTGAGAGATAAAATGGGAAGGATTCCACTGATTGATGAATGGGAGAGATTTGTCCTTACAAACAAACTGTAGGGCTGCTGATAAATAAAACTGGGTACTGACAGATGAAAGGAACAATGAGAAGACCATAAATTCCATGGGAAATCCACTGATTGACACAAGGAAAAGAAAAAGGAGGGGTATACATTAGAAGGGGGTCTCAGGTATTCGGGGTTTCGGGAAGTCTGCACCTTTCAAGTACCTCAGCCAACGGGGAAAGAGAGAGGGAAATGCAGCCAAGAAATTAAGATAAAAAGGAGGCTGCACCCTCCAAAAATCTGAGAGAGACCCCATGGGGAATGCCCCATGGCCTCTCCCTTGACTCGAATAAAGTTACAGGACTCCTCTGTCTCGTTTTTGGACATAAACCTCTGGTGTTTGTGGATTAATTTTCCTGACATATACCATCAAATGACTGATTTTAAAGCTGTCTCTTAAAGAGGAGTCTCCCCTGGGCAGCCCCAGCCAAACTAAAGCGTTGACAGCCCTCTGAGCAGTGCAGGAAATCCACGATGAGTCCCAGATCTTTATAAAACCAGGGCTGAGGCACTGCCATGGTGCAGCAGGGCTGGGATCCTGGACCCTTTGCTTGCCTCCAATCTCAGCACACTCTCCCCAAATCTGTGCCCTTTCTAAGGGGCTCCTGTTGATCTCTTGCATCCCCCACGCAAAGCAAAGTGCTGGGGGATGGTGCCACCACAGATGTCTGGGCTTTCTGCTTTGTTAAATTCACATCCATTATTTTAACATGCAAATTCCTAGGCTAGGAGAAGAACGAAATGCACATTTCTTTTCTTTTTCATAATCATCTTTGCTAGTCATAGGGCAGTTGGAATAATGTGTTCTCTTTCAAATGAAAACAAAGGCATAAAAATAGAGCTTCAGAACCCAGAACAGTGGCAAGATCTTTAAATAAATCCCCTCAGAATACTCGATTTTCAAATTGGTTGCTTCAAATAGATTCACCATCTCACCTTCTCTCCAGAAGATGCTTTTATCAGATCCAAAACTAAAGGGCACGTAGTCAGAAGAGCTTTAGTGAGGCTTTTCTAACAATTGCCTGTTAGACCTTAGCCAAAATCGAATGTCTGTTTGTGCCTAGGTGCAGTCAGTTTTCTTTGCAGTGTTTCTTGGTGCAGTTGTTCATTCTTTGCAGTTGTCTCCATTCCTGGCCCCTGCTGTTAAATTGCTGCTGCATTTCCCTGCAGAGAAGGCTGCACTTTATTGATAGATGAAGTGATTCCAAATAATCCATTGTCAAAGGCAGCAACTATTTTTCTTTAGGGAAAGCCCCCGAGCTGGAATGTGCAGCTTAACAAACAAATAAAATAATGCCAAACCCACATGTGAATGAAAGAGGGGATAAACCTCAGGAATTAATTGGTGGAATGAAATGAATACATTGTCTGGGCAGTGTCCACCACGTCATCCTCTCACACTGAGGGAGAGGGTCACTGGAGCAGGCAGTGTCTGCTGACCCTCAGGACTCTGTGCTTGCCTTGCAGCAAAGCAAACATCCCTGGGATGCATCCTGCAGGGAGGCAAATCCAGCAGAGAGCTCACAGCCTGCAAATCTGCTGCCTGGGCTGCCCAGAGCTGCCTCCTTGGGGCACCATGAAGCACCCTGGTGATGCCAAGGAATCTCACTCCCTGAAAAAGAGCCCCTTTCCCTTTTCCCTGAAGCCAAGGAATGACCATGGACCTGGCAGTGCTGCCTCTGCTCTGTAATCCCTGTCTGCTCAAGGAAAATCCTGGATGTGAGCAATGGAGCAGGTCAGGGAACTGAGAGCGCTGCCAGGCTGGCAGCAAGGATTTCACACTCGAGCAGATTGTTGCTGCCATTCCAGCACCTCCAGCATCGGGCTGGCTGGAGCACGAGTGCTGGGGCTTGGCAAATCCAGCTTTTGGGTTCTGGCTTTTCTACAAACTCACTATGTGAATTTTGGCAACTTGTTTAATTTCCCTGAGCGTGATCCAAAACCTGGGGAAGTCAAGGAGAGTCTTTCCTGGAGCTTAAATATACTTTGAATAGGCTCCTCAGGTCTCTGTTTCTAGTCTACAACGTGGGAGATGCACTGCCTCTCCTATACTGGCAGCAAACTCTGCATGACAGGGTTTGTTCCTGGCTGGGAGCACAGCAGAGCCCTGATTTGGGTAGGCATTCTGGAGGTTTGAGGCAAACAGAACCTGTGAGCACCCTGCAGATACAGGAACTCAGCTGTGGCAAGCACCAGCCTTCCAAATTCTGTGCTGCTCATGTGTGGGAATACAGAACAGAAGGGCTTGGATGGCTCATATTTATCCACTGTAAAAATTAAACCACCCAAAGAAGGTCAGGGTTGGCCTGGTGGTGAAAGAACAGGAATTGTGGAATCACAGAATTCCAGAATGGTTTGGGTTGGAAGGGACCTTCAAACTCATCTCATTCCACCCCTGCCATGGGCAGGGACACTTCCACTATCCCAGGCTGCTCCAAGCCCCGTCCAACCTGGCCTTGGACACTTCCAGGGATCCAGGGGCAGCCACAGCTTCTCTGGGCACCCTGTGCCAGGGCCTCCCCACCCTCACAGGGAAGAATTTCTTCCTAATTTCCAAGCTAAATCTCTCCTCTTTTAGTTCCCCCTGTGCTATCACTACCTGCCCACACAAAAAGTTGCTCTCCCTCTTTTATAAGTCCTCTTTAAGAACTGGAAGGCCTCAGTGAAGTCCCCCGGAGCCTCCTCCTCTCCAGGCATATCAGTATGACTTCAGCAGAAAGAAGGATTCCCACAGGCATTTCCTGATCTGCAAAAGGCTTTTGCCTCCTTAGGCAGAGCCCAGCACAGCGTCTCTCATGTGAGCGCTGGTTCCTTTTCTGCTCCATGGTAGTTTTGTCAAGGCACAGCTGGGGCTGTTTGCATCTCTGCCTGCAGGATCTGCGCAGGAGCTCCTGTCTCTCCCCGCTTTCCTTTCCATCTTCTGCAGGAATCCACAATCCCTCACCTCCTGCACAGCCTGAGGAGCGCAGCTCAGAGATGCGCTGTGCATTCCTGCACGGAAATGTCAGCCAAGCGACCCTCATTCCCAGCGAGCCACAGGGCTGGGGATGTCAGCGACGAGCCAAGTGGGTCACAATCCAAGTCCTTTCTCACACAAACCCTGCTCATGGCCCAAGCAAGCCGGGCAGTCCTGCTCCCAGCGGGACAGGGCAGCTGTGGAGCTGGGCTGGTGCTGGTGCCCCAGGCTGGGGGTGGAGTTCCGTCGGGTCAGATACGGATTTGGGAACAGCGGCAGCTCTGGGATGGGTCTGAGGAGGTTTGGATAATAAATTTGGGGCTCCTCAGTAGCCAAGGAGAGGATTATGTGGGACCTGAGCAAGGGGTAGCTCAGGGCTCTGGAGTTTTGAATCTCTGAGAGGAGGATTAGGGAAGGGCTGGGATGGAGGGGTGTGAGGAGTTACAGAGGGTGGGCAAAAATTAGGAAGGCCGGGTTAGATGGGCACTGGAGCCACCTGAGCTAGTGGGCGGCATCCCTGTCCATGAACTAGTTGAGGTCCCTCCCAACCCAAACCGTTGTGTGACCTGTCAGAGGAAGGACACCCTGGGGACACTCTGTGTCTCAGGGCTCAGCATGAGGGCAAGGACTGCTTTCCCTGTGCTGTGTGCCTCTATTCTCCTGCTGGAAGCTCAGTAGCTCTGGGAATTCTGGCCCAGGGCTGCAGGTGCTGTACCTGAGCAGGGACAGTGCTGAGAGAGCCTCGGGGAGGATCTGAAGCCGTGTGGTTTCACACCTTTAACTACAAAAGCCTTCAGATCACCACTGGCTAGGCAAGAACAGGCAGGTTTCTCCCAGCCCTTACTGCACTGCTGCAGCAATTTACAGCTCCCATGAGCTCTGCTCATTTAAAAAGTGCCCGTGGAAGCATTTCTCATGGAAAGGCTTTCCAACATATTTTAATGGGGAAGGAGTGAGTGTATTTATTTGAAGTGGTGCTCTAGAAAGCTGCTCCAAGCCTGGCAGGCAGTTGTTGCCCACCACTGTGATGTAAAGAGAGGAAACACAAGTCTCATTGTGAATCCTTCATCACAGATTGAAAGACAAGTCCGTGCCCAAGAACTCCCACAGCATTCAGCCTGATTTTGGACTCTCCAGTAAAACTTTTCGTTCAGATGGCTTTTGCTCTTGCAACTCTGTTCCCGAGGTCAAATCTAACGTTGTACAACTGAAAAATGTAGATTTAGGATTCGTGTTGCTCCCTGGCACTTCTTATTCTTTCAGTGCTACCCTAAGTTTCATTAACCTGGAGTTAAACTAAGGTTATGCTGTTGGATGAGCATAATAAAACGCGCTGCCTGGGCTAAGGAACATATTTCTTTCATGGTGCTTTAAGAGGTCTATAAAACTGTGATTAAATGATGTCTAAGCTTAGCTCTTCTGCAGCATCTTGCTGAGAGCAGAATCAGAACCTTGTTGGGACCTTGTCTTTACTACACCACTATCACAACGAGCTGCGGAGCCACCAGACCCAGCAACTCTGCTTATTTTAAGCCAGCGACAGCTGAGGTGCCAGTGGCCCTTTGCAAATGCCTGTAACACGATGCTCACGTAAGTAACAGCCCGGTTCATCCTGGCCCCAGGAATGTGTTGGTTTGTGCTCAGGGAGCAGCTGGCACGGCAGGGAGGGCTCAGAAATCCCACCCCAGCACTGAGCTGGGGCTTTGGAAGGCACGAGATGTGCAGGGTTTGTTCAAGGGAAACAGCTGCACGCAAGAGAAGAAAAAACAAGGAGAAAGGAAAAAAAATGAGGCTGTCAGAGGGGCAGAAACAGCTGGAGCTGTGCCAGGGGAGGCTCAGGCTGGAGATCAGGGAAAGGTTCCTCCCCCAGAGGGTGCTGGGCACTGCCCAGGCTCCCCAGGGAATGGGCACGGCCCCGAGGCTGCCAGAGCTCCAGGAGCGTTTGGACAGCGCTGCCAGGGATGCCCAGGGTGGAGTTGTTGGGGTGTCTGTGCAGGGCTGGGAGCTGGGCTGGGTGATCCTGTGGGTCCCTCCCAGCTCAGGACATTCTGTGATCTCCTGTCCAACACAGTGGCTACTCCTGGCTGTTTAGTGCGGAGCTGCATTGGTTTTGTGGCACAGCGATGAGATAACTCTGCTTCTTTTAATCGTGGTGTTCTGGTACTGAAGTGGTCCAGCTTCCTTGTGGTTTCCTTGGGAGGAAGGTGCTCCCCTCGGAGCCAGCCTGCCCCTGCTGTGCTTCACGGCCACCCCAGAGCAGGGTTTGTCACTGCCACCACCCCACAGCCCACTTTGGAAGGGACACAGTCATGTAAAGGAGTAAAGGCTCATCTCCCAGTCAGGCTTTTCCAGGCAACTTGAGCACAGTGGTTGAATGGTGCTGCAAAATCATTGCTGCCCGACTGTGAACTGCCAGGCATGGCAAGGAGCTGAAATCCAGGGTTGGAGAGGGCTGGGGATTAACACCAGGGGCTCAGGCTCGTGCAGCCAGAAAACTTCAGCAAGACTTTCTCCTGGAAGAGAGCAGAGTGGTTGTTACTGAGGCGGGGAAAGCAGAGCTCGTTGCTGTGGTGTTATTTTAATAGAGGTTGTGTAACTTTACCTTGTTCTGAACTCCCAGACTTCTCTGGCTGGTAATAGGAACACTGCCACAGCACGAGCCTGAAGCAAGAAGCCTTGGAAGCTTCCCAGAAAGGCTGGGGAATCAAAGATGGGCAGCTTAATATAGAGACAAAGTTTGAGCAGGCAGGGGCTGAGGTGCAGGGCCCGTGTGAACTCACAGCATTACTCATTCCATGGCTGCTTCTCCCCCCGAAGGGGCAGCTGAGTAAGGATTTCTTCATTTGGCAAAGAAGTTTCTCAAATGGCAAGGAGAAGAGTCCTGAGGTGATTCCCACAGGGCTGATTTGCCTGTGTTCAGCCAAGGTCTGTACCTGGTAAGACCGTTCCCCACGGTGCTGTATATTTGAGGCAGTCCTTGTCCAGTGAGTGAATATTCCACAGGCTGGGATGGGAAAGGCCACCTGAAGGTGCAGGGAAGGACAGTGACTGTTTCATGGTCACACACAGAGAAGTGGCAGAGCAAGGCAGAAAAGTCAGGGGACTTCACATCACGGGGCTGTCCCAAAGCCAGCAGGTTGCTTCCAATGGTGAGGATAGGGAAGGGAAGTGCAAAAGAGGGGGTTCCTCCTGCCTCATCTGTCCCTGGGCACACAGATCTGCCCACCTTAGTCCCAGTCCTGACATCCCAGTGCTGTCCTTGGAGCAAAACCTTGAATTCTCAGGAATTTCCAGTGCAGACCTGCTCCCCCCAGCCTGCCCAGCCCTGCACTCTGAATCTCCTTTCAGGAGAGCCAGCAAAGGGTTTGCAAGCAGCTTCTGATCGCAGAAGTGATTCCTTCCAGTCCCTGTGACAGCTCTAAGTGCTTCAAACTGAGCAATTGGTGTTATCCACACGAGGATCTTGAAATCACAGTGATTGTGCAGGATGTGAGAGGGACCTGCCAGCTGCAGGTCACGGTCCTTTCCTGCCAAAACCATTTGAACTCCAGCCCTTGTCACCAAACACGTGCTCCTGGGACAGGGCACTCTTTTCACTGCATTTGCTGCTCTCTTATGGCTTAAGATGGGAGGCTTAAAAGAAATAGCTCTTTTTCAAGCAAACCTCCTCGTGGAATGCTTGACTCTGACACTAAATAGACAGAAAAGCCACTCAGTGGAATAGGACTTTGTGTTGTCCTTGTAAATCTTTCATCCAATGTCCTCCACCTGCACCAGGAGAGATCTCAGGGCATGATCTTTTGTGGGAGCATGGCAGAGATGAAGAGGTGTAAATGTCAGTTCATCCACAACTCCCTGGCACTTAGCTGAGCTGCTGGTCCAGCAGGCAGGGAGGAATGGGAATTTTTCTTTTCAGTCCTCCACAAGGACTTGTTCCTATGGAAAACCAACTGTTCCTCGTGATGGGGTGGGATCAGCCCCCAAAAGTGGCTGGTTCGATGTGTCCCAATCATGCCTGGGCATCCTCCAGTGCAAGGGAGCCCAGCTCACAATTTAGACTTGGCCACAGGGAGATAAAACGAAAGAATCCAGTCTGACCTTGCCAGAAGGTGTGGGATGAGTCCTCATGCGTGTGTTCTGTCAGCCTGCCCTGAGCTGTTCCTGCAGGACACTGTGGTTTCACTGCGGCTGGAGGTGTTTAAGGAAAGGCTGGACCTGCCATGGTCTGGTTGACAAGGTGATGCTGGGTCACAGGTTGGACGTAATCATTTCAGAGGTCTTTTCCAACCTCATTGACCCTGTGATTCTGCAGTTCCTCCAAAGCCAGGAGTCCTTGCCTTGCACACCGGCATGTGCCCAGAGAACACAGAACTGCATGGTGGGTGCTGCCTGTGCTCCCTGCTGAGCCTCCAGCAGGGCAGGGGCTTCCCAAAAGACACATCTTGGTGCAAAGCAGACACCAGCCACAGGTCAGAACAGCTTCAGGATCTTGGAGAGCAACTCCTGATACCAGAATTCCTCTCTCTGGAACATATTGTGCAGCTTCTGCTTTTGGCAAGCCTGTCCAAGCCATCCATGCTAAAGCAGAAGCTGAACTCTGCTTGGAGCAATCACTGGTTGTGGTAAACCCTTGGTGGTGAGGAAAGAGGGAGCTCACATCTTATGGCTGCCTGCTCTGAGCTTTGTGAGCACCTGCACCTGCAAGAAGCAGGATCCTGGAGCACATCCCCTAATCTTCACCTTTTGATGTAGATTAAACAGTGGCTCAGGAGGTCATATTTTGATCTCAGCATTAAAGCACTTCAGGAGAGACAGTTCCTGTTCAGGAAGAGTGAATTATTCGAGGACTATCACTGCCCAGCACATTTTTCTTCACTAATGCCACTTCATGGCTAGAAAGTCTCAATTGCAAGTCACATGTGTAAACATTGGAGCAGTCATTTATCCAGTGTACAATTTGTAGGGATGACAAGTCATTTAAATAGTGTGTGTAACGCAAAAATCCCACTACTGATTTAGTGGCTTTATTATTACCCTGTCAGGAAAATGAATGTTCTGTTTGCACAAAGCATCCATTCAGGCTCCCTATCTGCAGCAGCAGAGAGGTTGGGATCCGGGCTGAGGTGTCCTGAGGATGCAGAGCTGTGTGGTGTCCCAGCTCCCAGCGGAACTGGCCTTTCCCAGGGTTGCCTGGCACTGGAAACAGCACATCCCAATTACCGGCTGAGAGGGCCAACAACAGAGTGACAGACAGCCCTGAGTGTGAATCCACAGGAATGATTCACCCAGCAACTGGCTCCTTTCCAATGAAATGGTGGGATTTTTTTTTTTTTT
>VZTF01009717.1:714294-755776 GCA_013397755.1 Cnemophilus loriae | reverse complement strand
TGGCTCTGCACAACTCCCTGACAGGAGGGGGCAGCCAGGGGGGTCGGGCTCTGCTCCCAGGAACAGGGACAGGAGGAGAGGGAACGGCCTCAGGCTGGGCCAGGGGAGGTTTACACTGGATATTGGGGAAAATTTCTTCATGGAAAGGGTTGTCCAGCCCTGGAACAGCTGCCCAGGGCAGTGGTGGAGTCCCCATCCTGGGAGGAATTCAGAAGCTGTGTGGATGTGGCACTTGGGGACATGGGTTGGTGGTGGCCTTGGCAGTGCCGGGTTAATGGTCGGACTTGATGGTCTGAGAATTCTTTTCCCACCTAAATGACTCCATGAGTCTCAAAGGCATTGTCAGAACATTTGGCTGCACACACAGCACTGTGAGACTCACTGAGCAGCTGGAATTGGGTGTCCACGTCTCCTGAGGCCTGGCACTCTCAGCAGAGCTGTTGGCTGAGTGCAAGGGGATGTTCTGGCAGATGAATCCTGCCCAACATGGCCAAAAGCCTCAGGGTCACAGCACAGATGGTACCAGGAGCCCGAGAGATGTGCACAGGTCACCTCAGGGCAGGAGTGGTCTCACCAAGCTTTCATCATCTAAATGGGACTGCTCAGCGCCTTCTAGCAAGTCATTCCTCTGAGACATCAGTGTAGCCATCTCCAGCATCTGCCACAGTCCCTGCAAAGGAAAGTTTTGCCAGTGGGTCATGGAGAGTCCACCCAAAATCTGCACTGCATTCTGAAGGCACTTGATTTTCCCTATGGACAAGGACAAATCCCTTGCCACCCATCCCTGGCACATCCTGCTGTGAGAGCAGGGCGTGCTGCCTGGGCACTGAGCCGTGTGCTGCTCAGCACAGGAGGCAATTCTAATTATGGGCCTATTGTTGCAAGGCAAAGGAAATTCCTTGCATAGAATAATAATCTTTACGAAGGTTTGAGTACAATCTCAGCATTTCCAATGTTTTGACTTTGATATTGTCCTCACAAATGCAGCTTTTCTGCCATCTAATTTTAAAGTTCCAGCGTTTCTCAAACCTTTCCTAAGCACCAATTCTAGACTGCATCCCAAGCCCAAATTTAGCAAAATCAGAGGAGCTTCAGGCTAGATTGCATCATTGTAAGGTTTTATAGAAGAATTTATTCATAAAGCACCGTTGTAATGAAAGAATGTATTAACAATAGATTAAGCACAATGTCAAACAGGAGCTGTTTCAAAATCCAGATAAGGAGGTGGCAGAGGATGTTGAGACTCCTGTGGCTTTGTGTGCTCTGGGGATGTTTCTGATTATTGTAATGATTTAATGCAGGGACAGGCTCTGATTGTTGAACCTCACAGCCAAAATCTTGATACTCAGTGTCCCAGTGCCTCCAGGACAGCCGGGATGGGCAATCTGGGTTTGGATGGTATCCTAGATCAAAACAAGCCTGGAGTATTTATGGGATGGGACCTCTATCCGGAGGGAGAGCTGGGCTGGATGAACTCCCACGGATTTCTGTCTGTGTCTGTGTGGGTAGGAGGCCTTTATTCCAGGCGTGGATCACAGCTGCTGTGTCCTCAGGAAGCCACTGAGTGTTTAGAAAGGTGTTCACAACGTTCCCAGGGACTTTCTGTGGGAATAAAGCCACTCCTGCCTCATAAGGCTGAAGGGCTATAAAGCAGAGAGCTCCAGATAAGGAAATATTACTGTCCTTTCTTATCTCCACTCGTCCTAACAGGTGTCCTTGGGGTTGTAAATTTGTGTGAGGGCAAGGGAAGAGCAGTCTGAGGTATCTTTAACCTTATCACAAATCTTTTGCAAGATGGGAAGATTGATGTTGCCATTGATAAACCCTGAATTGTGGCCAGGGTCCCTTTTCCCACTGAGTCAGTTCCTCCGGAAATGCAGCTCCTCTCCCTTGGGCTGCATGTGCTGCCTGTCCTGGGTCACCATCCATGTCCCTGAAATAAAAGCCGGGCAGATTTATGCAGTGGAATGCCCAATTCCTCAAAAGTTTGTAATTCCACAAAAGATAATTTGTGTGCCTGTGCCATTACAATTGTTACAGCTTTATTGCAGCCAGGCCAAAAAGCCGTCTCGGGAGTGAGGTGGAATTATCCTTATTTGTCACTTTTGTGGGAGGAATGATTTGTTGCATGTGCTTGCCATGAGACCCTCATTCATTGCAGGGCTTTGTGCCCGTGGATATATGGGCTAATCATGTTTCTGCAGAGGAGGAGCTGGGGCTCATCATATGAATGATTGGAGACAGAATTGCTGAATTCACCCCTCTCTGCTCCTTCTGAAAGGGGGATTTGGGTTTGAATACGGCCTTTCTTATTATATTATCCTAATTTTTTTGTGTGCACTATTCTCCATGAAAATGAGGATTTCCTCTCTCATCCCATCGTGTTGTCATGGAAATTGCTTTTTCTCTCTTTTTTTTTTTTCCCCCAGGAATCCTGTGGCAAAAAAAAGTGCTTTGCCTCGCTGGCAGCTCACAGCCAAAACAGTTTTGTGGAGCTGCTGAAAGCTGGGACAGGTCCCACCTCTGCTTCTGGCACTGCATTTAGTATCTCCAGCTTCCCCAGGGATCAGGAACTCATCCTGGCTTTTCTGCTCACTGCCCTTCTGGAGGGAAATCCCAAATACCTGCAGAGCCCTGGTTCAGCTGGTTTCTACCCTGCATTCCCAGCCACACTCCAGAGCCACCTTGGATCAGAGGGATGCCTTTTCCTAGGACTGGGGTTTGCCCTTGCTGCACCCCTGTACCAGCTGGGCACCAAAATTCCCCAGTGTGGGAGTGAGAGATTATCCAAAGCTTTGATTCCTTGGGATATCTTTGGTGCAAGCAGCTTTTCAATGGCAGGTGTCAGCAGCCTCAAAATCCTTAGGCAAGGATCGAACTCTGTCACCCACCCTGGAGTGCAGCTTTGGTCACAGAAGCCCCTGAGCATCCAGGGGAGGCTTCTCAGAAAATGCCAAATAAGTTCCCATCTTCCCATCTTCCACAATTCTTCCATTTGCAGGTGAATGGAGAAAAAAGGGTCCAATTCCAGGGTCTGTCCTTACCACTGGATATTGTGTGTGCTCCGAGTTTCCTTTGGGCTGTAGGAGCAATTCTAACTCTGGGGAAGAAAGAAATGTATGTATTTCTTGTCATGCTGTGTTTCAGATGTGAGGAAACAAAGAGGTGAAATGTGGACTGAGGGGGAAGGGAGGTCAGTGACAAGTCTGGGCAGTGGATGATCCTAGGGAGGTTTTTCTATAGGGTTTAATAGCTGTTAATGAGGACTGAGTTTCCATACACCTACCTAGAAACTTGGCAAAGTATTCCTGATTTTCTTGTGTTCACTGGATGCATTTTCTCCTTTTCACAACGACAGCCAAATGAGGCTTTCTATGAAAGGGCAAAGAGTCGAGGGAAGCAGAGAAACAGGATCACAAAGCCCAGCACCTCAATTAGAAGCAGGCAGTCGATAGCGTCCCCTCCCAGAGGGTGGCTGCTGAGCCAGGCTGGGGTTTAGTGCTCTGCAGTGACCTTCCCTCCCAGTTTAAGGGAAATAAACCCCACAGGACAGCGAGGTCCCCTGGCTGAGCCATGAGTTTGTAGCTGCTCCTCACTCCCGAGCTGCTCCCACCCATGAGCAGCTCCTGCAGCCGCCCTCACTCCCTGTGCCAGTTCTGGGAGCCCTGCTAATAGTTCCTTATTTTAGCTCTGGGAAGGAGATGTGTGACATGGAGAATTCAACATCCTCACAGCTCACACCATCCCTTCCGGAGGTTTTGTCCCTGCATGCACCAAACTCTTATTCCAAGTCCTTTGTCTTCCCCTGCTTTTCAGGCTCTGATCTTCTCACCCCGATATTGGGAACTGGTGTGGTTCTTTTCAAGTGAGAGGACGCTCCATGCCCAGACACTGCTGCTGGGATGATGGGGAGGTTGGGGGTTGATTTAATTTTGGTGCTGCCTCTTCTATTTGTGTAGAAACCCTCCCTGGAATAAGGCAGCAGATGAGGAAACACTCTCTGAGGTTCACGGGATAGCTCACAGATCCCCAAATGGTTTGGATAGGGAAGAACCTTAAAGCTCATCCCATTCCACCCCTGCCATGGCCAGGGACACTTTCCACTATCTCAGAGTGCTCAGAGCTCCATCCTGGCCTTGGACACTTCCAGGGATGGAGCAGCCACAAGTTTCCATTTTTTCAGCAGTGAAGGCCCTGACAGGACGAGTCGTTGTGTTTTTCTTTGAAGCACTTTTGGCTCCGTGTCTCAGTGTGAGAAAATGGGTTCACATTCCTGTGCTCCCAAAGCCAGGACACTGAACAGAACCACAGGGGCTGGAGCACAGGTGGCACGGGGAGCAGCTGAGGGAGCTGGGAAAGGGGCTCAGCTGGAGAAAAGGAGGCTCAGGGGGGACCTTGTGGCTCTGCACAACTCCCTGACAGGAGGGGGCAGCCGGGGGGGTTTGGTCTCTGCTCCCTGGGAAAAAGGACAGGATGAGAGGAAACCTCTTCAAACTTCACCAGAGAAGGTTTAGATTGGATATCAGGGATTGTTTTTTCCCTGAAAGGCTGGTCAGGCACAGTTGCCCAGGGCAGTGGTGAGGTCACTGTCCTTGGAAGCGTTCCAGAAACGTGGATGTGGCACTTGGGGACAAGGTTTAGTGGTGGTCCTGGCAGTGCTGGGTTAAGGTTGGACTCTTAGAGGGCTTTTCCCACCTTGGTGATTCTGTGATTCTCTGATGGTGCAGGACACTCTCATCACTTTAACCATATTTTCTTGCTCTCAGCTCACCAGCACAGGGACCAGCTGTAAAAAACTGTGAGCAGCTCTTCTACAGGAAAAGAAAATTTCAGGCAAGTCCATTTTTCTTAATTGAATGTTGTAATTCCTCTGCAGGAAGCTTTAGTTCCCCCAAACCTGCACCAAATAGCAGTGGAGGCTTTCCAGGGAAATATCTATAGATAGAAACTGAAGGAGATGTGCAGAGGGCCCCCATCCTAAACCAGTTATACCTGAAGATGCTCTAATTCAGAGCAGGTAATTAGTGTAATTGAGCAGGAAAGTGCCCTAACTGCTCTGCACAAATCCCCACGTGGGTGTGTAACTTGTTCTTGCAGTTTTTAGGTGAGTTCACATCACTGCCTTCGCTTTTCCAGGCAAGAAGGACCCTGGAGATTATAGGAAGGGGCACAGATTTAAAGGGACGATCAAGAAATACATGAGTTGTAGATTAAAGATAAAACTCTTTAGGAAATGCTTTTCAGCAGCTTTGCTGATGGATAAACTGAAATAAAGCAATTAAATCAAAGGGACTGGAAATAAGCAAAGATGATCCTGAAGGTTGAACTTCTGTAATAAACACTTGCCACTTAGATATGCCTTTTGTTTGCAGCAGTCAGATCTGCACGGCATGTTAGCACATGAGTGCATGAAAATTTGTATTTCCAAGCATTTTATTCCTCTTGTAGTCATTTAAATAATGCCAAATTGAGCATGAAGCTGACTGGATTCAATTGCTGTCATCAGAAGAGAAGAGTGAGTGGGCTGGGGAAGGTTGTCCTCCCTCCCAGCAGTTGCCCAGCGAGGAAAACTGCTCAAAGTGAGGGCAAGGAGATGCTGTTGTTTGTGTGCTGCTAAAATCTCCTTCAGTCAATACCCACCGAGGGCTGACTGCACATTGTTTAACTTGGGGGAGCCAGGCAGGAGGTGTTAGTTGGGAATCAGTTGGAGCCAGGATGGAGCCTCTAGGCCAGGTTGGACAGGGCTTGGAGCAGCCTGGGAGAGTGGAAGGTGGCCCTGCCCATGGGATGGGTGACATTGGGTGGGCTTTAAGGTCCCTTCCAACCCAAACCCTTCTGGGATTCTGTGATTCTATTGCAGATGGGTGTAAGTGGATTCCTGTTTCTCCTCCACACCCGTTCCCTGTCTCCAAACCCCACTGATCCTACCGGTGTTGTGCCCAGTCAGCAGCAGAGTGACAGCAGGACAAGGCTGTGCTCTGCAGGAAACACAGAGAGAGCAGAGGAGAGGGAGAAAGAGGAGGTGGCCCCAACATGGGCTCTGTTGGTCCAAATGCCAAGCTCAGGGGTTTTTTTCCAACCCACTTAGGAGCTGGATGATCCCTCAGGGTCCCTCCCAGTTTGGACTATTCTGTCATTCTGTGTTCGTTTTCCTCTTGGAATCCTCGGAACATCAGAGCTGGTGGAAGCCCCACCAGCACCTGTGCTCCCCTCGGGCTCCTCCAGCACCAGAGCCCACCTGAGTGGTCACAGCCGTGCAGGTTTAACCAGATCAGGAAAACACTCGGAGAGCTGCTGAGGGAACGCCACAGGGATCAACATTTCCCATTTATCACTGCGTAAACAGTCCTGTCGAGGGGGCTAATTCCTGTTCCCCCTTCCCAAGGAGCCCTGGCAGTAAATGAAACCTGGGCGGTTTTCATGTGGGCACGTGGCTGGCAGGGCAGCTGAGGCTGTCTGGGAAAGGGGATGTTTCTATTCCCACGGAGTTCCCATGGGATGAAGTCGCCCTTGGGAGCAGGTAACAATAAAAAGCAGCTAAAATGCCAAGGCACTGAAAATGCACCATATGAAGGATGCTGGGGCAGTGCAGAGTCCAGGGAAGGTTTTACTTAAACCTAGAAGTGAAATTCCAGTGGCTGGATGGGGTGACTCAGCCTTTGGGAATGATCTTCTAGCACAGGATTTGTCAGAACAAGGATTTTCAAACCCAATATTTATTTGTACATGATGTGATAGCAAAAAATGGTTGAATTCTGAACAAATAGATCTCTTTTCTTGGCAAGTTTTCTTCTATGGACCTGTGCAGAAGCAGGTTTTTTTTTCCCCTCACTTTTTTTTCCCCTTGGGAATCTTGAATAATAATTTACCTTTTACAATCAGAATTTTATCTTGGATTTTTTATTTGTCTGTTTGTTTTTCTGTAACTCAAAAATAATGGCTTCTTGATCAAAACACTTGGTTACCTGCATATTTTCCATCAGAAATTTATTAAGTGAAGGAATGCAGAGAGCAGCCATCACTGGGAATCAGAAACAATCTTGGCTTGAGTGAGACTCGCTCTTTGATATTAAATGTGAAATAGCAGCATAGTTAATAGCTTTTTGCATTAAAAAAAAATCAGGAAAAATGTCTGTTCAGCCTTGAAAATGAGCACGTTGAAGAGTGTGTGCTGCTCACAGCAGTGAACAATGCTGTTTTCCTTTGCCTCGTCTTGCTGCTGCTGCCTGGATATTTCAGCAGCATTAAGACTATCCCAGAAGCGCTGGGAAAATGAATATTAGAGCAGCCTGTGACTGCTCAGGGCCAGAATTTAATGGTATTGTGACAGAAAGGGACATTTCCCCACCCTGAGTCACGCAGGGGTGAAGGCAGGTACAGGTGTATTTTCATTTTTCCATCCACTATGAGCATTTTGGGGGGAAAGAACAGGATGGCACAGGGATTATGGATTTCTGGAACCTGTTGTCACTTCACCCCACTATTTCTTGCTCAGCTGAGGTTTATCTGCACAGCAGACATTGATTTCACTGCATGAACTTGTCTGGAGGTTTAATTAATGTTATATTCACTCTGCTTTATTTATTCCTGTCGTTGGCATTGTGTTGTTGGTGCTCCTGACTCGCTGCACTTGTGTTTGAGAGAGCGTAAGAATAGGGTTAAATCTCCAATATTGCAGCCCTCGTGCTCCTCAGCAATGTGAGGCATCCAGAATATTCCCTTACAAGTTGGTTTTAGCAGGAAAAACTGAGTTTTGTAAAGAGTTCATTTCAGAAACGCTATTTTCAAGTGTCCTTCTCTCTATGGACTTCCATAGAAGAAAAAATACGTATATTTCTGTATGAACTTTCTGCTTGTGCTGCTTCATTCATTTATCATTCCTTTGCAATCACTGCTTTTTCCCTTTTCTATTTTGCCCACATATTTTAGATCGGTGTCATTCAACACCAGAAAGGAGATTTGTGGTGAAGCAGATGTATTGAGATACTTTTCCATCTTTCTCACCAAGACTTAAAAACCAAAATTCACAGAATCCCAGACTGGTTTGGGTTGGAAGGGATCTTAAAGCCCATCCAGTGCCACTCCTGCCATGGGCAGGGCCACCTTCCACTGTCCCAGGCTGCTCCAAACCCCATCCAGCCTGGCCTTGGGCACTTCCAGGGATCCAGGGGCAGCCACAGCTTCTCTGGGCTGTGAGAAGGCTGATGGTAATTTGGAGTGGTGGAAACTGCTTGAAAGAGCCAGAAAAAAACTGTGAGAACAACCAGGAAAATGTGGGGACAGGCTGGGAGAACCCGTGTGGGTTCTCACCTTGGCACTGTGGAGCAGCAGATGTGGGCCACGTGGGGCTGCAGCATCATCCTAATTCTCTCCCTTGACCCCATCAGATTTTCCAGCCCCTCCTGGCTGCCTGTCCCCTGTCCCCAAGCTGGCCAGGCTGCTGGATCGTGGATGTGCTCCACACAGGGATGGGGAGAGCGGAGCAGCCCCTGGGAACTGGGGATTTATCACACGTCTGCCGACACGGAGAACACTGAAAGCTCCGTGCTTTTTGTTCCCCTTCACCGGTTAGATCCCATACGCAAATGGCACTTCCAAAAGCCTTACTGAAGGAAAATATTAAATGTCCTGGAACAAGTTTAGGTTGGTGTCAAGGGAACGCTGTAAACTGCTGCCTAGTAGAGGTGACTCTGTGCTTAAAGCCTCACACAATGTCAAGAACAACATTCCCTGCCTGATTCCTGGGACTCCCTCCCCTCTGTCCCAAGGACCCTCCTGCTGCTGTCCCACTGGGGGACCTGCTCAGATCCCCCCAGTAGCCTGCAAGAGCATCCAACAGGGAGAAAAAATATAAATTAAAAAACCAACACACAACACGCAGAGCCAGGCAGCTTCGTGGGAGGATGAAACTTATGCAAACAGAGATCTACAAAAAACCAGAATTAATAAAATATACCCTGCCCATGCATTATGAAACACATCTGGCTGCAGAGTGACATGCCAGCTTTAATTTTAACTTTGGCTTGGGAGCAGTGGTGGGGGTGAAATGACTGCATGCATTGGTGAGCAGCCACTGCAAATGTTTGCACACACCTTTTCCCCCTCTTTCATTTTTGTCGTGTGTCTGATCCCACAGAGGGTTTGGGGAAGGGACTGGGAGTGCACAGATGATTTTTTTAATGCCTCAGAGATTTGGATTGAGCAGTCCATAATCCAGGAGGAGGAGGCCACAAAGGAATGAAGGGAGCAGCTGAGGCCGGTGGTCCGAATCCCCGGGCAGGTTTGGTGGGAAGGACTGGGGGAGGATTTTGGGAGCCACGGCCTCCCCTCTCCTCTCCCAGTTAAAGGTGCAGTGTCTTGCTGGTGCTGTGAGCCATCCCAGCCCACCTCTGTATGCAAGGAGCTCTTCCCAGCTTTGTGTCTCCAGCGTTTCTGGAGGAAACTGCCCCTGGGTGAGGAACAGAAGAACTGCTCTGTGCAGGAAGGTTCTTCTTGGTTTCTGCCTTGCAGATGGAAACTGGACCCTTTTTAACCTTCCCAGTTTGTGGAGTTCTTCAGATATTTCCATTTCCTCAATATCTGCACCTGGTTCTGATGCCTCTCCTTCAACAGTAGGATGAGGCTGTGAGTTCCAGGGGTCAGCTCCCGGCTGTGCAGGCACTTCCTTCCCTCCGTGCTTGCCTGTTTTTCTTTGCACTGAGTCTGCAAAACTGAAGACACAAAAGTCTGTCCCCAGGGTTAGAAAGTTGCTCTGAGTGCATTGCACAGCAAATGTTTAAATCAGGCCAGGCAAGTGCAGTGAGGTGGATGTGGAACCCACCAGCTGCAGAATTACAGGAATCCTTCCCCTGCCCCTCCTGCCCCAGCTCCCCAGCTGTAATGGAGAGGAGGTTAAATATTCAGGACAGCAAACAGCAGGAGGAGAATTGAGCCCATTAGAAATGAAAGTTCCCCAGGGTATGGTCAATGGAAAGGCTGCCAGAGCTCCAGGAGCGTTTGGACACCGCTCCCAGGGATGCCCAGGGTGGGATTGCTGGGGGGTCTGTGCAGGGCTGGGAGCTGGACTGGATGATCCTTGTGGGTCCCTCCCCGCTCAGGAGATTCCAGGATTCCCCCTGGAAGTGGGTGCTGCTGTCACTGGGGCTGTTTCTGTCACAGCAAATGCCAGGCAGCGCCTGACAGGAGCGGCTTCTGCTCCACAACTGGCTGGGGTTGGACTTTCAAAGTCAGCCGACATCAATGAGCAAGGAACAGAACTTTCCTGCTATAAATGTTTGAACAGCAGTTTGTTAATTTTTGTTACTCTCAATGTGGATTAATTGCTGTTTTCTTATCAACTTCAGCTTCTATTAGTTTAGGACTTACATCTTAAATGATAATATCAGACTTTGTCTTGAATAAAACATTTTGTAACCTAGACAAGTTCATTAAATTCGTGAAGGTGAACTGACAGATTAAAGGCAGAAAAAAGATCCTGATGTGTTTTACAATCGCAGGAATACTCATTTGGAGTTTTGTAAAACAACATTGCACATCTCAGATAGCTCAGCTTCAAATGGATTTTGATAAACGCTGCTGCCTTTTGAGAGGCTGCTGCTCCTTGTTGTGTGCCTTCACCAGACTGCTGCACCTTTCCTCTCCTCAAAGGCTAATGAGGTGTCATTTTACATTATTAATGACACACATTACTACAGTTGTAATGAAATAACCCTCTGCATGTTGTTCCTTTACCTAATTAACCTCGGGAGGGTGGGATTATCCCTTGGCCCCAGCAAGGGCTGCCAGGATTCTCCAGAGGAGGGACAAGGGCTGAAGTGGGGACAAGTCACACTAGTGCTGCACCCCCATTCCAGCAAGGAATGCAGGAGATTTGGAACAACAGAATGGCTTGGGAGGGACCTTTAGAGCCGTCTTCTCCCACCCCCTGGCAGTGAGCAGAGCTAAATTCAGTTTGTGAGGTTGCTCAGAGTAACCTGACCTTGAATGTTCCCAAGGATGGGGAACCCACTGCCTGTCTGGGCAACCTGTGCCAGGCCTCACCACCCTCATTGCAAAAACCTTCTTCTTCCTTATCTAAATCAACCCTGGTTTAGTTTAGAACTCCTTGTCCTGTTGCTACAGGACAGATTTATCCAGATTTGGATGGAAGCCCATGACCAGCCAGGGGCATGGAAACCAGAGCTGCTTGTCTGGTGTGCTGGGAAGACTCAGATTATTCTGGAATGACACTGGGTACCAACTGTAGTGTAGGGGAGGCATGGTCAGACCCAGGGAGTGTACAGACTCATCTGCTGGGAGACACACCATTAGTTATTAATTAATCACAGCTGGTATGATTAATTAGGATGTACACACAGGCTACTGACTGTACAGCTGAGCCTCCTGTCTGGCTCAGGTCGATGGCCTGGGTCTCCTCTGCCTGCTCTGGGCAGGCCCTGGTTCCCTGCAGCCACCCTGGGCCACCTGCACAGGCAGGGGCACTGGGGAGGGAGGGTGGGAAGGACAGGGCTGGGGTTACCACGTGCTCCATGCAACAAAAAAAAAAAAAAAAAAAAAGGGAAATTCTGGCATTGGAACAGATCGTTTGGAGCCATTTCTTGTCTTAATCAGGAAATGTGGCACCCTGGGCACAGGAGCTGCTATGCAGGGCTGGGTGAAATCTTATTTTGACTACAGCAATCTGTGAGAGGTGCAGGATGGAGCCCCAGGAGAGCTCCTGGCTCTGCTCCTCTGCAGGTCATGGCCATGTCCCAGAGATGGGGACACAAGATGAGCCAAGGCAGAAGTTTGTGTTCTGAATTTAGAGGACTAAACAAATAAACACGTGTGTGAGAAAATAGCAGAGGGCTTAATGCAGAGACAGGGTGCTCAGAAGTATTATTGGAGAGGTTCATTTAATCCCAGAGAGATTCAGAGGGATAATGGCACGGGAGCAGCTCTCCAGACCTCCTTACCCTCCCTGCCAGAGGTTATGTGGGCTTTGGGAGATTGATTCGTCTGCAGAGCTGAGGGGAATTGGATGATCCAGATGACTAACAATGAGATTTAGGCTTGAATTTATTTCACTCGAGCTAGTTAAAGCTGATGCTTTTGTCCCCCGGGTCTTGTGTCTGAACTTAAGCCAGGTTAGTGATGAGCACAAGTTTTTCCTGCTGGGGGATGCTCAGTGACCTTGCACGAAGTGGCTTTGGCAAGTTGGACGAGCAGGAGCCCTGAGTGAACCTGCAAAAACAGGAGCAGTGGGCTCAGCCGTTCCCACACGGGGATGTGCTGCTGGAAAAGCTCTCACTGGTTTTCCTGCTGCCGTTAGTGTTTCCCTGGCTCGGGGCCATCTCTCGAGGGCACAGTCACACCAACACTTCCCTGCATTTGCCTTTTCTCCTGGCTTTTTGCCTTTGGAAAGAATAGTCCGGGTAACTCCTCCTGTTGTGAGGTTAAACACGTGTCTCTGTGTTACTGTCCGGGTTTTCTCTCTGTGTACAGGGTTGGGAATGCTCCACTCCCAGCTCTGCATTTCTCTGACTTGGAGAATCTCTTTTAAAAAAACTGTAGAGTGTCTTTTGCCTGAGATTTGTTGGAAAAATCTGGAGTCTTCCCCTTCTGTGATGCATCAATAAGCCACCCTCATTTAAAGAGAGACCACTAAGCCAGGCAGGTGTTTTTCCCAGGATTTTGGGCTTTGAAACCCTGTGGAGCAGCCTGGAGTCCTTACCAAGGAGGACAGGAGCAGGAAATCACCAACTCCTGATTAAGGAGGAAGCAACCCAGGGGCAAGGAGTGGGAAGCTGGGAGGGTGGCAGCCAGCGGGAGTGGGAGAGGAGGCGCATCCCTGCCTTTGATCCACGAGGAGCAGGGAACTGCTGCTGTGGTCACCCCCCAGCCCCCGGCCTGGGCTGGCTGCCACGAGTGAGCCATCCCTCAGAAACTGTGGAATGAGGAGTTCTGGAGTGAGTTTATGCACGCAGGAGGGGCCGGGGGAGCCGCGTGTGCGCCCGCATGGGCTCTGGAATTGGCACTTAATTACATTAATTCCATGGGCATGCTTTCCATGGCGATTGTGTTTTCATGGCTATTTAAAGTCTGTTTAAATGTTTGCAGAGCTTTAATGGCTGTTAATTAACTGCTGGTTGCAAATATGTAGAAGATGAGGGCGCACACATTTTGGGTGGACACACATCCCCCCCTCCCTGCCATCCTACAGGACCTGGCACTGTCCCCACTGCCAGCTGGGGTGGACTGTGCCTGCCCTGAGGACCTTGTTCCCACGGGCTGGGGGGGGGCTTCCTTTTGGAGTACATGGTTCTGTAGTCCACCAAGACACCCAGTGATGGCTGGATCTGGAAATGGATGCTCAGTCCCTGGAAGTGTTCCAGGCCAGGCTGGGTGGAGCTCTGAGCACCCTGGGATAGTGGAAGGCGGCCCTGCCTATGGCCGGGGGTGGAATGGGATGAGCTTTAAGGTCCCTTCCAACCCAAACCATTCCAGGATTCTATAATCTATGCAAATTTCTGCCCAAGATTCCTAAAACATGCTGGGAACCGAGGCAGAGTCAAGTTAAGTCTGTGTGGGGTTCACGGCTTAATGAAGCAGGGGGAGCAATTTAATCTAATCATGAAGGGCCAAAAGCAATTTCTTGTGCAGGCATGAAGTTAATCCAGATTCAGAGCTGTTCACATTGAGATTTGATCTCAGTTTTGGTTTTAGCTGTCCTTTACAGAGGGAGAATAAAACCAATATTGCCCTGGGTGACACCAGTTGTGTCTCTCTGGCGTTGTTTGGACTTCCTGAAGTGCATCACTCGGAGACTTCACAATGAGAAACCCCCAAAACCTCTGAAAATAACGTCTGTGATACCTTGGGGTCTTCCATCAAAACACAAAGTGTTGCTGGATTTTAGAGGGAGCAGTGGGTGCTCTCCAAGGCAGGTGAACCCACAAGAAGGGGTGGGTGCCAGATGCCTCTTGGTGCTCCTTTCACTTTTAAAATCAACTTTTCTGGCAAAACTAACACCAACCATATTCTGGTTACAGCCACAAAGTTCAGGTCTTACCCCCCAGTTCGATTAGACCAAGGTAATCTTCCACTTACTCATTTCAGTGGCACCAACCAGAATTAAACAGTGTATTTCCACAAAAAGAGCTCCTTTTCTGCTTCATCTGCCCGCTTTGGGCTGCTCTGGCCTCAGATTGGATGCTCTGTCAGGTGGAGACAGTAAGGTGTGTTTTTAAAGCTGTAACAGGGCACTGGAAAGGGCTGTTGATGCCGTGAGGTTCCAAACAGGACAAGGAAATCAGTGTGGAGGTTTTCTGTGGCTGAACATCTCCAGGCTGTTGTTAAGGTGTAAGCTGGTGGTGCAGAGCAGGAGGGCCATGCCCTGTGCTCTGGCTCCCCAGGAATATTATTCCATAAACATCTTTGGGCAAAGGGCACCTTGCAGTCGGCTGTGAATTCCCAGATGTGCCTAAAGCCAGACAGACACAGTTGGGTTTTTTTTTTCCTTCTTTGAAACTGAAACATAAGAGAGAAGAAAACTCGGAGCAAAGAAAACCAGAAAATGATCCTGTTTCTTTCAGTGCTTTAAACTTAAACAGTTGCCACTGGCTTTGGAAAAGCATTTTTTTTGTCACCAGCAAGTTTTCTGTGACCCCCTTCATAAGAAATTTCATCTTATTTTAGAGTGTTCCTGTTTTAAATCTGAATACATCAACCAAACCAAACCAAACCAAACCAAACCAAACCAAACCAAACCAAACCAAACCAAATCAAACCAAAAAAAAAATTCCACTAGAGAAGTTCTAGTTTCAAAGGTTTNGTGAAACTCAAATGCATTTGCTGCTACCTTTAAACCACAGAATCATTAGGGTGACAGAAAACCTCCAGGATCATCAAGTCCAGCCTTTGACTGATCACCACCTTGTCAACTCAACCACATTGCCAAGTGCCACATCTACTTGTTTTTTGAACATTTCCAGGGGTGGTGACCCCACACTGCCCTGGGCAGCTGTTCCAATGTTTCACTACTCTCCAGTGAAGAATTTTTTCCCAATATCCACCCTGAGCCTCCCCTGGCCCAGCCTGAGGCCGTTCCCTCTCCTCCTGTCCCTGTTCCCTGGGAGCAGAGCCCGACCCCCCCGGCTGCCCCCTCCTGTCAGGGAGTTGTGCAGAGCCAGAAGGGCCCCCCTGAGCCTCCTTTTCTCCAGGCTGAGCCCTCCAGGGAAGTCTTTGGCCCATCCTCTCGCCTCCCTGTGCAATGGCTCTGCACCAGCTTATGCAAAAGTCTGGTTGGGATCTGGGCTTGCGAAGTGACTCCTCTCCTGCCCTGCTGAGCCAAACACAGAAATCATCTGAATTTTGCTTTGTGCAGAGCCTTTTAATTTCCTTTAAACTTTTCTGGAACCAACCTTATGCTTGTGGAAGGGCATTTTTGTTCATCTGAATTCCAGCCACCAGGAGCAGGACAGGGCATGGCAAATGATGCAGGTTGAGGGAATGCTCATCTTCCCATCCAGAGTTTCTGCTTCTTCCTTGGCAGGTGTGTCCAGAGGGTCCTGTCCGGGGTGTTTGCGGCAGCAGGGAAACCAGAGTGTGTCCAAACAAGAGTCCAGGGTTCCCATGGGGATGTACAGCTCCTCTCATCGCTGTTTCTGCCATCCAGGCCTGTCCCCACGCCCCTGGAGCACCGCTGGGCTGCTTGTCCCTGTTGTGGTGGAGGGCAGGCAGAGCTGGGCAGGGACATTGCCACCCCAGGCATGTCACACCCCTGTCCTGCCTGCTGCCAGCCCTGCATAGACACCAGGACCCGGGCTCCTGCTAAAATCACAAACTTTAATCTTTCTTGTTTTCATCTTCTTTTGACTTTCAGTATAAATTACCTCGTCTGAGGTGTCACTAGAAAATGATTTGTTATGCTAAATACTTGCCAAATAAATAACGAGCTCCCAAACCAGTCTATATGCAATAAGACAAGGAGTGAATTATTTCTAGTGGTTTCTTTTCTCATGCATGGATTAAATTAGTTCAGAGCCCTGATTCTCAGGGCTGGGCGATTTCTGAAAATGTGCTGGTGACACTTAAAAACACCAAGCCCCTCTCTGTGCTCTTTTATGATATTAAATGTCACCAGTTTCCTCGTTTTATCACATTATTACAGCCTTTTCTTGCCTGGAAGGAATCAAATTAATGAAAACCAAAAGAATCCAAGGTGTCTGCCCATACATCTCTCATAAAATCATCCCCCACATTACAGAACAAGTTTCCAGGTGATGCCACTAGGCAAAAGACCAAACCAATTTAAATAAGGCTGATTGCAGCCTTTAAAAACCCCAACAACCCAAGCCCCACAGCTGAACAACACTGACGCCTATTTCAAGGTGCTGATAAAGCGAACCAGAACATTTATTTAGCAGAAATGCCCTGTTTTGTTTGCTCTGCTAGGTTTTTGCTGAGATGTCTCCTTCTTGGCTGTGTTCACACAGAATCACCCAGAATCACCAGGTTGGAAGAGACCTCTTAAGATCGTGTTTTCCCACCTGGTTCCATGCATAGCTTCCAGAGGTTGTTTTTGGGTTGCTGTCCTCAGGTTGGTGACGTGTCCCCACCGTGGTGCTTGTGGGTGATGGAGCTGGAACTCTGCTCAGCAGTGTCTGAAACCCCCCAGACCCTCTGCCAGCTGTTTGGGGGCCTCAGGAAGGGGCCCGTTTTGGGGGCTGTTTGGAAGGAGCTGGGGACATGGAGAGCAGTGTCCCCCTGTGGGCAGAAGGGCCAGGGAGGGAACGAGCTGTGGGGACTGGGCAGGGAATGGGCCTGTGGCCCTTACAGGGATGGGTGAGGTGCCAGGGCTGCACCTCCTCACTGCTGTGCCCACCTCAGGGGGTTATGGATGGAACTGATGCTCTTGGGGGTCTTCTCCACCCTAAACGACTCCATGGTTCTGTTTGGCCTTGGGGGCTCCAGGGAGAACACCTCACCTCTGTCTTGTGAAACACGTGAGGTGAGAACAGAAGCCAACAGCCCCCAGGGCTCGCCATGGCACCTTCAGGGGAATGAATCCATGGAACAGAGTCATCAGGGTTGGAAAAGGCCTCTCTGGTCATGAAGTTCGACCATCAACCAGCACCGTGTTCACCACTGACCCATGTCCCCAGGTGCCTCATCCACGCTCCTTTTAAATCCCTGCAGGGATGGGGGTCCACTACTGCCCTGGGCAGCTGTGCCAGGGCTGGACAACCCTTCCAGTACAGAAGTTCTCCCTAATATCCAACCGAAACCTTCCCTGGTGCAGTTTAGGGCCATTTCCTCTCATCCTATCGCTTGTTCCCCGAGGTTGCAGAGCTTCACCCCAGGGTCCCTCACTGCTGGACCACCTCTCCTGCCCCTCTGTGCCACTGCTCCAGTGTGTGGCTCTTCTGCAAGCAAGGAAGGTTTTTCCACAGCTGTCCCCACTCAGGTCTTCAGCCCAGCTCCTGGGAAATGCAGTTCCAGCAGCTCAGGCTCACCTCGGGGCCGTGAGAGCATGGGCTGCTCTGGAGGGTGGGACAGAAGGCCCAGGTTCCTACACTAAATTACCAGCTTGTCTTCACTAACTGTAAAAAGCCCTGGTGGGACTCCCTTCCTGGACTGAACCTTCTGCAAATGTCCAGTGGAGCAAAGAGGGGCAAAAAACAGAGGAAGGTGGATAAGATGGAAGAAACCCTTATTCAGAAACAAAGAGAAAAATCCCAGTGACAGGCCAAGTGTGACTGGCTGCTCTTGGTGCTGATTTTCCTGCTGTAAAATGAGAGATTATTAGGGTTGCATTAGGCAGCTAGTGCCACTTTTCAATAAAGTGGGCTGTGTCCACTAATACCTGAAGATGGTTATTATTATTTATTGATATATAAAGCTGCTGTACGAGCTTTATTTAAAGGCATGCCAGGCACAATTACTGTAATTTGCTAATGTAACAAAAGAATTTCCTATTATCCTAATGTCACCTTGCTAAAGCTCTGGTGATTTTTTTCCTGCAATGTCTTGCTACAGAGGGAATTCAGCACAGCAGCTCAGTTCAGTGTTGGTTTTGTGCCACTCACTGAGGTTACTTGGCTTGTGGGTGACTTGGATTATGAATTAAATAATTAAATTATGTTCAGGCAACATAAAATGAGGTATTCATGCACAGAGAGCCCTGAAATGGTTGTTTATGAGGTGTTTGAATCCCTCAGGTGGCTCAGGTTGGACCCTCTGTGCCTGGAGCACACTTGGAGGCTGCTGTGGTTTGTGGCTGCTCCCGAACAGCTGCTCCTGCAGGAGAGAAGCATCTCCCCATTGCTCCGGGGCCAGGACATGAACAGCTTGGAGGAAGTTTGGACAAGCATCTTCCAGAATCCCAGAGCTTTGTGGGGAGAGCTCTGCCAGCTCCGTGGCTGGGCCTGGCTGAAGGCTTGTCCTGACTGTTCGGGTTGCGTGGCAAGGAGGTGTCTGTGCTTGAGGTTTGATTTCCGCAGCCCTGAGATGGAGCCCGAAAGACCTTTGAGGTGAGACTGGGCAGTAGGGTGGGTGGTGATTTCCTTCCCAGTCCGTTGCTGCTGCTGTAATCCAGCAATCCAGAGCTTTCCAGCCCCGGATCCATGGCTGCAGAGCCATCGCTGCTTGGATCTCCCCGTGGAACGGACACACTGCTGGGATCACACCCCTTCTGTTACAAGATCTCCCCTCCCAAACAAGTGCCGTGCTGCTGTGCAGAGCTGTTTGAGCAGAACTGCAGGGGAACCCCCAGCCAGGTGTGCCCTTGGCGGGGGGTGGCACCAGCCCACAGGTACGGCAGCACGGGCGGGACGTGTGGCCGCGCCGTCCCCTCACCCAGGCAGGGGAATTCAGGCCGGGCTGAATTTCCCTGCTCCCCAGCCAGCCCCTGGGGCCTGGAATGATGGCTCTCCTTTCTTAAAAGGTGTGAAAATGGCTGTGGCCACTTGGCAACTTCAGCCCATGGTGCATTTTGCTGCTTTTTAACTGGTTTGGGTTTTTTGTTGTGGTTTTTGTGTATGTGTGTGTTTTATAGTCACAATTTCTTTCTTTTTTTCTGTGCAACTGAAAGCACTTGGTGTACACACTTTCTTTTCTTTTTTCTTTATTTTTTTTAATTTTTTTTTTTTTTTGAGAGAAGAGCTTTCTTAAGTTTGGGTTTCAGTAATCCTGGTCAGAGGGCTGATGTTCCCTTGCAGAAGCCAGGTGACTCCTTCCAGCAATCTCAGTGCAGGTTGGCACATGGATCTGTCTAAGGACACCTGAACCTGTGTGTGTGTGTGACTGGGGTGTTTTCCCCTGGCAGTGCTGCCATTTCCTGGAGAAAATTGCATTTATCCTTATTACGGATTTATTCCTACTATGAATTTATTCTTATGAAAGCATTTTAGAGCCTGAGGGCGGCTGCTGCTGTGATTCCATGATTCCCTGAGGTGCTGATGGTCACAGATGGGGCAGGCAAGGGTGGTGGAACACACACCTGGATCTGCTGGAATGCCCAGGTCTTGCTTGCTCTCAGATCCAGCTGTGCCAGCAGCAGCTGGAAACAAGAGAACTCCAGGCAGAAAAATGTGGGAGAAGGATCCAGGTGTTCATTTCAGGGGGAATAAAGCAGCCTGTACTCAGCACCCTTATCTCTGCAGGAACACTCGTGCTTTTCCTTGCATGGATTTTCGACAAAGGCCCAGCAGCCACTGAAATTGGATGAAGCAGCTTCTGGGGAATGTGGTTCAAAGTCACCTCAGGTGGGCACAATGCCAGCAGCAGATGATACAGTTTACCTGGAATATTATTCTGCACGGAGTAAAGCATCTTCCAGCAAAAACCCACCCACTATTCTGGGATTCCATGAAAAGCCTTTGAAGCCCATGCTCTCTGAATATCAAATTCCTTTAAAACAAGAAAAACCCTGCATTTTCACCAAAGCTCAAACTCTGAACTTTCTGTGTGGTTTCTTTTTCTTTCCCTTTCTCATTCAAGATTATTGAACATTTTTTGGCTATTTTCGAGGTTCTGGGTTCAAGCTGGTGTGGTTGGAAAATATCCCAAAGAAAAGAAAGCAAATGGCAAGTTTGGAAATGGAACTGGGCAGGCACGAGAACTGCAAGGAGGAACAATTTCAATAATGGTGCATCTGTATTTGTGCCCCCTGCACATTTGTATTGTTGCTGAGCTTTTATAAAAATGATGTTTGCTGCAAATGATGGATAATGGTGAAAATGTACCTGCTGTACAAAGGCAGCATTCTGCTTGGAAAGGGAACAGGTTCTCCTTTGGGAGAGCTCTTCCTGTGGGCTGAAAACAGGAAAGGAAGCTGCACCAAATCCCAGTGACCAGGGGGATTACACAAGGGGCAAGACTTGGAGTATCACTAAACATTTGCCAAGGGTTCAGCCCAGGACAGGAATTCCTACGTGTAACCTTCTAATACACAAATTAAAGTGGGGTTCTGACTAATTAGTGCTCTCAGAGTGGTGTGATGGGCCTGGAGCATAGCAGGGAGATCAGTGCAGGTGCCCAGGGAAGTTGTGGATACCCAATCCCTGGGAAGAAGAATCATGGAATATCCTGAGCTGGGAGAGACCCACAGGATCACCCAGCCCAGCTCCCAGCCCTGCCCAGACCCCCCAACAGTCCCACCCTGGGCATCCCTGGCAGCGCTGTCCAAACACTCCTGGAGCTCTGGCAGCCTCGGGGCCGTGCCCATTCCCTGGGGAGCCTGGGCAGTGCCCAGCCCCCTCTGGGGGAGGAACCTTTCCCTGAGATCCAACTTAAACCCCCCCCGACACAGCTCCAGCCGTTCCCTGGAGTCCTGTCACTGTCACAGAGCAGAGATCAGCATCTTCCCCTTCTCTTCCCCTCACAAGGAAGCTGTAACTGCAATGAGCTCTCCCCTCAGTCTCCTCCAGCTGAACAGACCAAGTGTCTTCAGCTGTTCCTCTTGGGCTTTCCCTCCAGACCCTTCCCCATCCTCATGTCCCCCCTTTGGACACTCTCTAATGGCTTTAGATATTTTTTTTAATATTGTGGCACCCAAAACTGCTCCCAGGACTCGAGGTGAGGCTGCACCAGCTCAGAGCACTGTCCCAGGCCAGGTTGGACGGGGCTTGGAGTGACCTGGGACAGTGGAAGGTGTCCCTGCCCAAGGCAGGGGGTGGAATGAGATGAGCTTTAAGGTCTCTTCCACCCAAACCATTTTGTGAGTCTATGTGTTCAGGGCTGGGGTTTTTTGGTAGCAGAGGTTTGAAGTATCAAGATTTGAAGCTCATTATAAAGGTCACTGTGCAGCTGATGTGCAGAGCCCTTTGGAGTCATCAGCCTAAAGTCTGATGGCAAATAATGAAGTAATTCCTAAAGGATTAATGCACTATAAATGTGCAGGGTACATCATGAGAAGAGTTTTGCAGAAGTGAAAGCCCAGTTTCAAAGTCACCAGCCTGTCACTACATTTCCCCCTGGCTTTTTAGATATTTCCCTCATTTCTCACCACTGCCCTCATTTCCTTGGGATGAGTTGCAGGGGGCTGCTCCTGTTCTCTTGTGCAAAGAGGATACTGAGCTGACCTTGGAAAAATCCCTGAGAGGCCCTGGTAAAAAATACGTAGCCTTAGTGTTAGATGACACGATGCTTGTTTTGTTGAAAAATGTTCTTTAGAGCCTCTCATCTGGCCTAGAAACATATTTTTATTTAAGTATTTATTTTTAAAAGGAAAGCTGTGATTCTTGCGTGCCTTTGTGGTGGGAGAAATGGTGAAAGCGTGGATGTATTACCCAGCTTTCTTCTCACTGAGTGCAGGGAACCAGGATTTCACCTCCAGCATCACCTCGCGCTGTCTGGAGGTGGTGACATCCGAGGAGCTTGAGGGGGGAGGTTTTCAGCATATGTTGCAGTCAGAAGTGTGTTCAGCAGGAGCAAGGGAGCTGCTTTGCCAGGAAACATTGCAGGAGACCACAATGTCCCACCTGAAGAGCCCCTCCTTCTTGATTAAAAACCTTTTCCTGATAAAGAATTCTAATTTGGCAATAAATTGAAATATTCTGTGATGTAAGTTCTGGCTTTATAAGAAGAGTATCAGCAGGAAAATAAAGTGGGACAAAGGAAATCTCCCAGGGTGACAATGTCATTCTTGTGTTTTCAGATTCAAAGACTGGAGATTTTGCATTTTTAAAATAATTTTCATTTGTAAAGTTTTCCCCATTTCATCAGTGTCAGTACCCCACATCCCCAAAGATCAAAATTACACATTTCCTTGCAGATTAAATGAAAGATTATTCAAATAAAGCTGGTTGGACAGAGCTGCCAGTGATGAGGAAAGGCAGCTCAAGCAGAGAGCTCTGCTGGTGTCCGTCACAGCCCTGCCAGGCACCTGGCATGTCCAGACCACAGCAGGGTCGCTTAGGACCTGTTTTCCACCTGGCTGGACACTTTGGGTCATTGAGATGCCCTCAGGACAGGGCAGAGGGCTGATGTTTGCTGTGCATCCATGGAAAGCTGTGCACACCTATCCTGTCCTTGGCCAGCTGATCTGCAAAACTCACCTTCCCTGGTGATTTCAGAAAGGCCCTTGAGGATCTTGCCCACCTTTGAGTGGCTGCCAAGGTAGGAGGAGCAGCTCGAGGGTGATCAGGGACAATGTGATGTGCACAACCTGCCCTCACTCCACGCGCTCCCTCCAGCACCGCCTTCATTCCTGATTTTCTTTCTTGGTGCTCTCAACCCAACTCCCAGTGTGAGAAACCACATAAGCAGTCAGGAAACGAAGCGTTGTTAACGTGCAGAGTTACCAGTGAGAAGGAGAAAATTACTGATTCAAAACTCCACCACTTGTCATTTGGGAAGAGAAAACTTTTTCTTCACCCATTTTTCCCTCACACCGCAGGCCGAGCTCTCCCCCACTCCCTTCTTCTGTGTCTCTGCCTCGACTCTCCAATGAGCAGTATTTATCTCTCACCTTCCATATTTTAGGAGCAGGAATTCCCAGTGAAACATGGCTTTGGCTCAGTGCTCGACAGTCCAGCCTGCCTGGTGCAACGTATGATGGATGAGAGCGAGTACAGCTGAGAGCAGGGCTAAGGTGGGTCTGCCTGGATTTATTTCCCTCTTCTCTGCCTTGCTTTTTATTTCTCCTGCCCCATAGCTGCCTGAACCCAGCCAGGCTTTAATGGGGAGACAGCAGCAAGCCAGGGTTGCTTCATGAATCAGGGGGAGCTGAAATTCTGCAGCACTGAAGACCATTTTCAAAGGCAATTTCGTGGACTATTTTTTTTCCCGATTCCATGTGGTGTCTGGCCACATTTCTGCATGGAGCTCATCTAGGACACGCTGCCAAGGCTGAGATGTGAGGCCAGGCCAGTGCCACCCACTGTTCTCAGCTGTGTGATGCTCCACTTCAAGCTGGAGGAAAACAGAAAGGGAAAAAGCCACGGGTTTTGGTGCCTCCTTCCTTTCCAGGGAGATTCTGATGGGTGGCTGCATTGCACAGCTTTAGAGAGCACGTCCTTGAAAATTACAGCTCTTAGCTCTATTTCGTCTTCCTGCGCAGTGGTTTGGGATCTACAAATATTTTCTGTTACTAAAAGGAGAGGAAGGATCACAAGGTTATCAGCTGCATTCAGACACTGCCCGTGCTGTTCCTTTGTGGAGAAGGACACTTGGAGAGCCCAATTTTCTGATCTGACATCCCACACAAGGAGAAGACTCTTCCAAAAATGGATGGGAACTAAAATTGTGAGCACCATTATCCATATTTTTATCTCAACTGGGGATCCGAGGCGGAAGAGAAGTGGGAGCTGGCCCAGAGGAGGTTGAGCTGCTGCTCTGATTAAAGAGCCCCCACAAATGACAGGCTTTGAAAGGACCAGCACAAGTGGCCATTGGAGCTGCAACCCACACCAGCCCTCCTGTGTCCCCAGTGCCTGGAGCTCACCCCACTCCATCCTCCAGCACTGATGCAGGGAGAGGCTGGAGCTGTTTCCATGTGGCAGCAAACTGAGGGCATTTACTGCAGGGAGCACCATAACCAGCTCAGTTATTACCCAGTTTATGGGATGAGCTCCTGGGTGCCCATTCCAGTTCATCTGCTTGGCAAACTGGGAGCGTTCCCCGGTTCATGAATCTCCAGTGAGCAGCTGGGGACGCCTGTGGGCACAGGCTCGTTCCCATTTCAGCTGCAGACATTCGTGGGGTAAAGAACAAGCAGAGCCACGGCCCCAGCCACTGGTGTGGAGCCAGAAATTGTTTCTCAGGACGCCTCTGGAAGCCAAATTGCTTCCCAGCACAGTTGTGATAACAGTGCTGCAGCAAATGCCATTTAAATACAATTCCCTGCTAACGCAGGGCAGGGATGAGGGAATACATAAACCAAATAATTAACGCTGCCCGGATGGCTCCAGCTCTGCGCGTGGAAGGACGAGAGGGAAGCAAACAGTGGGGTGGAAGAGGACAGCTTTTCCTTGTAATTGTAAAACTTAATTTGCTCTTTAAGGAAGGATCAAAATGACATTAAAGTGAATGCCAATTGATTTCAAAGGGGTTTGAATTGATTTCTGGAAACGGTTGCTGGTTAAAATTGCCAGGGAAAGCCCATCAAGACTGACATCTTTAGAGCCACTATGGCTGACCAAAGATGGGCACTCCTTTCTGGAAATAACTTAAAATATTTCTGTACTGTAAAATGGAAAGGAAACTGCTGCCTCCTAAGGAGGGACAAACCTCTTGTAATATGGCTTTATAAATATTAAGCCAGCCATTTCATTTTTTATTTTTTAAAACCTCTTCTCAAGTCTCCCCAACTTTCCTGGAGCCCAGGCTCTTGTGAGGGGAGTGGAGGAAGTGATCTGGGAGGAAAAGCCAGGGCTTCTGACATCCAGAGTTTCTGACATCCAGGTTTTCTGACACCCTCCTGAGCCTAAAGGATGTGGTAAATCCAGCCCTAGGACTGGATTCTCCTGAGACTGCCCAGTGCTGGACAAAGTGGAGGTCTGGCCTCAGAAACCGGTGCTTGGAGCCAGGTATCCCAGGGCCCACAGACTTCCAGGGATGAGCATGGTCTGCCAAGGGGATATGAACCTCTATGTCACTGGAAAATGAAGGGTTTTTCAAGGGCAGTGTGCACTCCCCTCCAGGTCTCCAAAACAGAGAATCCGTCCGTTTCCCATGAGAATTTGATCATCACCTGCATGTTCCTTGAGTGTTGAAGAACTGGCTTTTTCCACTGAAGACCTGGTCTGTTGGAGAATCCCCAGCTAGCTCAGACATTCCCAAACTCTGCTCACCAAGAGCAGCACTGTGGAGCTTCCCCAGGGACCTCCTTCCCTGGCCTCTGGCTCCATCCCCACTGCTGGGGTTTGTTGGGAGCTGCGTGGTGTGGATACAGCTCTGACAGGTTGCACACAGATCCCTGAACACCAGAAACCAGCGAATTTCGGAATTTTGTTGGCTCCATGGTTTAGCAGTGGTGGAGGATGACCTGGTGAGTAAAGATGAGATATTTAAATATGTGTTCCTTAATGAGGGCCATCCTTCCAAACAGGCACAGAATGGTTCTAAGGGAAGGATTTTATTCCCTCAACAGCAAAAGCAACATGACACACATTTAATATTCCTTCTTATTAATATCATATCTTCTAAGAAGCAAATCCTGTCAGCTTATTATCAAACTCACAACTCCTCTGACTGAGCAGAAACAAGATAAGTGAGAGAGGTCAGAGCTGTGCGCTCAGGAGAGCAGCTCACCCCTTAAGAAACCCTTTTCTTCATTTCCTCAGCCTTTACCTCACATTTGTAAATGACTCATTTGCTGTGTGGCTGATACCATATTTAATAACTCTCCCTGCTCTGGTTTACATGACACTCACAGCCCTCCTTGCCATGCAGCATCACTGGAGACCTGGCACTGCCAGGATTAGCATTGCAAATTCCTTGGAAAACCCAGTCTCACTTCACTGGAGTCTCCTAAGGCGATTTGCCCTACAAATCCCTATTACAGTGCACTGGTAATGCTCTCTGAGGCTAATTGTTCTTCCTCTGTTCGTGGGAACAATGTGCCCAGCCTGATGCTAAAGAAGCAGAACAGACTTATTGAATCCCTATGCCAAGTGCTCTGTCATTTTTCTGCCTTTGATGGGAATTAAGAGCCCACAGTCCTTGAGGCAGGACATGACAGAGCACATTTTGTGAGCACATCTGCCTGCCCTTACACAGATGTGGCCAGCTGGGCCGTGGGCATGTCCCTGACAGACACAGCCCCTCCCAGGCTGGCCCTGCCTGGAGTTTCATGGACTCCCAGAAAACTCCTCACACCCCACTGGGAAAATCTGAGCTGCTCTGGGTCAGCCGGAGTGGGGTCACAGCAGGGCTTAAAGCACCAGCTTCTCTTTGCTCATGGCAATGACTTCTTTTTCCACTTCTGTACCAAAGGGTCCCCCTCATTCCAAGCAAGCAGCTTGAGCCTTCTCCTGGGATGCATGGAAGACTGGGAGGCCTGGTCCTTGGTCATCCATTGTCTGGGATTGGAACTGATTTTCCAGTTCAGTGCTGGGATAAGAAAGGAATATCAAGAACCCTGAAGGCACTTAACCAAAAGTCTGCGAGGAATCAGGGCTCATCTGAGCACATCCATGTCCCCAGTCTCAGGGTTTTCCCATGAGATCTGCTGGTCCTGCTGGCAGCCTGGCAGTGGGGCAGCACCGGTTCAAACTGGGACAGCCATGGAACCTCTGTAGGCTCAGCAGTTGCTGGGATCACGCAGTGAACAGGGCCAGGCAAGCCAGGGACGGAGCTCCCTGTGTGAGGCCTTTCAGGCCTCAGCCCTGTGCATTTGTCTGCCCTTTGGTCATTAAATGCACGTAACGAGCACGCAGTGAGAGTGTCCTGCTATTGAAGAGGGTTCCTGTTTGCGATGCTGCTCTGGGAGTCAGTGATGCAGACCCCTGAGGTGAGAGAAAACCCTTCAGCTGCCCTCCTGCTGCTGGGTGGGGGCAGCTGAGGATGTGCCCAGGCTCCAAGTAAACCAAAGCGAGAGGAAGAGGTGGGAAAAAGGAAGAAAAAAATAGAACAGATGGACAAAAGGCCTGTGTCAGCACTATTAGGAGATCCTGGCGCTGGAAGGCTGTCCTACATGGCACGGGGGAGCTGAGGCAGGACGTGCTGTGGACAAGGCTCCTAAATCCCGTCAACAACGTCATTTTGGCTCCTGGGTGTGACGCTGCCTCCTGCCTCCTGTCCACAGGCAGCTGCAGGGAGCTCCAAAAACCCCCACCTTTAAGACAAATGACCTGGCAAGGCTGTTTGAACCCTGCTGGCCCCAGCTCCTTCCAGCCTCCCGGGCAGGATGAGCCCCACCAACCCCTGGCTGTCCCCAGCAGTGCCTCCCGTCCTCACCGCCTGGAGAAGTGCCTGTCACTGCTGGATTCTGCACAGACCGAGGGGATTTAGGTTTACAACAGAAGAGAAACGAGGATATGGGGGGAAAGAGGGGATGCTCCTGCAGCCTGTTCAGCCATAAATTCTTGTGGAAAAGAGGAGAGGCTGCTGTTCAGGGGGGAGATAAACCCCATGGAGGAGAGGTGATTTAAACCACAGATCAAGAACAAACTGGCTAAGTGTAGGTTTTAATTGCAAATGAGGAGATTCCTTGATACATGATAAGGGAAGTTCTTCAACAGCCTCCCCTGGGGAGCAAGGGAAATGCCACTGCTTTCGAGGCAGAGTTTAATAAGCTGGTGTGACGGGAATCACAGGGAAGAGGATTTGACAATAGAGGAGATTCCTTCAGTCCCTCTCTTACTACATTCTTATCTCTGCCCTTCCCTTGATACTCCGGTAATGGGCTTTCTTCATTTAATTAGCATGTTATTAACTAGCACAATTACAGTGAAAGCAGGTGCCTGCCCTGGCTGTGTTGCTGGCCCCACCACCCTTTGCTGCACACCCTGGAGAGGCCAGAGATTCCTGAATTCCGTGGCCGAACAGCACTTCAAGTAAGTGAAGAAAAATAATGTTTGGGTTAATCCCAGGATCTCGGACACTCTTTAGACTGGGAAGGGCTTGTGCTGCAGGAGGGTGAGCTTGAAGGATCGTGCAGGGAGAGGGAAGATTTGAGGGGAGATGGGAAGGTTGATGTACTGCAGATGGACATGTGCAGCAGGCATCCTGTGACAGGGAAAGTTCATTTCATAAGGCTCGTTAACCGTTTTTGAGTAATTTTTGGGCTACTCTGCCTGGTACCTGTTGTTGGTACCTCGTACTTTGGAGGCTGGTGGGAAGTACCTGAAGGGAGCTGACAAGAAAGATGGAAAAGAATTATTTACAAGGGTCTGGAGAGACAGGACAAGGAGGAATGGCTTGAAACTGAAAGAGAGAGGGGTTAGGTGGGATACTGGGAGGAAGTTCTGCGCTATGAGGGCGGGGAGGCCCTGGCACAGGGTGCCCAGAGAAGCTGTGGCTGCCCCTGGATCCCTGGCAGTGTCCCAGGCCAGGCTGGACGGGGCTTGGAGCACCCTGGGATAGTGGAAGGTGTCCCTGCCCATGGCAGGGGGTGGCATTGGATGAGCTTTAAGGTCCTTCCAACCCAAACCGCTCTGGGATTCTGTGGTTCCAAGTGCTGTCCCCGGAGGGCCCAGCCCAGCTGCCAGCACCGGGGGGGCCACAGAGGTGCCCTGCAATCCTAAACTCTGCGTTAGAGGGATCATGAGATCCAGTGAGAGGACTGCCACGTGTGCTGGGACTGGCAGGAGGTGCAGCGGTGCCACCAGAGCGGTGGCAGTGACACAGCAGTGTCCCGGTGAGGGAAGCTGCCAGCGAGTCCCGCAGAGAGGAACCCGCAGAGCCCGCGGTGACCCCGGCGAGTGGCACACACCAGTTGGCAGCCCCGGGCTGGAGCCGGCTGTAAAACACAGCAAAAATAACTCTCTGCTCCGCTCTTGCCTCAGGCCAGCCCCGGGCTGAGCGCCTGATCCGAGGCCTCTGTCTGTTCCTTTAAATAGCGCCGCGCTGGGAAAGGCCTCGCGCCCGATCGTCCTCGCAGCCACGGCTGTGCTGCTATTTCTCTGGAAGAAATGCTCCCTCCTGCCTCACCCAGGCCGGGATCCCTGCCTGGAAAAATGGCTTTCTCCTGAGCGTTTGTTATCTGCAGCTGCGTGAGACTCTCGGGCTGTTCAATTAAAGAGCCCGTTTTCCCATTAACTGTCTCCTCAGACAAATGGGAAGTGTATTTAATGCTCGCTCAGGATGAAGCCAACATGTTTCTCCTGCTGTTTTACACTTTCTTCTTCGTAGGGATTTGTCGTCTCTGACTGTTCAAATACCTTGAAGTTCCCCAGCATTTGCCATCAGGGAAAGGTAACAAGTGTGGTGACAAAGAGTGAGTGCCAGACGAGCCTGGGAAAATGGATGGCTTTAATAGATGTTCCTGAGGCCCTTTTGCACCCTGCCTGACGCTGAGCAACCTCCCCATCCATCACCCTCACTCTGCCTGAGGAGAACACAGCAGCCAGCCTCTAACAGACCTTTCCTCCCCTGCTCCTGTTAGGCAAAGTGCTGGCCTGGCTCCCTCCCCTCTCCTGACATTCTGAGGAGAGGCAGTTTGGAGCAGGCAAAATAAGCACCAGATCCCCTGCCTCAGCTTGATGCTTTTTGTTAACATGACCTGAGAATCAGCTTCTTCATGCCACTGCTACCTTGCTGTACATTAACACAAGAACTGATAAAGTGTGCTCTGAGCCTTTATTTTCCTTTTTTTCCCCCCTTGTTTCTTCAGCACTGTTTTCCTATGAATCAAACAGCTGAGGAAAATGATGTGGATTTTTGCCTGTATAAAAACACTTTGCCCGAAATATAAGTTCCACGTTGGGCTGATGTATTAATCCTTGTCTCCTGGACAGCAATAATCACTCTCTGTCGTTTATCAAGCTGCAACTCAGCACTTCAGCATTCTCCACTTTCAGCAAGTTTGGTGTCAGCCCCAAAATGGGGAAGGGAGGGAGGAGGAGGGCAGAGCTCCTCGGGGTCTGATCCTGCTCTGGCCCCCACTGAAGGTGCGTAATGAGTAACTGGGGTAAAAGCAGCCTGAGACTCCACTGTTCCCTGATTTGTCATCTCATTCCTAAACCAGCCTTGTCTAAAGAGCAGAGGGGTTTTTGTGGGACCAGCCTGCCCCAGCTGGATTGAGCAAGGCTTGGTGGGACCATTCTGTCTCCTTGGGACTGACCAGACTTGGTGGGACCAGCCTGGCTTGCTTCGACCGACCAGGCGTGCTGGGACCAGCCACACTCCTCTTCCCTGCCCAAGGCAGGGGCTGGAACTCGATGGTCTTTAATCCACCCCAAACCACTCTGTGACTGTGTGACCTTCCAGCCCTGGGTGCCAAGGGGCCGCTGTTCCTCCTGGCCAGGGCAGGGCTCCTGGGTGTTTGAATCAGCAGTGAATAAAGAGCAAGTGAAGTGCAAGCTGTTGTGTGATGTGAGCTGCAGTTCTGCAGCCTTTGTCCCTTCCAGACGTGCAGCCCCTGCAGCCCTGCAAGCACCAGCAGCTCCCCCACTGTGCTGGGGGGGTTTAGGGCTGACACGAGAGGAGCCCTGGGAGCACTCAGTGCCTTTGTGCTCCGAGATCATCCCCAGCTCTTCGGTAAAACAAGTCCTGATTTATCCCTGTGGATAAATAACTTCAGCTTAGGACTCCATCACTGTCAGGTGCGAGGCACTTCCCCTACAAGAGGCACTAAAACCCTTTACAGCACTTGCTCAGCACGACAAATCCTGTTCACCCCCTTTATGTCCTCTGCCCCATGGGGGCTGTGCCAGTCACTCCAGCCCTACTGCTGGGCTGTTGTGGATGAAGTGTCACTGTCTCACCCTGGGCTGTGGCCACAGGGCACATCCCTGGTGCCCTGTGCACTCCCAGCAGAACCACTGCTCCTTCCTTGTCCCTGGTGGCCCACAGATCCAGAAATGGGGGAGATTTGGCTCCAAGCAGTTCTGCTTTGAACTGAAATGGAAATGGATCTGATGACCATCAAGAGGGTGCCTTAAGGATGGGCCACATTTTTCCCAAGGTTTCAGCTTGAAATACTGATTTGCTGCTTCGTCCTCCGTGGGTGTTACCAGCTGGAATTCCACCCTGCTGATGTTAGCAGAAAAGGGAATAAAAGGGGGTGCCGGGATGAGGGGATGTAAACTCTTCTTGTAACTCCAGGATGCAAAGCATCTGCCAATAGAAGTCCACTAGAAGAGGAAATTTCTGACTGGTGCTGCTGCTGCGGAAATCATGGGGATAAAAAAGACTCCTCTAACTCCCCTTTTAATGCCACAGAGCAGGCGTTCCATTATTCTTGACCATGGTCTGTGTGTGTGGCTGACAAAGCTCCGGCCTCCACACCGATACAAAACATTTCACTTATTTCTGCATCTTTAGCAAACAAAGAACTTCATGTTCATTGGTTCTAAATTACATAATCCTCTTCATTAATTAGCATTCTATTCTCTGTTGGTCTATGATTCTCGCTCTTTATGCTAATCTGGTCCACATTCTGTGGCTCTTTTGTTATCTTTTTCTCACACAGGGAGTCTCCAACTTTTCAAGCCTTAATCTCCTCTGTATCTTCTGGCTACTCCAGCCTACTTGAAGGGCCATAAATTTAAGATTCCAGACCCTCAATCTTCAAATCCCTTTGGCTTTTTTTATTGAAGCTTGTCAGGGTTAGTTTTAACACCTTTAAGATTTTGATGATTTAATGATCAAAGTATCAATAAGAGTCTGTGAAAAAATTTAAATAGTGCTGGCTAAAAGTTGGCAATTCTTGCAATTAATTAAAACAATTAATTAAAAGTTAGTTAGGGATGTTATATCATTTCCAACACTACCAGTGCCATAAACTTGCAGAAACACCAGGAAGACTCTTAACCGCATCAGCAGCTGGAAATCTGAGGGGGTTACCCTGGAGTTCTCCTGTGTCCTAGAGGACCACGTGTCCCATGGCATCTGGCTTTGGAAACAAGCACAGCAAGGGACAAGGGCACCTAAGAGAGGTGTCCCTGAAGGGGACAATGCCTGGCAGCCCAGGATCCCAGACAGCCCAAAAGCCTTGGAGTATTCTCCTGCCACCCATGGGCGCTCTGGCCTCTTGCTTTCAGTCTGAGCAGCATCACTGCTGTTGGATTCCTCAGGCAAGGGTGAGATATTAATGTGTGTGTGGATTTTCGGGTTTGGTTTGGTAGAGTTTCCTTCTTCAGAGCCCAGGGCAGGACTCTGAGGACAGCAGCTCTTCATCCCCGTGCCCCCAGCAAGGGCTTTGCGCTGGGGCTGCTGAGGAGGGACAGCTTTCCCTGAGGACGCACAGGGGTGGCAGCACGTGGGAACTGGAGCATCCCTCCCCCTCACACCAGCTGTGGGGTGCAAGGAGGGAGGGAGGGAGGGATAAATCACACAGCCAGCACCGACCTGGCACCATCCTGTTTTCACCCCTGGCTCTCATCCCTTCTGTTTCATGACACCTAAGCAAGTTTTACCCACCCTATCCTTCCTTTGTTTGTTTGTTTCTCCATCTTTCCTCTGCAGACCGTGTGGAAAAGTGGGATTTTTCTTGTACTGGGGGCTCGGTCGGGCAGGAAGCCTTCAGCGCTAGCAGGGCTGAGTGACCCCCATGCTGTGACAGACCCCAGTGACAGGCAGGGCTGGCCTGGGGGGATTTCACCTCCTGCAGCCTGACTGGTCTTCACAGCAGCCCCAGCTCTGCCTCCCCAGAAACTCTTCCCTGACCTCACCTTTGTTTCCTGCTGCCTTCCTTTGCCTGCTGGCTTGGTGCATGAAGTACTTGCTTGAGGTCTCCCAGTACCTGAACTTTACTAGGATTGCTGGGAGCATCTCTTGGGGTTTTGAAAGACTCCTTCATTGTCAATAGAATTAAATCCTTCTACCTGCAAAGCCCTGTTTAGATGATAACTCGTTGTGGTTATGTGCCCACTGCACAAACCTGCAGCATCTTCAGCACACCTCGGTGCTTTTTACCTCCAAGGTTTCCCTGACCAGCTTTCCCGGTGCTTTTTACCTCCAAGGTTTCCCTGACCAGCTTTCCCAGTGCTTTTAGAGGCAGCTGGGAAGCTCAGAGTGAAATCCCTGACTGGTGTGGGATCCTGCAGCTCCTGGGCCCAAGGCATTCCCACCTGGACCAACACCTGATAGCATGGCTGAACTTACCAGTGGCACGTTCAAAATTTACTGGTAGCAGTGGTGGTAGACAGAGATCCTCAGTATTGGGTCAGTCCGAAATGGAGAATCTAAATAACAGGATTTTTGCTTAGACTGACATCGTAGAAATGGTTATAGAAAAATGCAGCTATTCCTTGCAGGAGGCAAGAGGCAGAAGTAACATCATTGTTGTTACTGGTCTCAGTGCAGCTCTTTTCCCTCAAAGCATCAGCCTGTTCCCTCCTTGGCTCATTGGCTTTTAATGTGGTCTGGAGTCACAGGGCCACAAGAGGAAGCTCAGAGAACCCCCCCTTCTGCTGTGATTTTATGTTTTATGCTGCATGTTTTAATTTCTCAAGCATTTCTTCTCTAGAATTTTATAAATGCATCAAGTTTCCTGATATTCTTGGCTGATCAAATCCTGTTCCCATGCCAGGCAGAGCAGGCAGCGCCTTCTCCAAGCCAGGGCAGGGTCTATTTCCATCCCCTGTAGCTCTGCTATCGGGTGCTGTTTCCTAGGACAGGCCTGGAGTGAAATCAGAATTCCCTCCCTGGAGCCCACACCGACGTGCTGCTGCTGCTGTGCCAGGGAGGAGAGCAGGAAAGCCCAGGCCGGGCAGGGAGGGCTCCCTGGCAGGCGGCTGTCACTCCACAGCTCCCTGCTGCAGGCCACACCAGCCGGTCACTGGCAGGTCAGGGAAGGTGCTCCTGCAAGGCTGGGCTTCACAGAAACACAATTTGTCTCCTGGGTCAGCAAAAGAAGTTCAAGATGACCCAAAATTTTGTGTCGAGGAGGAGCTTTGAAGCTTGCCCAGGAAGCCCAGTTCCACATTTAATGCAGAGTATGAGCAAGTGGGGGATGCCACCAGCCACAGGCACTGCTCAGCCCTCAGTGCTGCACTCCAGCTGTGCCCAAACATCTGTGCCCACACACCAGAGCCTCTGTTCACAACTGCAGGCAGTGTCCAAGGACGATTTTTTGGGTAGGGAATTTTTTGGTTGATATTTGGCCACATGCAAGGTGAAAACCAAGTCTGGTGCACCATCCCTGCTCATTTCCTGGCAGGCTGAGCTCCATGTGAGTGATGTGTGCTCAGAGCCAGCGAATGGCTGTGGCTGGAAAAGGAACCATGACGGGTCCTGTCACGGAATCATGGAATGGGGTGGGTTGGAAGGAACCTTAAAAACCATCTCATCCTACCCCCTGCCACGGGCAGGGACACCTTCCACCATCCCAGGGTGCTCCAAGCCCCGTCCAGCCTGGCCTGGGACACTTCCAGGGATGGGGAGTCCATCTGGCAGGGCTGGGGCACATCCCTGCCATCCATTGATTCTGTTTGTTGGAGTCAAAGGTGGAACAGGAAATATCCAAAACACGATTTGTGGAAGATCTGAAGTTCCTTACAGCAACTCTCAGAGCAGTCTGGGACATGTAATCCTGTGGGATTTTCTGTAGTTTCAAAACCAGCAAATGGCCCTCTCTGTCTCACAAATAACACCCCAAGTCACCAACCTTCCTGCAATTTGAAGCTTGAAAAAGACCTCTTCACTTGGGTCTGCTGAAATGTCTTTTTAAAGATGGTTAAATGGTGAAATAGGTGGTTAAATGAGAGGTTAGTGGTTAATAAATGGTTTGATAGCTGGCTTTAAATAGTTTTTGTAATTGAGGCTTTTTGAAATTCATGTTCATGGAGGAAAAGCAGAGTTTTTTGCTTAGAAAATATTGAAATGCAATCTTTTTCTAATTTCACATTATATTGTGGTTAGTGTGATTGAAGAGGCTAATTGACAATGTCCCTCTCCCCTGAACAGTTTTAGTTTCAGTGACTGGGATTTACTCTGTGGAAAAGAATTCATGGAAAACCTTCAGGTGGATCCAATCAGATTTCTACAAGAAAGAGGCAAGCAAAACTTTCCTTTTTTTTTGACAATAAATTCTCAGTGATTTGAGTTTTGAATGTAGCTCCTCTCCAGGTTCAGAAATGTGTGTGAATGCAATGTACAGATCCCAGCAGACAGAATATTCTCTCTGAAAGCTGCTCACCTGGGCAGGAATATTTCACATCCAGATCTGAACGAGGAGAGAGGAATAGCCTGAAATTGCCAAGTGTTTTGTCCTAAGAGCTTTAATGTGGGATTCAGGGATTTCTTATTCAGTTTTCTAGGCTGAATAGAGCAAAAGAATTTAAATCTTTTAAGTTTTGGGTCTTTGATGATGTTTGGTCACCAGCTGAACCCTGACCACTGCAGGTTGATACTTTGATTTTGTCCAGGCTTAAAAGGAGTTGCATAAAGGCAGAAAGTTTCCTTCTAGAAAACAGAAACTTTGCTTTTTGAAAAAGCCTCACAATTTCCACTGGAGACAGAAAGTGCAAGTTTTTAGATTTTTGTAGCAAAATTATTTCTTGCCAACTACAGCTGAGCATGGCTATTCTTATTATTATTGTTGTTATTATTATTATAATTATTATTATTATTAACTATTTTTCTTCCTTCAATTCATTTATTTGCAAAACCCTTCCGCTGTTTTAGAGATCTCAAACATAAGCTTTTTTTTCCCTGAAATTAAGACTAAAATAAAATATCAGATAATTCAAATGACTTGGTTTCATATTTTGTATTTGCTGAACTACCAGACCTAACTCTTAGGAAATCCACACAGCCCTTGAAATATCTACTAAGAGAAGAAGAACATGGGGGGAAAAAAAGCCCACGAAGTGAAATCCAAGGAGGGAGGACAAAATAAAAATGATGTTCCTTTTCCCCTCTCAATTCCCTCAGTCACCTGAGAGCCACAGGTCCCCCTGCAGGGAGGAGGAAATGCAGTTATCACTCTGCTCTGGCACAACAACCAAAGTGGTTTAACATAGAAAGCTGAATAATTTTCAGAATATGAGAGCAGGGCTTGGAGGACGCTCCAGCGTGGGCAGCACCAGAAATGAAGTTCAGGAAAAATGGCTTTCCTTGGACATTTTATAGGCCTTATTGTAAACAGCGAGTGACAAATTTATTTTAAAAATTATGAAAAAAAAGAAGTCCTGCCAGGAAGCACTTAAGTCAGCTGGAATATTTCTCCCCTGATAACTCTGAGTTATCCATTTTCCCGTGGTTCTGCCTCACTGTGGCCCTGTAAGAAAACAGCCCCGGCTGCTCAATAAATAATAACGCCACAGAATTTTAAAACAAGAAACTATTATTAAAGTTACAAATCTTTGTGGTCTTTATATCGTTAATAAAACATTTGTCTATTAATAATGGATATTGTTTTTACCCAACTCCTGCTTTAAATGGGGAAAAAACCAACATAAAATGAATGGCGATTGGAAAATCGCCAATATTTCCTTGCCCTCCCCAGCCAAGGCTGACAAAAACAGTTCCATTGATAAACTGCTCGTCATTTACAAAGGTTTAAAAATTTTAACAGCCCGACGTAAATTGAGGGCTCCGTGCTTGGCCTTGGGGCCACGAGCAGCTGGAATTAATCGGGAGACTGGCAGGAACAGGAGCTGTGGCTGCAAGCCCTGCACGTGTGGTTAAAGGGGCTCAGCGCTCACATCGGTCCAGCTCTGCATCCCCATGTGCAGCACGCCAGGACACCTCAGGGGCAGCTCCACCTGCAGTGGTTGGGAGCTGGAGGGACCCTGAAGGAATAACAACGTGCTGTGAAGAGGCTGATGGTAACTTCTGAGCGGCAGGGGAAATAAAAATACGGATATGGGATGGACACAGATGTGTGAGCTTCTATTTTTATATTTTTGTATTTTTCTATCTTTCAATTTTTCTAGTTTTGTATTTCTATGTTTTTGTATTTTTCTAATTTTATTATATTTATTTATTTGTTTGTTTGTTTGTTTGCGGGGTTTGGACATTATTATTTTGGGGTTTATTTATTTGGGGTTGGATCTCAGGGAAAGGTTCCTCCCCCAGAGGGTGCTGGGCACTGCCCAGGCTCCCCAGGGAATGGGCACGGCCCCGAGGCTGCCAGAGCTCCAGGAGCGTTTGGACAGCGCTGCCAGGGATGCCCAGGGTGGGGTTGTTGGGGTGTCTGTGCAGGGCCAGGGTTGGACTGGGTGATCCTGTGGGTCCCTCCCAGCTCGGGACATTCCAGGATTCTGTGATGTGTGTCGGTGTGGGTGTACATACCTGTGAGTCCTGGAATGGGGACGATGCACCAGGGAGGTCCATTCCCAGCAGCGTTCCTCGAAGATGTGGAAAATAGGCAGGAATTTCTGTCCCCCTGAGCTGGGACACATTTTCCAGGGGCCTCTCTTGAGGCAGACGTGGCAGATACAACGTGAGCCCCACCAGTTCCGTGTTTCTGGGCACAGGGAGTCTCCCAAGGCACACACCCCAGCCCCTGCTCCCCTGTGTGTCCGTCTGTCCCGCCGGCAGTGTCCCTGTCACCGCAGTGGGACAGGGCCACACGGCTCCTGCGACGCCCCAGGAAACGGGGCAGTGTGGGGAAGTGCAGTGTTTGGGGGGCTTTGTGTGCACGAGGAAGACTGGAAATACCAAAACACCCTGTCCGTGGGACAGGCAGGAAAACTCAGGGAGCTCAAATGTGCTCAGGCAGGAGAGCTGGGCCGCGCTCCGAGGTGTCCTGCACCCACGCCTGGAGCAGAGCCTGCTGTGCACACACTGCCGTGCCCCGCGTGCAGCTGCGTCCCGCGGCCCAGAACCCCAGGGCAGACGGGGTCAAGGTGGCATTGGTGACTGTCCCTCCTCTCCTTCGACAGAGGCCGCTCCCTGCACAGCCCAGTGCGGAGCACGGCCCAGTGGGCCAATCCTGCTGGAGGTACTGGTGACACGTCCCGGTGCTGTTCCTTCCTTTTAATGAGTGGGAGCTGCTGGAGCGTCCTGCCCTTTCTGGCTGCACGGGAACATCCATCCCATTGTCTGGGCAGGATAATTGCAGAGGGCTGGCAGCCCTGTACTCAAAATAGCAGCCTGACCCAAATGAGAACATTTCCCATGTGGCTGAGAGTGTCTTGTTTTCTCTCTCAAAAAAAAATAGGAATAGGGAAAAAAATATTTTTTTTTTTTTTTTAAGGAAATGTTCAAGTGTTGGTTTCGAAATGCTGAACACCCGCAGCTCTCACAGCCACTCCTCAGCACACTTGTGCTCCGGAGCCTTCCCCAGCCCCGTGCCGGGGGGCTCAGCTGGAGAAAAGAAGGCAATATTATTCCAGGGAATCACATCACACGATCATGGTTCCTGCGTCTGGTTCCACTGCAGGAACCTCAGCAGCTGCTGATTGATTAAAAATCATCGAAAAGCAAACACCCCGAGGAGCACATCTGCAGGAAAGCTAACTCCGAGGTGTTCCCTCACGGTGTTCCGCACCGCGGCACTCAGCTGGCAGCTCTGCACTGCTCCCTTTACAGACCTGAACCTCCCCAGGGCTCTGGTGTCCTTTTATCCAGAGCAGCAAATATTTCGTGCCCTGCTAATTGCCACTTTACAGCGGTGGGTGGCCCAGGGTGACCGTGAAGGATGGAGTGTGAGCTCTGGAGGTGGCTCTGATGGAAAGATTCGTGTTTGCAGCACAGCAGGAACCTTCTGGTGACATCTCCTGCTGCAGTGCCTGGCAGCTGCTGGCTTTTCCCTCCACAGAGCTGGTAGAAATGTCCCTCTCCTGTGGCTCAGTGCCTGGCGTGGTCCAGACACAACACAAACGGAGCTCTCGGAGGAATAATGATGAAATAGTGCCTAACACGCATTTGCTGCTGCTGCAGATGGGCCTGGGACTACTCCAGGTTATCCAGAATTCCACTGGGAACGAGGCCTGTGGAATCAGAGTGCAGCAGGGGGGGTGTGTGGTGATAGCTGCACTTTCAGGTGCTCAGTGTTCAGGACATTGGTACCTGTGCTTTCGAGGCCTCCATCCAGATGTTCATGAGAAAGCAAAGCTGCTGAGCCTGTGCTGGAGCCACATCAGTGCCAGCTGAGGTGCCATTAGAGCTGTGTGGCCTCCCCTGTGACACCATCCCAGGGACAGCTGGGCAATGGTTAATGACAAATTATAGTTTGTAACACTCTGGGGCTGAAGTGCCTCTGCGTCAGGAGGAGGGCGAGGGCTGGGGCCCTGCCCTCTGTGTAAGGACGTGAAACCACAAAGGAAAGTTGCTGTGACTCCTTTAGGAGCAAAAAAGGTGCTAAATTCATTTTTTCCTCCAAGGTATTACCTCCCTAAAAGATGTAAGCCCCAGCTGGAAAGCATTTGGAACAACTGCAGTGCAGACAGTGCATGAGGCAGCAGAGTGGGAGTGCAGAGCATCTGTGCAAAGGGAGCTGGCAGGGCCACGACAGTGCTGGGCCAAGAGCTGAGTTTGTTTCTGCACAAACGCCGCAGGGAAGAGAAGGATGGAAACTCGGATCTGTAACTCAAGTTAAAGCACCTCAGGGAGTGGAGCAATGGAGCAGCTTCGGGGGCTGGAATAAAATGGGCTTTAAGGTCCCTTAAAAACCATTCCATGATTCCATGAACTTCTTACATGGGCAGACATTGACAGGACAAGGGGAAAGGGTTTTCAGCTAAAAGAGAATCAGATGTTGGAAGAAATTCCTCCCTGTGAGGGTGGGGAGGCCCTGGCACAGGGTGCCCAGAGAAGCTGTGGCTGCTCCATCTCTGGATGTGTCCAGGGTTGGAGGGGGCTTGGGGCACCCTGGGCTAGTGGAAGGTTTGGGGTTGGAACTGGATGGGCTTTAAGGTCCAACACAATCCATTCTGTGATTCCATGAAATAAGCATCAGAAACTCAGGAATTAATTAAATTTAAGTGTAAGGAAAATAGAGAAATATGTCACGTTCAGATTATTAAGGACTGTAAGTCCTCAGTGAGTTCGCATTACTGGGGCACAGAATTATGGTGATGTTTATTCCTGCAGATTAAACAAAGAGAGTTTTAAAGAAGGCACAGCGTGTTTTGTTTCTATTTTCACTTTTCACTAATTTACTCTTGGCTGTTGGGAGGACAAACACTGAGAATGCAGAGAGGAGCAAACCCATGAGTTCAGTTTTCATTCTTGGCCTTGTGTTCCTTGGCTTTCCACCCCTAGCCTGGAGGATGTTTACAAGCTCAAAAATCATTTTTACCTTGAAATGGATCAGTTAAAAATTAACACAGTTGTAACTAACTTTGAAAGGATTAAATTAGAAGTACTGTGCAGGAAATGTAAAGTCAGAGCATGCCTATAATATCATGGTGGTTTATGTTCTTAAATTAAATTTTTTAATTAAATTTGCCTCTTTAAAAATTATTTTGCTTCTACAGTGTTATCTAGATGTTTTACTCTGCTGTGGAGGAACAGAGAGAAGCTGGAGCAAACAAATCAACTATTGCATAAAACACACAAACACACACTTCCCTTCCAGGTTTATTCTGCGGAATTGCTTTGGCCCTTTGGGGAGATCTTTGAGTTATGCTGAGCATTCACCTTTCCAGAGAAAATATGGCAATCAAATATCCTTTTTCAAAGCATTTGCCTCTGCTCCAGGTGCTGGGATGGGCTGGGGTGAGCCCTTGACACCATCGACTGCCCCTCAACACCACCGATTCCCCCTCCCACTGCTGCTCCCAATGGACACGATGGCTGCTGGGAGGAGGCAGGGTTTGTTACTGATCAGCTTCTGCTGAATGCAAATCATTCTGGGGATAAAGGGCGTTATTAAAGGAAAAAAATCCCACCAAATGAGTTCTAAGGTGCTGGTGAGGTTTCCCATGCAGGACAGCTGAGGAAGCAGCACCAGTGAAAGGCTGTTATCAAATTATTCACTTTTTCAGGTCCCCAGCCACGTTATCCCAGGGTGCTCACTCATCAAGGAGTTAACAGAAAGATGTGTAAATTCACAGAAATTCCAGCTGTGGCTGCAGGAGGGGAGTGGTAGCTTGGGAGGGGATGTCCTCGTCCCTTCTGCAGAATGAGCTGATCCTTGGCCATGGAGCAGAGGAGCACAAGGGACTGGGTGTCCTGAGGAGCAGGGGGGTGGAGCAGGGATCAGCTGCTGGGAACGGGAGGCACAGCCTGGCCTACACCTGTGCAGGTGCAGAGTGGAGCAGAGCGTGGGGCAGCCCGGGGCTGATCCGTGTGCGAATGTGCTTTGGAGCCAGCAGGAAGGGAGGATGCCGGATCCTGCCCTTTCTGCACTTCTGGGTACTTGAAATCCTCCTCTCTGAGGGGCCAGGAGCTGCAGAGCAGGGGAAAAGGAGCCCTAAAACACCCAGCAGAGGGATCATCCGTGTGTATGCAGAGCAGGGGAAAAGCAGCCCTAAAACACCCAGCAGAGGGATCATCCGTG
>VZTF01009717.1:677376-714282 GCA_013397755.1 Cnemophilus loriae | reverse complement strand
AAAGCACCCAGCAGAGGGATCAGCCGTGTGTGGGTGCAGAGCAGGGGAAAAGGAGCCCTAAAACACCCAGCAGAGGGATCATCCGTGTGGGTGTGCAGAGCAGGGGAAAAGGAGCCCTAAAACACCCAGCAGAGGGATCATCCGTGTGGGTGCAGAGCAAGGGAAAAGCAGCCCTAAAACACCCAGCAGAGGGATCATCCGTGCGTGTGCCGGGAGCTTTGCCTGGGCAGTGTCCATGGGGTGAGCCCAGCTGTGTAACCCCATGCTGAGCTCCTGGGGGAGTGGGGCACGGTGCCAGACACTCCTAAACCCCAGACTCGGGGATTTGTGTGGGGTCTGCAGGATGAGAAAACACCACATTTTGAGAGTTTTTTAATATGAGTCTATGAAGGTCACAGAATCACAGAATGGCCTGGTTGGAAGAGACCTTAAAGCTCATCCAGTTGCAGCCCCATGCCATGGACAGGGACACCTTCCACTAGACCAGGTTGCTCCAAGCCCCATCCAGCCTGGCCTGGAACACTTCCAGGAGTGGGAGATGAGGAGGTTTGTGGTTTCCGTGGATAAATCCCTGTGATTCTCCCCCTCTTCCCTCCAGCACTTGCTGCTGACTCAGCTCCAAGAGTCTCATTGATTCTTCACCCTTTCCTTTCACACACCTCAATTCCCTCCTTGTCTGTGTCATTACACCAGCCCCCACAATTCCCAGGTTTTATTCAGGGACCTCTGAGCAGGCTGAGGAGAGGGTATCTCATCCCACCCAAGGGCAGCTCCTGTCTGCTGAGCACCAGCGTAACGGGGACACTCGGCGTTCCAAACCTGCTGGACCTGGAGCTGCACCTCAGTTTTGTCATCTGATCTAAGGTTATAAGGAGGGGTTAGAGTGGGGAAGGGCTGTGTGTGTTCCACTCCCTGAACATGCCTTGCTGTGGGCCCAGCTTTCCCTGTCTCCATGGAGCGCTGCAGATCCATCAGTGGGAGGCACCCACAGCAGCAATTCTCCCGGGGTCACTGGGACAGTGGGGCAGTTTTCCCAGGGTGGGTCTCTCTCCATACAGAGAATGCCACAGACGCCTGCCACAAACCTTCTCCTGCTGCTCTGCTTTTGGTTTTCTTCCCCCGCTGCTCCTCTCCTGACCCTTGGAAGGGGTGAGGATGCACCTGTGCCTCAGCAGAGGGATCGGGCTGGCTCCTCCCCGCAGGCACCTCCCAGCGATTTGGCATTGCAGTCACAGCCCTTCTCCAGCTCTGAATTCTAGGAAGCAAATTTTGCCCAATAAAGGGATCGATCAGCTGCCCTGTGCATGTTCTCAGTGCTGTTAACAAAACCATCACATAAGCACTTCTTCAAATCTCTGCTCAGATATTGCTCCCAAAATCTCGGCTCACAGCGCTCGACGGAATGAGCACAAAGAGCCCTTTTGTGCTGCAGCTCTCTGCCCCTCTCACAGCTCCACGTTGGCTTTGCTGTCCCCAAAGCTCTGGGGAAAGGGACGTTTGGGGTGGGGGGAGCAATCGGAGGAGAGCAGGCTCCTGCTTCTGCATCAGGAATTTGTAAAGCAGAGAAAGAACAAGGAATTAGGCTGGGGAAACCAGAAGGGGAGATTGCAATGGGCAGCAGGAAAACGAGGGTCTGGGTAGGGCTGTGCAGAGGTGGAGGGGCAGGGTGGGAGCAGCCTGACCTGTTCCTCTGCTCCAGGAGGGAATGAGCAGAATTCCAGGCCTGTCCTCCATGGGTCTGCCTCCAGAAAATGCAAACTGCTGCTTCTTCCCCACAGCAGATTTTCTGCACATGAATTATTTTGATAGTTTTTTTGATTGAAAAAGTATCTTAACATAGAATAATTCCAGAGGAGAAAGCAAAGGCTGGTTTACACTGCAGGCTGCAGTAAAAAAGACGGATAGAGGATGTCACAAAAAAAAATCAAAAAGGGGGAAACACTTCTAAAAAGCCAATAGTTTTTCATAAAATCTTTCATGTTCTACTAAAGGCCATTTTTCAACCAAATGATTCTTTGCCTTGTCCTAGGCTTGAAAAATGTTAAGCAGCATCTCCCAAGGCCACGCTGGAGAGGCTGGCAGGAAAGGGGAGCGACTGCATTTCACTGAGGGGGCTCCCAGCCCCAGGGGCTGTGCCTGGGATCACTTCTGGGATATTTCAGGCTCTCCCTTCTTGCCTTTAAGTTCAGTTTTACCTCTGAATTTTCTGGTGCTACTCCTATTTTCATGTTCATGTTGCTGGTATGGGGTGGGTAGTTATGCTGGGAGGATCTTGGGCTCAGGGGTGCTGGAGTCTCTCCCGAGGTTGGATTGACATGTTGGACATTTCACAGGGCCACGGAGTGACTGGAGAAGGGAGAACAGCCTTAGGGTGAAGGAGGGCAGGGATAGATGGGGTACTGGGAAGAAATTCTCCCCTGTGAGGGGGGGAGGCCCTGGCACAGGGTGCCCAGAGAAGCTGTGGCTGCCCCTGGATCCCTGGAAGTGTCCAAGGCCAGGCTGGACGGGGCTTGGGGCAACCTGGGATAGTGAAAGGTGTCCCTGCCCATGGCAGGGGTGGGACTCCATGGGCTTTAAGGTCCCTCCAATCCAAACCATTCCATGGTTCTGTGGTTCACCCCCTCCAGGTGGGTCAGACAGGCCCTGCAGCCCCTTCACATCCCACAGCTCCAGAGCTGGGTTTGGCCCCCTGAGCTGGAAAAAGAACAACCCTTGTAGAAATTTGAAGAGGAATGAGGGTGGGCAGGGCTCATCCCTCACTCTCGCAGCAGATTTGCTTCCAGGGGAGAGTTTGTTGGCTGGGACAGCCCCAAGGACTGGTGCTGTATCCATGGTCCCACGGAGCGTGCTTGGAGCTTTATCCACGGAGCTGTCTGTGCCAAGGGGTTGTGACAGGCTGAATGCAGCCATAAAATCCTCCTGGAGATTCCTCCAGCACAGAATCCCACTGAGCACTGGGGGGAACTGCCTGGAGCTGCCCTCGTGTGTGTCCTGCATCCCTCTGCCCCATCCCTGCCTGCTTGGGCTGGCTCTGCTCTCCCAGAAACCTGGATCCACGCTCCAGGAGCTCAGGGCTGATGCTGCTGCTGCGTTTGCTGTCTCCACTTCCTGGCCCTCGTGAGTGCTGCCCTTCAGAGGGGGCTGGACCGTCTCGCCAGGCTCCTGAGAAATGGACTTCTGTGCACTGCCAGCTGGTTTGCACCTCCACCCCGAGCCAAGCACTGTGTGCTTTTCACCCTGACTATCTGGAGAGATCTGCACTGAGGCAGGGAATTGCTCCATTACAGAAACTGTGGCTGAAAATGAAGTTGTTTTTCTAATGGGCCAAATATGTACATGAGGATGTTATAAAAGAAGCCCCGGCAATTGCAGTTGGAAATGGCTTGGCAGCATCTATTTGCCTGCTATCACATTTACTTGCTACCTGATTTATTGCCAGTGTGGGGGTTATTGCAGGGATGAGAGACTTGCAGCCAGAGGTCTGTGAGTTATCCCTGCAGGCTCCTGCCCTGCCTTCAGCATCCACCCTGCAGGATCTGGGGGTGGGAGAAGGCAAAGACCAGCCTTTGAGTAAATATGGGGTTTGCCACCTCCGTGCTCGTTTCTTGGGCTCTCTGAGGTGTTGGGCAGGGCCAATATGAGTGGCTTTAAGGGGAACTTTTGGATGGAAGCCATGGACATTGTACAGGCAGGATGGTGTGACCCACAGGAAATTCACCTGGGAATTTCAGTGTGATTGCAGGGATTTCTCCCTTCTTCCTCAGCACTCCAAACCTTTATGGCTCGGGTCTGGAGGCCAGGCTGTCCCTCTGCCACCAGCAGGGCTCTGCTAATGCTGTCCCTGTCTCTCCTTGTCCTCCACCTGTGCTTTCCACCGAGCCTGTGTCCATCCCTGGCAGCACATCCCTCCTGGGAGCCACCCCACCAGGTCCCTCTGATCTCAGTGAGCTCACAGCTCCGTGGCTGCATGCAGACCCCAAATTCCTCCTGGCTGGATCAGGCAGGGANGAAGGAAGGAAGGAAGGAAGGAAGGAGCAAGATTCCTTTTGCACAATATGAGTCCAATAATCAACCTCACCATTAATACCTACGTGTGATTTAGCTCAGGGCTCAGCTGTGGCTCAGTGTGTCCCTTCAGGACACTTCAGAGCTGGCATTTCTGTGAGAGGAGCCCTTCTCCCGTGCCACAGATCCGGCTCTTGCCCTTGCTCTTTCCTTATCTCTGCTGGCTCCTGCCCTCCCCACAGCTCTTTGCTCTCCTGCTGTGCTCAGTGACTTTTCATGCACCACCTTTGCACCAGTGAACACGAGGCAGGGACACCTTCAAGCAGGTGCTGAAAACTCCCATTTCTGACTGTTCTTCCCTTTGGACAGCCATGTCTTTCCTGTGCTTTCATGGAAATACAGCCCGAGAACTCCCGGGGTTCAGTTCTTCTGTGATGTGTTCACCACTGACAGAGGCTCCTCCTTTCAGCCAGGTAACGTCCCCTGTGCCATCAGAAATAACAACTGGGCACACACACCCCAGTCCTGCAGTCTCCTGCTCATTCCTGGCATTTGCAGGGCCTGTGGGACACGGGAAGCACAGACAGCAAGGAGCTCGCTGTGTCCTCCCCGCAGGGTGAGGTGTGCTCGGTGCTCTTTGCTTCAGGGAATTCTGTCCCTGGTCTGTTCGGTGGCACTCCTGAGATTCCTGAAGGATGTTTTGTAGCCTGGTGGGAACGTACAGAGGGGAATACCCCTGGATCTGATGGGAGCGGTGGTCAATTCCGTGACTGTCTGGGATCGCTGTGCCCTGGTGGCTCTTTCCAAGCCTGTCAATCCCTGTCTCCACGGGCTCAGTCTTGAGGCTGGTGGTTCTCTGCTTTCTTTCCATTATTCAGAGCTAAGTGCAGAGACAGCAGGGTCCTGTCGCTGTGAAGCTGAAGTCATTTTAACTGTGATTGACAGTGATCGCTGTCACGCAAACAGGAAAGTTGGAGAACATTGTTTCTCTTCTAGACTTCACTCGCCCTAAGCCAGAGCTATCTATGAACCACCCCTCTGTTTCAAACAGCTTCTTCCTGTATATTCATCAAATTGCTTTACAAATTGCAGGGATGATGCTGAAGTGTGTGATGGGCTCAGCAAAATTAAATGTTTTAAGGTGTCATTTTATCAAAGACCCCAAACTGTGACAGGCATGTAAGAGAAGAGGAAGTTTTGGGGTTTTTTTCCCCACCAGAATGGTTCAGGCTGAGCTTTGATGAAGACTCAGATCGTGCTTGAGCACGAGGTGATGCTTCAGCTCTATCAGGTCTTGTTTGTTTTCCCACCAGGTAAATCTGAGGGGCTTTCTAGACAACGAAGGGCAGGAGCAAGCTGGAATGGAAGGAATCAGTACCCAGGCACTGGATCAGTCCCTGGGGAAGCTCAACACCCAGTCTGAACTGCAAGGGAAGCAGCAGGACGTGGGTCAGATGGCAGGGCTTGGTTAGTGAGCACAGTGGTGGCACTGCTGCATTCCACTTCAGTGGATTGCAACAAAATGGGAAGATTTGAGGAAGTCTCAATACCTGTGCTTGGGGGAGACTGGGTGATTCAAATCCACATGACTCGAGCAGAACTTTCTGTTGCCACTTCCCTTCTCTGATGTGCTTTGAATGGATTTCTTGCAGAGCAAAGAGTGTGTGGAAGCAGAAGTCAGCCCAAATGTTGTCTGCAGAGTTTGACCTAGATTTTCCAAGGGATTTGGCTATGCACAAGCATTCATGAAATCTAAATTCAACCACCTGTCTCCTTGTGCTGGTAAACCAAAAACTACTGATGCAAATGGACAAAGACCTTTTTTTCCCCACAAAATCCCTGATCAGTCCGTGGCAGTGCAGGGAGCATGCTTGGAAATTGAACATGCAGTCAAACGTGTGTTTTCACAGCTAAACTCCCTTGAAAAATATTAATCCTGCACACTAATTAGTCAGAGATCAGAATGTGATCCCAGAAAATATGCTCACTCAGCCAAAAATAGGAAGATGGTTGCAGATATCCATATGCATACATTCCTGTTCTGCATGTGCAGCGAGCTCTAAATGCACAGATTTCAGAACAGCCTCGACATGAGAACTTTTTAATTAGGCTGGTGGCCTTACAGAACATTTCCTGTTGGGATAAAGTGCTAAGTAGGGAAAAAGAACGATCTGGAGAACAAAATGCGCTCTTGCAGAAACGCTCAGGAGTCTGCAGGCAGCAGATCAGCAGTGCAGAGATCCCCAGCGTCCGAAGGCTCCCCGAGCTGACAGGGATGTGTATCCGAGTGGGAGGGATGTCACTCTGGCTCTCGGGCACTGTCACAGCTCTGAGCCATGGGCTGGACAGGCTGTGGCTTTGTTCCAGCTCAGAGATCCAGGCTGCAGATCCGCTGTGTTCCTCGTGAGGGGCCCTGCCTGGAGAACCCAAAGTGTCAGCGGGAGGTGGGGTGTGAGCGATGGGATCTGACAGGGAACAGGGAGCACATTTCCATGGCAGGAGCTCCTTCAAATGGCTCCAGTTCCCAGCATTTAGAGACTTTTGGCAGAAGCTCTGTCACAGCTGCCGTGTCAGCCCGGGCTCTCCTGACCGAAGGGAGCCCTCCGTGGGGATGGATGCTGTATCCCACACTGTTGTCAACCTGCAGGACTCAGCCTGTTCTGGAGCTTTCCAAACCTTTCAGGAGCCATTATTTCACTGTCAGAGGAGTTTTGCCTCCAGTAGTCGAGCCAGCTTTAATTATTCCAGAATAACAACCAGAGCAACAAAACCCTGTGTTGCGGTGGGAGCTTTGCTCAGCTCCCGCTGGGACTGTGAGACCCTCTGAGCCCCTTGGCTGCTCGTGGTGGTCACCAGGGCTTGTAGGAGGCAGCTGGAGCTCAGTTTGCCCATGCAGGGAGCAGGTTTTGCCCCTTTGCTTTCCAGTGTTGTGCTCAGAGGAGCCACCTCACCTGGTTTCCTGCCACCCTCCCCTGGCTGCTGCTGGGCATCCTCTGCTCAGGCTTAAAACATTCATTAGGGACACAACTAACGTTCTCATAGTTATGAGAGAGTAGGAATAGGGGAAATTAATTCCTTTAGAAGCACAAATTGGGGCTGCGAGTGCTTCTCCTGACCTGAGGGGTCTCAGACACGAGTCTGGTGTTCTTATTATGTCACACCTTATACAAATAAGGGATAAAATAGCAGCTCCGTGAGCAAGGAGACGTTCAGGAGACAGAGGAGTAGAAACACGAGTTAGAACTTCTGACAGCAGAGTGCTGCAGTAGAAGGTTATTTTAGAACTTGCTGCCTCAAGGGAGTTTGCACTTTCTTGCCTTGCAGTCAGCCAAAGATGTTGATGCCAATTTAGTAGGAATTAAATGTATTCTCTCAACTTCAGGCATTTTTCATAAATTGCCCTAAGAAAGATCCCTTTTTTCCTCCCCCTCCCACTTTCTCCGGGTGCACGGCTTTTGATCCAGCCTAAAAAGCAGAAGGTTCAAATCAGCCTTACAAACAGAGCTGTCATTCAGCTCCCTCCTTGGCAAAAGCTGTATTAATATCTACTGAAGTGTCTCAGCCAGTGATCAAAATCTTGCCTGCATTGCCATGGCAATGCAAAGGAAACTGAATTCCAATATGACAAAATCCCTCCTCTCTTCACCCAGCCATTGTCCCCGACGTGGGACAAACAGGCAGCACTGACAACCATCAGGTGTTCCAACACCAGAACGGGGCAGGGCAGGCAACCTGGCCCTCCTGAGAGGTGCTGCAGATGCTTCCCCTCCCTTATCCTGGATGTATTTGCTTTGTTTCCCGTTACTTGGGGATTTTCAGAATCCTCAGCTCTTGGCCATGCTTTTACAGGCCTTTTTTTCCTTTTTTTTTTTTTTTAATTTTCTCCGCGCTGGCATCTTAGATTTCACTTAGCAATAATGAGCTCGTGGCTGTGGTGGTTGTAGAGAAAATGCTGCAAGGCTGGAGCAGTGTCCAGCCTTTGTCTCGTGCTCCCTCTGCTCCCACTCAGCAGTCTGTGCCCTCTTCCCTCTACAGGATCCCAAGGAACTTCTTCCTGTCTCCTCACCTGCCCCAGTCAATGATCACTGCTTTTCCAGAATCACCTTTGAAATTCATAATTAAAAGATTCAAATGGCAAATCACTCTAACACGATGGTTTTCCAGCAGCCTTAAACTTTTGGAACTAATTTTTTTTTATCATTTGGTTTTGGGAAGTCTTCACCTGCCCAGCTCAAACACCTCTGCAGGTACTGCCAACCACCTGAAAAGCTGGAGCCCAGCATTTCTAAGAACCCTTGCAGAGGTGGATGGTAAATACAGGCGCCTTTCAATCCTTTTACCCTCCAAGACAGGAGCCAGGACGCTGGAGTCAGCACGAAGAACCAAATCCCCTCCTGCCTTAGTCTCGTGGGTGAGCTCCAGCCAAAGGGGGCTGCATTTTCTCGCCTGCCTTGGGCTCAATAATCCAGTTCTCCATGGAGGTTTAGGATTATCTTTTTTCTTTGTGCCTTAAAGCACTTGTAAAAACACATTCTGGTACCCACACTTGTTCACCAACACAAGGCAATGTCCCAAGCCAAGTTCTAATGGGAAATTTGACCAGAATTGCATGAAAGTGAAGGTATTTTCCATTCCAGGGTTCCCTATCAGCTCTCTATTTGTACTTACAATCAAGGAGCACAATCAAGGCGTTTGTAGCAGCTTTCCTTGCAGATTTGGAGTGTGCATGACTTCCCTATGATACTTTCAAAAATGAAATTGATTCCTTTTATTTGGAAGAAAATCAAACATGAAACAGAGGCAAACAGGAAGATCCTGACCAGTTCTACCTCATAATCAAATTTGCTTTAAGAGTAAATGACAGAGAAGAAATAGCATGTTAAAAAAAAAAAAATAAAATTGAAAGTGCCCAGACCAAGTCTGAATTCTGGGGCTGTGTTTTGCCAGTAATGGAGACGTGTGGTGCTTTCAACCCTGTCTCCACCGAAATCCATTAAGACTCCTGCATAACCTCTTGTCCCCTTTTATAACCCAAATGTTGTCACTGCTTTTCAAAGCCATCACTCCTGAGAACATCTCCCTGGGAAGGGCACTAATAACAGGAGCTGCACGTGAGGGAAATCCATTGTCAGGGAGATGCTCTGGAATATGGTACAGAGGACGGTATTGCAGAAATGTCACAATTCATCCTCCTGATAATGCATTCCCTGGGAGCTGCACAAAGACAGAGCACAGAAAGAGAGGCATTTGTATGGCAGCAGCACCCCAGAGCCTCGACAGGAATTCAGGAGGAGCTTTGTACGCCAGGGGGAAAGAGTTGCTTTCCCAATTCTTTTTATCCTCTCAGTGCAGAAACCACCCACGGCAGAGCTGCTGCTCCTGAGTTACAACCAGTGACTCTGCCAGACTGCGCCCAGCCCTCAGGGCTGCCCCACAGAGCTGCACCCCCTGCCACGGGCACCTGCCCCCCAGAACAGGACACCACCAGCACCTCGTCCCAGCTCTCAGGCCGGGCAGAAGGGAACTGCATCTCCCTCATGCACAGCTGGCCCAGGAGCTTCCCCAGCCCCAGCTCAGGCAGCTGAAACTGGTTGGGTGTACAGTGTGTTCCACCCTTGTCCCCACGTCGTTCCTCTGGTGATGGCCCTGGGTGGAGCCACCAGGACACCAGAGGAACCTTTGGCCACTCACAGCAGTTCTTGTCTCCTTGCAAAGCCTGCCCAGGGCCTGCCTGTTGCTCCTAAACAGGAGTCCAGGGGCAAAGCTTGGCTCAAGTCAGCCTGCCATGGGCCAGGATTAGTGCCACCGTCCTCACTCAGTGAAGCTCAGCCCTCATCACCTGGGTGTCATTAGCTAATTGCTCTTAGGCCTCCAACCCACTCCTGGCTGTTTTGTTGTCTCACAACATGCTGTGAGAATCAGAAGAGTTAAATGAGTTGTCTGAGGTCCCACAGCCAGTTTAGTCTGTTCCTGTCCCAGCTGTGTGGCCTCCAGCTGCCTCTCTGCTTCTTCGATTTCACATTTTTTGCAAGCCCCATGAAATAATCCTTTCAAACGAGTGCATTCAGAGAAGAGAAGGGTTAAAAATTACCATTTTTATCATGGAGTAAAGCCTGTAGATAACTCTGATCTAGAGTGGAACAGGTTGGGCTTCCTCTGAGGGCACTGAAGAAGAAATGAGGAGTCCTTGTCCATAAACCTGACTGCAGCAGCAGGTCCTGCTCGCAGCAATAAGGACCATGAGTGTGTATGAGCACAGGCAGCTCTAGAGGTGATAATTACACACTAATTAATCACTGCCCAGGAACCTGAGAGCACCCCCAGCTCTCTCCTCAGCTCCTGCAAAGATGCTGGATATCCCATTAGAGAGGAGGTTGAGTTAACATCCGCTACCCTGCTGTGTCTCATCGACAATTAAACCACAAGTAAACCACAAGTAAACAGATGAAGAACAAAGCTGCCTTTTGTTGCCAAAAAAATATCAGAATTATTGGCTAAATATTTACTTGTCTTAAGATGTGAGCAGCTCATGCCAATGCAAGCCATGATGCCTCCTTGTTTTGCACCCAGCAGAACCACATGGAAGCTGTTAATTGATTAAACTTCCATTGTGCTTTGCTTGGATACTTGTGGGCAAACAAAGCCCTTCCTACTCCTACAGTCCATCTGCCTGGTTCATTAAAGGGTGCTTTATCCGAGGTTTGTGAAGCTGGACCACACCATGCCCAGATCTGCTTTCTCAGCCTCTCCTCAAATCACAGAATCCCAGAATGGTTTGGGTTGGAAGGGACCTTAAAGATCATCTATTTCCACCCCCCTGCCATGGGCAGGGACACCTTCCACTAGCCCAGGGTGCTCCAAGCCCCATCCAACCGGGCCTGGGACACTTTCAGGGATCCAGGGGCAGCCACAGCTTCTCTGGGCACCCTGTGCCAGGGCCTCCCCACCCTCCCAGGGAATGATTCCCTCCCAATACCCCATCCATCCCTGCCCTCTGGCAGTGGGAAGCCATTCCTCCTTGTCCTGCCCCTCCATCCCTCTTCCAAAGTCCCTCTCCAGCTCTCCTGGAGCCCCTTTAGGCACTGGGAGGGGCTCTGAGGTCTCTCTGGAGCCTTCTCTTCTCCTGGCTGGACGCCCCCATCTCTCCCAGCACCCTAGAGAGATGATCCAGATCCTTGATCACCACGAATGGTGACACTTTCCTTCCCTGCAGGCTCATTGCAGAGCAGCCTCCTGGCCCTGCCTCTGCCCACCTCCCACTTGGGTCTGAGCAGCAGCCTGTGGCTTTTCCCCAGCCCCTGGCACGTCTCAGGGCACTCCTTCCTCCCCTGCAGCCGCCGCGGGGTGGTCGTGATACCTGGCTTGGCTGAGGGAGTTTTTAAGTGGAAATCTGTTGTGCAGAGTGGCATTCCCAAGGCTCCTCTGACCGAAGGAGACAATACCAATACTACCTCGTTAAAGACTGATGTGTGTTCCAGGCAGCCACAAACATCCCGGCAGCTCCCGTGAGCCGCCGGGGACAGGCGGATGGAGCGCTATAAAAGCTTTATGAATGACAAACTTGCCAAATTGCTGTTTAAACAAGGAAGCAAATGGGAAGACCATCTGCATCACATTGAAACTGCTCGTAATCCTGTCACTTGTGCCAGCATGGTGTGTTTAAGCTCTTGAGTTGGCACGTGCCCAAGAGACACAGGAATCTGTAGGTTTTGCCGCAATGTTCCCCGATCCCAGACAGGATCTGAGCCCCCTTTGCCATTTCCATGGGTTTCTGGTGGAACAGGCAGCTCTCCCCCTTCCTCCAGCCCAGAGGGAGCCCCTGCTGTGCTTTGGGCTCTGCAGGCTGGGGAGCCACACTGAGAACCCCCAGACTGTCACTCACCACTCGCCGTCTCCCACCTACTGGTCCATAGCAGGGAGCATCCCGTGGTCCTGCCCGGCCTCATCTCCAGTACCAAACACCTCACACCTCACCTGCTCCCCCTCAGCAAACCCCCACCAGGCCAGCAGTGCTGCTGGCCTGGCTGTCAAGAAAACGAGACATTAAAATGAATGTGTGAAGTTATGAGATGAGCCTGATCCCGCCTTTCCCCCTGCCGGACTAGAGTGACCTTCCATGCCCTACCCCTCCATCCCAGGACTTCGCACCATCCACGGCTCCTTTCCACTCCTGGAAATTAGCACAAACACGAAAGGGACTGGAGGGAAAGGCAAACCACCAGCCCCCCCTTGCTCATGTAGATCTTTATCTTGTCTCTTCACTCGGAGCTCTGAAAGACAACTAAAACAAGTTACTGATAATTAGCTCGAAAGACACACAAGCAATTGTGCTTTATCGTGTACAAGCTCTTTGATAATAGGCCAGGCCTAGTGCCATGAATTGCTAATTGATTCTTTCTTAGCAAAATGTTTTGCTTAATTAAAGGGTGTGCTGATTTATAAACACCTCCCTAAATATTATTCACTTTTGCATCTGCTGAAAAGAGCTCAGGCTGTTCCTGCACTCCAGCATTCCCTTTCAAATTATTCCATTATACCCAGCCACGCTCTTCAATACTGATTGTGACAGATTGAGGAATTATAGAATCATAAATACCAAGAGGAAAAGCCAGTGATACACTTAATGGGAACTGTTCTCACAGCCCCCAAATATTTCAAAGAATGACAAAACCAGAAGGAGACGGGGAGGCAAAACTGAAGCTCTTGGCCCAGCTCTGTTTTCCCTCGTGCTGGAGTAAATCATGAGCTAGAGCTCAGCCTGATGCAAAACCAGAGGAAGGACCTGTCTCATTTTTTCCTGCAAGATTGCTGAGACTTAACTCAGGTCACACCTGACTGTCTGCTGCCTCTCATGGTGCTTGCATGGGGGGTCACCAACACAGTCTCTGGCCCTGCACAGTCCAGGACGTGCTTTTTAACTCAATTTTTTCTTCTCAGTATGTGCTGTCAAGGCTTTTTCGCCTGCAGTTGCCCCGTCCAGGTCTGTGCTGTGCTGCAGAGGAATGGAACCCATGTGTGGTGTTCCATAGGATCTGTCTGTCCCCAGAGTCCTGGTGGCTTTGCCCTGGGGCTGGTGGCAGCAGGAGCCTGGTCAGGAGGCTGTAGCCCAGCTCAGAGTGTTTGGGATGCCTGGAAGAACACACTCGGAGGAGGGGGAAGTAGAGAGATGGACCCTGCGAGGGATCCAGAGCCGGGCAGCTGGCTCAGAGGTGTGGGGCACTGGGTGGGACACGGGCAAGAGGAAGGTTTGGTAGGAGAGGGGAGCTGCAGCTGGCGTGTTTGATCCAGAGGGTCTTTGGACACAGTAGGGTTTGGGGGAGCTTGGCTGTGCAGGGGAGCCCAGGCAAGGAAAGGGCAAAGCTGACCCACACCGGGATCACCAGCGGCTCCAGCTCCAAGGTGGGTCAGTGTTCCAGTGCCTCAGGAGGTGCTCAGCTGAGCACACGGTGATGATGGGAACACTTTGCTTTTCCTGGAGCCTGGGAACGAGTGACTGCCCGGCAAGACCGATCCTGCTGCCGGGTGAGCCACGGAATTGTTTTGGTGCAGCATCACCCTGTGCCTGCCCAGTTCTGGAGGGCTGCCCTGGCAGGGGCCACCAGCAGGGACAGGACAGTGGCTCGGTGCAGCTCTGCTGTGGCCCAGCCCACATAGTCCCACAGAGGACAACACTTGGCCATGCTCCCACCACCCGTGAGAGGGGCTGTGCCCCCTCAGGGAGCTGTTCCTGGGGGCCTGCAGCAATGCCAGCAGATTCCTGCTGCCACCCCTCCCTCCCTCCCACTCCCGTGGGTCACCCTGCTCTGCTCCAGCCCCTCAGCCCCAGGGATGAGCCAACCCCCTGCACACCCTGCCCTCCCCATTTTCACGTGCCAGCCATAACACAGAGTTTCTATTTACTCAGGGCAAGTCGGTGATTTACTTTCCACCCTGTTTCACTTCCATTTCGAGCTGGATTACTGCCTGCTGCATAAATCCAGCCCGGAGTACCTGAGGAGCATCTGATGAGGCGCTGCCCTCTGGAACGCAGAGGTTATCGCTGTCAGCAGCTGGAAGTCTGTCAGCATTCAGATGGGAATTAATTGCCACCCAGTGGTCGTTAATCAGCCCAAACACCTCCTTCTCCTTTGTGTTTTCTTTCCCACCTCCCCCTCTTTACCGATGTGTCATGTGGCACTTGCTCATTACCAGTCTTTGCTTTCGGTGGTGGGAAAGAGTCAAACCCTCACAAACATTGATAGGGAAGGGATTTGGGCTGAGGTTCTGGGTGCAAGCTGGGGGTTAACTGAGGTGGATGAAAAGAGTCAGTCGTGAACCCTCCCAAGCCATTCCATGAGCTTAAACGGGGAGCAGATGCGCGGGGCTGGGTGTCCCAGCTCTGGTGTGACACCGGGTGAGATGCGGCTCTTCTGCGCAGGGCTTCTTTTGGGACTCTGAGTTTGATCAAAGGCATCAAATGAAGTGAGGCAAGTGATCCGTAAGCATGAGTGACTGCAGAGGAGAGGAGACATCCACTCGTGTCCCGGGAAGTTGGGCTGCTGGGCTGCCTGTGGGCAGCAGCATCAGGGTTTCCACCCAGCAGGTACATCCAGCTCCCGTGGTGGGCCTGTGTTGATAATCAGCTCTAAACTCCTCTGTTACTCAGCCCCGGGTTCCCCTCGTGATCCCTGCACTCCGCACCCCGTTTGTTTGCTCTAGAGCATCTCTTTTCAATGGGTCTCCAGCCCTGCCTGGGAATTTCAGGCCGTGGAGCAGAGCCTGCCTGGCCAGGTGAAGCTGCTGCACCGTGAGCTACCCCGGCTGCCAGGAGCGTGTGCCCTGTGCCCAGGCTGGCTGCTGGCTGCCTGCAGAGCCATTAGGTATGCTGAGCACTGGGTGACGCCCGCTGCTCTGCGTATACCTGCAGCTTGATGACGCCTCTCTGGTTGCTTCTCATCCTTCGCCTCTGGTCCCTGGCTGGGCTGGATCGGGATTGTTCTGCAGCCAGGGCAGTGCCAGGGACACGGCTGGATCTGGCCCCTCATTAACTGCAGGATACACTTGCTTGTGACTGAAATACCCAGAGCTTTCTGAAATAAGGAGAATAAAAGGTTAAGCTGCCACAGAGATTCGTATTAATCTGTTCCAATTACAACATGCATAGCACTTTTCGAAAAGGATTTGAGGCTTCTCCCACACACACTTAGATGTGCCCGCTTGAAATATCAATGTTTTAGGGTAGGATTTGCAACAGCACCTCGAGGAAATGAGGCACCCACTTCTTCTTGACTCTCATTGACTTCTCTGATCGCTTTTGAAAAACCCCATCCTTAATTATGGTTATTATGCCATAAGAAATGGTCTCCCCCATTACCACGGGCATGTCCTAGATACTGACAGTGCTCACAGCTGTCTAACAAATAAAATAAAATAAAATAAAATAAAATAAAATAAAATAAAATAAAATAAAATAAAATAAACCAAAACACTGAGGTTGCAAAGTGGACAAGTGCTCAGAGTGTTGCTGGAGATGCCAGCCAGGCAAAGTTTTTGAGAAGATCCTTAAATCAGTCCCTTGAATGCTGCACCTGCACGGGGAAGTGCAGCCCAGGAGGTCTCAGCTGGACACCCCATGTCCAAGCACTCCTCTTTTCCCAAGGGCCAACTGTCTGAAGGACGATTTAGGAGCCAAGGCACAATGCAGGGACTTGCTTTGCTACAAAGCAGTGGTCACAGGGCTCCAGGTGAGGTTCGGGTTCCCTCAGGTGTTTTTTGAGGTCAGACTCAGTCTGACCAAGCACCCAAAGCCGTTCCTGCTGTTCCCAAAGCTGGCTATTCCTGCACTGCTGGCCCTGCTCAGGTGCCAGCAGCAAGCCAGAGGGAAGCAGCATTCCCAGAACGGGCTGTACCTGCAGGAATGCTCTGGGAAGAGCCCAGCACGGGCTTCGGAATGTTTGGGAGCCAGGAAGGTGTCAGGAGGCAGCACGGGGCTGTCTGTCGTTGGCACCATGAGGAGCTCCTGTAGCCCCTTTCCCACCCCTGAAACCTTTCCCGTGTGCACTGAAAGTTTTTCACCTCCAGCTTGGCCCCCTCAGGCTCCCCAGGACCCTCCGGCACAACGCCCTATCCTGCTAATTTGGGATCTTTTGGACGAGATCCCAAGCCATCGCCACATGCTCCAGAGAAGCCCCACGGACACAGCTGTGCTCAGATGTTCTCCTGCACAGAATGGGGATTACAGGGCATTTCCCTGGAGAAACTCACTGGGAAATCCCCAAAACATGGATCTCGGCCTTTTCCACCCCAAAATCTTTACAGAAGCACCCTTTCCATTTTCACTCATGTTCAGCAGAGCCCGTTGCTTGAAGTACAGGCAGAGTGAGCAAAATTTGAGCTGATCTGGAAGTGACTCTTCCTCCTGCAAAGGTTGGCTTTTGCAGCACCAACCACGTGAGGAAAAGCTGCAGAGCCTGTTGGGGACAGAAAAATGAAATACATATCAGCTTTCAGAATCCTTTCTCCTTCGCAGCGGGGTTTAGGAGGCAACCAGGCTGTATGCACAACTCTGCTTATTTTTGCTTTCAAACAGTGCCAAACCTTTAACTATTGATTGCAAGCAAAGGTTCATTAGGGAGGGGAAGGAAGAAGCGGGTTTAGGGAGAAAGGCAGAAATCCCAGCTCATCTGCTTAGAGGCCTCTGCGGATTAATAGAATTAATTTGTCTCGTGGGGCATTAATTGAAGAATGTGCTGAGGTTAAGGACAAGGTCAGCTCTTCCCGGGGTAATGTCTCCTCCACAATTCACTTACCAGCCCATCGGGGCAGTCTGGGCAGAGGAATGATGAAGGATGGACGTGCTGCTCCCAGGAGCCCAGGGAACAGAACCTTTCATTGTGGATAATGTCGAGTGGGAGCTGTAGGAAGGTACCTGGCAGATGTTTCATTAGATCAGACATGCAGCACTACCTCGTGTTTCTTTAGGAGCCGCAGCTCCGGATCAGGCCTGGATGACACAGAGGGACAGCTCGGAGCCAGCTCAGGGTGTCTGGTCCCTCTGCCACACGGCACGCCCAGCCCTGGGGCAGGCAGCTGCCGGTCCCACCCCTCACCCCGAGAGGAGCCCGTCAGAAAAAACAGCTCGGGAATTGTTCCCGGGCCGTGTTATTCCCCTAGAGTGAGCCAGGCAGGGTGGGGAGCTGGCTGCACGCTGGGAAGAACACTTGGCTGGGGAGAGGATGGAGAGGGCAGGCTGTGACCGCAGGCGCTGCGGCAGTGGGGACAGCTCCCCCAGGCTGAGCGGGCAGGGCTGGAGGCTCCAGCGCCTCCCCAGCACCTGGGATTATCCCTGCAGCCTCTCCCACCTGTCTCAGGGGTGCCCTGCCATGGCCAGGCCGGGCCAAGTGTCCCACACAGCAGAGGGACAGATCAAGGTGGGGGAAGGTGAAAAGGGGACGAGCGGCCGAGCCAGGCTGGGGTGACACTCTGTGCCTGCAGAGGAGAAATGCAGAGCAGGGGTGGCTGGAAGTGCCTGGCTGAGCAGCTGCCCCCGCTGTCCCTGTGGTGGCAGGACCTCAGGATCCTGCAGTCCTCCTCTGCTCACACAGAGCTGGCCCAGCTCGGGCTTGGAGAATTTGACCTGCTGGGGGTTATTTGTTCACTGGGCAGGAAGAATCTGCCTCCTGCTGCTGCCAGCAGCTCCTTCTGCACAATGCACTCAGGGACTGCAGCCAGGGAGGATTAATGGTGACCACTGAACCCTGCCAGACCCCTCCGGACACCACTGCAACACATCAGGCACAGCCTGGCTCGGATTCCATGCATTGCTCATCACCTGTTGTTCTTCAGCAACATTTAAACCACAGGCACAAGGTTTTGAACACCAGGACTGGTTTCCTGTGAGATCAATCAAATACTAGAGCAGGGGCTCATTATGGAGAGACTCTAAGATAAGACTCACGTAAGCCAGATCCACCCGATCCTTTTTCAGCTCAGTTTGGGGTCAGAGATCTCCCGACGTTCATTTTAACCTACGTTTCTCTGTAAACTACAAAAGCCAGAGCCCAGCACAGCAGGGAGGCAGAACAGGGCAGAGAGACACCCCAGAGCTGTGCCCCAGGACTTGTTCATCTCCAGGGCTGCCCCAGGGGCAGAAGGAGACAGGGATTTTTTCCCAGGTTCTTTAAGGCAGAGAGGGCTTAAACCCCAGGTATTGCTGTTGGTCATTCCCTTCTTCAGAGCCCCCAGGGCAGATATCCAGGGAATGCCCCCAGCCCTGCTCCATTAATGAGCCCTGAGAAGATCAAAGCTGATGGCACAAGACAAAGAGTCTGTTTTGCACTCCTTAAAAGCTTAAGAGAAGTGAAAACCCACGCAAGAAACCATGTGAGGCCACTTTTACTGGAGGTGGAAAGCCAGGCTCAGAGAGGAGATTTTGTGCCAGGCTTAAATGTCTCTTTGTGGCCACGTTTCACCTCCCTTGTTTGGATGCGTGGTGACAGCATTACACTCCAGACAGTGCTCTCCTGAAGCAGCACAGACAATATTTGTTTGAATTCACTTCTTTTTGTTTGATTTTTTTTTTTTCTTGCTTGTTTGCTATTTCAGCTCTTGTTACCTAGCCACTGTTTGGATTAGCGCTGTCTCCAGGTTTCTGAAAGTGACAGAATGGAGTGTTTGGGTTGTCAGGGGATCCATCCCACCTCCCAGAGGGATATGGGAGATGGGCTGGGAACAGTCACCAGCAGGGTGTGAGGTGGGATGGGTGCCCAGGGAGACTTCAGGGCACCCCAAAAGCGTTGTCTCAGCTATTTTCACTGTCCCAGGTGTTGAAGATGCTGGAGAACACCTGGCTCCAAGCCGTACAACAGCCATGGGCGGCAGGAAGCCACACCTGACCCACCTGGGAGCTGCAAAGTGCTGAGGTTGTACCAGCACTGCCGCTCACACTTCTGCACCTGACCTGGAAAAACCTCCACAAACTCTTCCAGGTGTCCTGTTCAGCCAGGAGCTGATTGAGCTTGAAAAATTCTTGTAGCACGTCTGTCAGTGTGCTGTGTTCCCTCAGCCCTGACAGCTGGCCAGGACCTTTGGGAGAGCTGGCTGCTGTCTGGGCTGGCCCTGGTGACAGAGCTGAGAGAAAAGTCACAGCAGCACGGCTGCCACTCGCCCGTGACCTCTGTGTTTAATGTCTCGCCCCTGAGGGCATCAAAGATTTGTTCTCAGCCACTGCTGGAGGTTTTGGAGCACAGGGGTTGTTTGTGGACAATCTGTGCAATGCTCTTTTTCTGTTCTGCAACCCTCTGCACTTGGTACAAGAATCACTGGAGGCATTTTCCTGACTCTGCCAGAGATTTGGGTCCTGCGTTGGCACCAGCCCCAGCCCCTGAGGGCCAGACAGAGCCTGGCCATGCCCGGCCCTGGGTCTTCCTGTGCCCACGGGTCCAACTTTTCATAGAATCATGAACCATGGAGACCCCTCCCTGCTGGGAGATGGGATTTGCCCCTCTCTGGCAGCAATGTGCTCATCTGGCCAAAGCTGTGCCCTTTCTTATCCCATCAGCTCTGCTCCCACTGCCCAGCTGTCCCGGGCACCTGCCAGCCAGCACCAGGACAAGTCCTGCTGGGCTGAGCCGCCTTCCTGGCCCCACGAGCTGCACACTGAGAGCTGTGGGTGGGAGACACCCCTCAGATGCAGCTCCAGGACCACCGAGTCCAAGCTGTGCCCGATCTCCGCCGTGTCCCCAGCCCAGAGCACCCAGTGCCACAGCCAGGTGTTCCTTGGACACCTCCAGGGATGGCGACTCCAAACCTCCCTGGGCAGCCCCCTCCAAGGCCTGACCACCCTTTCAGTGAAGAAATTCCTCCTGATGTCCAACATGAACCTCCTCTGGCACAGCTTGAGGTCCTGTTTCTGGTTGCCTGGAAAAGAGACCAACACTCACCTGGCTGCCCCCTCCTGTCAGGGAGTTGTGCAGAGCCACAAGGTCCCCCCTGAGCCCTTTCCCAGCTCCCTCAGCCACTCCTGGGGCTGCAGCCCCTTCCCCAGCTCCATTGCTTTGTCACCTTTCTGAGAGGGCCAAAGGCAGCGACTGCTTCACAGCCACGGGTGACAACATCTCACAGGGACCTTGGTGTCCCCCAGTGCAGCAGGAGTGACCAGGTATGGACCAGGGGGCAGAGCCTCTCTGGAAATTTTGGTCATGAGTCAACTCTGCTGCTTCACCCTGGGCTTTGCAGGGACTGGCCACACCTGGCGGTCAGGCGGCGATTCGGGAGGGCCGTGAGCTGGCCTGAGCTGGGCCATGCCTTACCCAAGGGTCATTCTGTGATCAGGAGTTCCACGCTCCTGCACAGCCCCTGGCAGGATGCAGAACTGCTCAGAAAAGCAAACTGCAGCCGAGGAGGGGGTTGTGATTAAAGCCCGAGCTTTGTGCCTCTCCATGCAAATGAGTGCCCATTAGTCACCTCCATCCTGCTTGGCCTCGCACAGCAACTCAACAACCCCCATCTGCCCTATTTTTAGAAGCACCGTGATTTTCCAGCCACTCTGCTCGTGCTTTTTAGACCCGAACCCTGATTTTCAAGTGGTTGGAGTTGTCAGTGCTGCTCTCAGCCAGGCAAGAGGGGAGAAGAGAAAGGAGCAAAATTCACCACGGACATTTCGGATGCAAATGACCACCTGCAAACAGATCAAAGCTGCAGCGTGTCTCATGAAGCTGGAGTGTGTTTTATAACATGTCGTGAACGTTTCAGACAGTTTTTTGCCAATGAGAGATCTCATAATTAAGGGTTAGCAAGAGTCTGCTCGCTGCTCCACTTAGGCTGGCGTTGCCCACGAGGCAGCTCCAGCAACGCTCGGCTTCAAAGGGATGAGACTCACCTGGTGTTTCAATATCAGCGAGACATTAACTGATGTCACCAAAAGGTCAGCCCCAGCCTATGAGGAAAAACCTGTTATTAATATTTTATTAGGTTTAGTTGTCTTAATTTTTTTTTTTACTAAAATTGTTCAGGAGATAATTAAGTCTCATCAGTGCCTGGAGTGGTTAGAAACAGAGGAGAATTCAAATGATACCAAACCCATCTTCCTCCCTGCCTTAAATTCAGAGGAAGGATTGTGATGAAAATGCATCAACCTGTGCTCTCCAGTACTGTGCAGTAAAATAGTGCTTTTCTGCCCTCCTCCAGGTGGAAACCCAAATGCTTTCTGCAGAAATCCTCACATCTGGGGTCTGAGCTCTCAGATTCTGGCCCCAGGTGGCAGGAGGGATGTCCAGGTGCTGTGCTCCAGGTGGATATCCCTCAAAATTCAGTAAGGTCTCCCAGAAGCCATCGTGTGTTTAGGGCTGTGACTCCTGGAGGCGTGAGCTTCACCTTTAGGGAAGAGAGGGAACGTCCTGCACGAGCCAATGCACACAGCAGTCCTGGTAGCTGCAGAGGCAAGACAAAAGTGCCACTGACTCCTAATATTTAAACTCCATGATGCATTTTCCCATGTTTTCCAGTACAGCTCATTATAACGTTAAAAAATGTATGCAGTGCATGTAAGATTTTACACTCTTGCATATTTCATCCCAGCAGTGCCATGGCCATTACCCACGTTCTGCTGCTTCTCTTATGAACTTGTTACCCTGTATCTGTAATAAAGGGAAAATTGGTTCAATATTTGCCTTGCCCAGTATCACTCACTGACTGTTCTGTTGTGTTTTCACTCCCTCTTTGCCCCCAGGATCTGATAATTCATCCATAAAACGCTGTCCATTTCATTAATCCAGCAGACACGGGGAAGTGGAGTGGGGAATTCAAAAGGAGACCACAGGTCTCCCTAATGCTGCAGGTGTGTGATAACACATTCATGAAGCTGATCCCAAATCCGGGTGAGAAGAATATCAATGATGGCAGAGCAAACTGATGGCTTCAGACTGGGGACTTGAACTCCCCAAGGGTACCCTGGCAACTTCTTTATAGGCTGTAAAAGGCTTGGGAGTGCAAAACTGGGAACGGGTGAAAGCGTGGAATATGAGCAGTGATTTGCTTTCAAAAACCACCAAACACCTTCCAGTCTTGAAATCAACGTGCAGGGGCTCGCTGACAACCTGTGCAACACCCGTGAAGCTTAAAAAAACTCCGAGGCACTTTGCTTCTTAAAAATACAACTTTATTCCCAGTTGTGAGCGCTGTCGGTGCCTCTCCTCCCAGACAGGACAAGAACAAGAGAAGGATCCCAGGAAAACCTGCTTTTTTTGGTGGTTGGTGTCATATCAGGAATTTTTCGCTTTGTTAGGACACGGTTATGAAACTTTTCTGGAAGATAACGCGGTGATCCCGGCGGGAGCAGGGGGGATGGTGGCGTTTTGGGAGTGCAGGAGCTTCTCGGAGGTAAAAACCAGGTGGAGTAACTGCATGGAGCTGCAGGCTCTCCCTGGTTATGGATAATTGGGCGTGCGTGGTGGCTCTCAGGTGAGGAGGAGGAGGAAAGACCTTCTCTAGCAAGTCGTGGTTCTTCCAACAGAGACCAAACCAGCAGGAACCCCTGGGGAAGCTGCTGGGGCTGGGGGAGCTTCCACCTGGAGCCCAGCCCTGGAAAAGGAGCTGTTTTCCTGAGGATTGCTGCTCTTTGCACTGCTGCCTCCTCCCACTCCACACTCATCCTCTTCCAATTTCCCTATAAGTGCCAAAGCCACTGGAAGGGGCAGGAATTGACATGGCAGTGCTGGGTTAATGACTGAACTCAGTGGTTTTGGAGGCCTTTGCCAACCTTAATGATTCTCTGATCCTCTGTGGCACAGTCCCATGCAGCACCTTCTCTTTCTCCCTTTCAGAATATTGGATAATCCTGGGGCAAATATGGTCTGTTTAATAACATGCTGAATAATCTGGCCAGCAGCACAGGGAAACTGGGACATGTTCCAGTGGTGGAATGGAAAGGATAAAAATAGGGCATTTTTCCTTATTCTAATGGGGAGAAGGGAGTACAACCCATTGTGCTGTTTCACAGCACCAATTAAACCAACAAGGCTCAATGTTTGCATGGAATCTGAATATGCTGCAGAACAACCAATGCCTGCGTGGTTGCAGAGTTTCTGATTAGCCCACAGAATGAGGGAAAAAAAGGGGAAAAAGGGAAAAAAGGAAGAAAGGGGATAAAGGAAAAAAGGAAAAACTCTTTCCCCACATGTGGCTGAATTAGTGGAGCATTGCCAGCTTGAAGAGAAATTGGAGGCAGGAGGGGGTGGCACTCCAAGGGTTTGAACCCTGTAGAATGCAGCACCTAAAACCTGCACTGGAAATTGCCACATCACTGACTATTCCCACTAAACATGCCAGGGTGGTGCAGCATTGTGAGATCTGTGCAGCAAACACACCGAGGGTCAGTCCTGGACACAGCTCAGGCAGCACCCACTGTGAGCTTTGCTGTGAGAAAGAGTTTCTCAATGCAAATGATCATTGATTTCCTGACAAACTTGGAGAAACTGCCAAGAATTAGGGCACATGCAGTAAATGAGGAGGTCAGTGCATAATCATGGCTTTCAAAAGAGGCTTCCCGAGGATTTCAGAGCCCTTGTTTGCTGCTGACAGGCTAAAGATCACTGATTATGCTGTGCAGTTCCCAGCTCTCCAGTTAAAAGAACAAAAGGGAGAAGTGGCTGACAAATGGGAGGAATAAAGCTGGAGTGAATCCTGTGCAGGGCCTGCTCTCCGGGTCACACCTCCACACAACGATTCAGCCACCTCAGCGGAGGCAGAGACCTTCTGCACTTCTGAAAACACACAAAAGAAAATGTTTCAGCCACGTTTTAAGCACGAGCTCCTGCGACATCTCCTGAGAAGACCTGACCAACATTACATTGGTTCTGATTTTATTTAGCTGAACCTTGCAGCCCTCCAAGGATGGATATTTCTTCTGTGCTGACCTGTTCTGAAACCACACCACCCTCCTGGTGAAAACTGAGTCACAGAATTCATTAAGGTTGGAAAAGACCTCCAAGAACATCAAGTCCAAACTTCCACAAATGTTTTCCCTGTTGTCAGTTCTGCACCTCCCAAACTGAAATTCAGTGTATCATGGAATCACAGGATGGTTTGGGTTGGGAAGAACCTTAAAGATCATCCCATCCCNGGGCACCCTGTGCCAGGGCTTTATCTGCCATAAAATGCTTTAATTACGGTACTACTCCTTGCCCTCTAATAAACCCCTTCATTTTATTTTTTATAACCTGTTTAGGCTCTGGTTTCTCTCAGTGTCAGGGAGCACAGCAAAGCTTTCAAGAACTGAACCCTGCTGATAACACCTTAGAACTGATAACTTTGAAAGGCTTGCCAAACGTCCCCACTATGTTTCTTTTACAATGCCCTTGTTTTGTTGAAATTGTTCTGAAAACCATCCCTCTTGCACTGGCTGCCTGCACTCAGACACTTCAGCGTTTTGAAATGATAAGCAGTTTACTGAGAGTGTGGCAGTTTGGAAAATCCAGATTGCTTTTGCGTGCCTGGCCCTCCCCTCGTGTGATGCCGAGCACCTGGTTCAGAGGCAGAGCAGCCAGGGGCACGAAAGGAATACCTGGGGAGGCAGAAATGCTGCTGTTCAGAGGGGGAGAGGTGTTTGTTCTGGGGAGGGTATCAAAGTCTGGTTTCCTCTGAAGAGAGCTGCCACTTCCCAGCTGGAAATGTCCCAGGTGGGAGGTGGGTGCAGCCATCAGCTGCCATCAGTGTGTGTCACCTGGCTGATGTCACCTGGCTGATGTCCCCTGCCAGCACCTGGGAAGCTGAAGCATTATCCAAGACTCTGGAAGGAAAGGAGGCTGATGCAAAAATAAATGCCCAAACATTCTGTTTAGAAGTCTGGTCAGGTAAACGAGGGCAGAATCACCCGAAATTTGGTGGTTCCGTGATGTGAGTCGCTGCTGGATGGCAGAGACTCAGGGGGGCCCCTGAAGCTGCTCCCTGCAAATCTGAGCTGTGGGTACCTGTGGTGAGTGGGCAAGAGGGGACTGTACAAACCAGAGCAGAGCTGGGCTGGCAGGGGCCTCCTGAAGGAGGAAATCCTGACGCACTGGCACAGCCTGCTCTGCACTTCGGGGAGGGGGGCGCAGGAAAGGCTTGTGGTGTTTTGGGTTATTTGTTTTTTAAAAATCCCTCAATAAAATCTGTGTAGAAACCCACTAAAGTTGAAGTTCCCTAAAAGCTGCTTTTTGAGTTATTTTCTGCTTTCAGCCCTTTGATTCACGTCCATATTAACTGCTCTCCACTGTCCCTAAGGAGGAGAATACTGAGATACCAGTTCTTCCCACGGTCCTTGGATGCCAGGAAGGGGGAGATATCCTGGGATGGGATATGTGCAAAGAGCCCCTGTGTTTCCAGAGGTTTCAGCGGTGCCCCTCTGCCCTGCCCTGCCCAGCTCCCACTTCCCCAGCAGCTGGAATTGCCTGGTCTCCCCCTGCCCTCTGCTTCCAGCTGGCATCTCTCCCTCACTCAACCACTGCCCACACAACCTGCTCGTTGGAGGGCACATAAAAACACCAGTTGACACCCAGCAATTGTGGTGTTTGCTTTACACCGATTAAAAACCACTTTATTGGGCTGTTAACCCCCAGGCCCTGGAGCTGCCTGGCCCCAGCTGCCTCTGGAAGCAAAAACCCCACGGAAACAAAAAGTCCCTCCCCAGAGCCAGAGCAAGGCTGCACTTCATTAATAAAAGCTGGGAGCTCTGTGTCGTTCTCCCACCCACCCTGGCAGGGATTTATCACCACGAGGCTTCAGTCAGCACAAAGGACAGACCCGATATTTTCTAATTGATAGGGGATCTATCCAAAACCTATTCCCACACTTTAATGGGGTCCCGGGAGCACCGCGCCGGCCTGTGGAGGTGGGGAGCTCATCAGGAGCTTTAATGCTTTCCGTATGCAGCAGAAAATGCCATTTGCAGAGCTTTGTCCCCAGTTCCATCCATCTGCCTCTCCCAGCTATTCCTTTTGTCTCTTATTTATGGCTGTAATTTTGATGCCACAGTTACTGTACACGAGCTGCTGTATATTTCTCTTATTTGCTTTGAAATTGCTCTTTCCAGCTCATCTCGACAATCATTTATTTGCCCACGAAATAACCAGGCCTTGAACTATTTCCTGGCACTGGTTTTGCAGAGCCCAATCGCTTTTTTTTCCCTCTGTAATGGTGTAGATACATCCTTTATTATTGCACTTAAATGCTCATTAACAATTCATGGAAGCTTAAGTGGCTGAAAAAACAGGTTCTGGAGCTAAATATTTCTAGAGAGTGTCTTAGCCCAGAAGGTTGGAAAAGAAGTGCAGGATTCCAAGTGGAGGAGAGCACGGCTTGAAGTTGGTATTTGCAGGGTAATTGCATTTTTTAATTAACAATATATTTAATCCATGCACAAAAGCAAGTGACACAGCTGCTCAGGGGCTGCTGTAATGGACTAAAAATAATTTTGCACAGTTTATCCTTTATTTTATCAGCCTTTACATCATGGGCACTGGAGACTTTGATGATGAACACCCTGACCCTAAAGCGTGGGGTTCCTGTGGTTATGGCCTTGAGCACGAGCATGGGCCCTTCTGAGTCCTCACCCAGCAAATTCTGGTCACACTGGGGTTGTGTTTGGGCTCAGTGGCACATGAACACCCTTGGGACAGGATTTTTCCCTCACGGAGCACAGACAAGGATGGTGGAGGCAGGAAAAGGCTGGGACAACCTCTGCACTCACTGCTCAGGGCACTGACCCCAGGGCTCCCTGTGGCACAGGGGGGCCACAGAAGAGGGGTTGGGATGATCTCCCTATTCCAGGGCTCTGAGGAATGTTCCTTTTCTGCTCCATTTCACAGCGTTCCAGTGTCTGGGTAAACAGCAGAAAGGCAGCTGTTGACAGGTTAAAATCTTCCTCTTCTGCAGAGGGCTCCTGAAGTCCCCAGTGCCTGTTTGTGCACCAGCTGGGTGAGAGAATCACAGAATCACAGAATGTCCTGGGCTGGGAGGGACCCACAGGATCATCCAGCCCAGCTCCCAGCCCTGCACAGACACCCCAACAACCCCACCCTGGGCAGCCCTGGCAGCGCTGTCCAAACGCTCCTGGAGCTCTGGCAGCCTCGGGGCCGTGCCCATTCCCTGGGGAGCCTGGGCAGTGCCCAGCACCCTCTGGGGGAGGAACCTTTCCCTGATCTCCAGCCTGAGCCTGCCCTGGCACAGCTCCAGCCGTTCCCTGGCTCCTGTCCCTGTCACAGAGATCAGAGCTGTCCCTCCACTGCCCCTCAGGAGGAAGCTGCAGACCCTGGTGAGGTCTCCCCTCACCATCATCACCATCACGACCTTTAAGTGAGCAGCTCTTACATTTTAAGCACTTCCCAAGCAAGAGCTGAGCCTTTGAAAGCAGCAGCTGCTGCTCCCTGAGCTGTTTCTGCCACGAACAGCAGGAGTGAGATGATGTGATACAGAGGCCTCTGGAGCCCTGACACTTAATTGTCCTCTGTTGAAAAGCCGATCAATTTGGAGACTCTCCCCGGGGGTCCTGCCTTTATCTTGATCTCTTCTTCCTTCCCTTGTAGCACAGGGTTTCACACACGTCCCTCCCAGCACAGGCAGCTCAGGAAACACATTTTCCTCTGGTTCCATCAGAACATCTTTTAGTGTTGAGTGCGAGCAGTGACACCGGGGGTTCAATATCCCAGGAGGAGCCTGTGAGCAGGGGAAATCCATGTTTGCTTCCCATGGCTGTCCTGCAATGCAAACCCCATAATATCCCCTGCAAGAGATGCTCTCCAGCGACACGGTCAAAGGGAAGAAAGGCATTTCTGGTGTTTTTCTCCCAGGGAGGAGGGTTGGTCCTCACCAGACTCCTGTCCTGGCAGGCCAGAAGGGATGGTTTGACCTCATCTGTCAGCTCCTGTGTACAACAGGCACCAGCATATGGAGAAACAAGAGCAGCAGTTCTGAGTTCAGCACTGGGAGCAGGGGAAAGCCCTGGAGAGGAACAGGGCAGGGAGCAGGATGGGCAGGAGGAGGTGTGATGGAAATCCCTGGAGAGGAACAGGGCAGGATGGGCAGGAGGAGGTGTGGTGGCTGTGGGAAGGATGCTGCAGCTGGTGCTGCTGCGGGAGGCCCATCCTGAGGGCTGGAAGCGCAGGTGAGGTGGAAAAGTTGTCACCAGAGGTTTTAGGTGTGGGTAGACCCAACCTGTGAAAGCTGGCAGGAGTGACTAGCTGGCTCCTGAGGGTCCTGTCCTTGGAGACAGCCTGATTCTCCTGGTGATCTGGGGTGATCCCAGCTGTCCTGTGCTTTTCTATCTCAGCTAGCGAAGGAGGAAGCTCAGGGAATTCCTGGTCATCCCTCGTGGGCTCTTGCCACCCCTCTGTCCATCCTGTGGGCGCAGGGGGTGTGAGCCAACGCACACCCAGGAGGGAGGGCTCGGTGCAGGGCCCTGGGGGAGCCTGCCTGGTGCTGAGCCCTTCCCCAGTGGGGCTCATCCCCGTGGAATTGGAGCCACCTGTGGCATTCTGAGCACCGGCAAGCGTTGCCACACCAACTTCAATAATTCTGAGTCAGGTCAGTGGCTGCTACAGCTGAGCCAAAGTGGCCTAGGCAAAGGTCGAAATGGCCACCACGATGAGCATGAGTGGCTTGGAGAGGGGACAGAGCAATGGGGTGCTGATTGTGCCACAGCTGATTTAGGGAGCAAATGGAATTTTGCCAGTGCAGTTTCATTTGTACTTGATGTTAGCTTGAAGCAACTGGGTTTGAAAGAGATGCTGGATGCCTTAAAATGGCAAATATTCTTACAGTGATTAGAGAAGACAGACATGGGGGAGACGCCAAGCTTCCCACTCATTTTCTTCTCCTTGTAAATCTTGTAATGAGACAGGGTGGCACCCACTGAGCTGCTCCCCAGCAGTCTGAGCCCAGGTCAGAGCTGTGCCATCCTGGAGCTGTCCTTGGCACCCAAACCAGCAGCAGTGGGGAAGAGACTGCAGACCTGGCTGCTGGCCCTGCGAGCAGTCACTGCCCCAAGCTCAAAGTGAGCCTTTCCTCCAGACACCCCATGGTAACTGCTGCAAGGCCAAAGTGTGGCTGGGAAGGGAAAGCAGAAGCTCCCAAAGATATTCACAGTGATTTTCAGAACCAAAACAATTTTATTGGTGGGCTAGAAGAATTCAAACTTTGAGTGTTTATCAAAAAGCTTTTTAAATGCCGTTTTTTAGAACAGCATTCATGTTAGTGGCAGAGAAGGGGATGTATAAAAACTGAAATGAGATTATTGCTTGGCTTAGGTGTGTTCCAGAGTGGCTGTCACAGCATTTGTCATACTGAAACCAAAGCTCCAAGGTGGCCCCTCTTCCACAAGCCACGAGCTTGACCCCTGGGACCCACGGATGCGCTGGAGCCACGTGGGCTGGTACGGACAGACTGTTTCCATGCTCATCCATCAGTGGGACTGTAAGCACCCCTTCTCCCTCCCAGGCACTGTGCCTGGCTCCACTTTGGTTTGTTTGCCCACTGCTCTGGTGAGGAACCAATATAAATAACCAGCAGTCAGACAGATTGGTGCTTTGCAGCCAGTGCAAACTCTCTTTTTAGGCTGTTAGCAAGAGCCCCCAAAGCCTCACTCCTTGCTTTTGTCTTCTGTAGATACCACTTGTCACGGAATGGGCCTTTCATCTCAACAGGACTTTTAACTTCAAATGTGTCAGATCTTTAAAGAACTGGAAAACATTAACAGGCAGGGAGAAACTTTATTCTAATTTGTTAGATGTGCGAGAAACGGGAGGATGCAGCCATTTCAGTGAGCAGAGGCTGTGTTTGGGTGGAGGCTCCTGTTCCTAAAGGATCCCTGGGTTCTCTCTTCCCAAAGGTTCACTGAGGCCCTGGCACAGGGTGCCCAGAGCAGCTGTGGCTGCCCCTGGATCCCTGGCAGTGTCCAAGGCCAGGCTGGACGGGGCTTGGAGCAGCCTGGGATGGTGGGAGGTGTCCCTGCCCATGGGACAGGTCCCTTCCAACCCAGGCCATCCCGGGGCTCCCAGTGCCATGATCCACTCTCAAATCCAGCCTGGGCACAGCGATTCTTGCTCAGGAGGCGTAGCCAGACCGTGCTGTCTCAATGCCACTGCGTGTGTTTGAACCCTCCACAGCTGTGCCGTTGATATTCCACACTGAACTGCGACCAAGCAGCCTGGAGTGAGAGGCTGTCCCAATGGACAGAGCTGCTGCTCCAGCTAACGAGTCCGGAGTCATTAACAGCCATGGGGAGGTGACAGCCACGCTGCGAAGGAAGCTCTTTCTTGTGCCTGCTCCAAGGACCAACTTCTAAAGTGGTTTTGTGGCTGTTGTTTGTTTACCCAAAGCTGAAAAGGCTCTTTGATGTAGCCATATGCCGTGTGGAATTAAGGATCCTTAATCAAAAACCAGAAGGAAATTATTATTTCCTGCTTTGTTCTGAAGCTAAAGTGAAGAAGCATCTTAGGCACAAGCTGAAGAGCCAACTCCAGCTCTGGTGTTCTTTCAGCTTTACCAAAATTGGCCCAGCACGGTGCCTGGCTCATGGTGGGGAATCCCAAATCCTGTCAGGGTATTTCTCTGAGGAACAGTCTCCTTTTGGAGACAGTCAGCTCTGAACATGGGGAGAGATTTTGCTGTGTATTAGACCCTGATGATACGAGTTAGAGCTGTGCTGAGCCAGGGGATGAAAAGAATGACAGGAAATAAAGATATTTTTCTGAATTTTCTCCACTCTGAAAGATCTGGGCATTGAATACAGAGCCCCTGCACTAGAATGTAACTGGAGATATTTAACTCTTGGCTCTTTCCACACTCACAGGCAAGGGAGTTATTACTCTGCAGAGTCTTTCTCCACTTATCCCTCTGTTTGAAGTCACATCACCTGGAGTCAAGAGAATGTCTCAGTTTTCATTTTTGTAATATTTTACTCTCTGTCCTTGCACAGAACACTTGAAATATAACAGTAAATGGAGGTTAGGAGGAGAGTAGGCAAATAAAAACCTAACTGCCAGTGGATGCTAAGAAGGACCCAAAGCATTTGTAATTTTTAAATCACTCATCATTTTAAAGGGAGAATGAACTGATTCATGATTTTTGGATGCTCAGGACTGGCAAAAGCATCATTAATCTCTTGTGTCTTTTGTGCCTCTGCAAAACTGTATTAATAAAGCAGCATTCACCCATTGCAGACTGTGAGTGCTTTGGGCACCCGTGTGGGGCCTGGTGGAGAAGGGTCCTCACAGCCTTCAGTGAGGCCTTCGTGCAAGGTAAATGACAAACCCCGCTGCTATTGCCAGTTCCAGGCTGCTCTTCATCTGCGTTTTCAGTGACAGGAACACGAGTGACCATCCACACTCCAAGGCAGCAAACAACCACATCTGAAACTCTACGAGGGAGTCATTTTAATAAGTCAAGTTTCTCAAAGCAAAATTATCATAATGAGTGAGGAGCAAGGTGAGTGTAATTGGAGTGACGTGAAATGCAGAAAAGTAATTAATTTTCTCCTGCAAGGTCTGGGAAAGGTCACAGAGAGGCAACACAGATCCTGGTAGAGGATGAAAAATGCTGTGAATATTTAAATGGCTCCCAGAAATCCCTGATTTATTCCAGAACATTAAAGTGTTCTGGCTTTGGAGTGGCAGCGATGTGCCTCAGCAGCTCCCGTGGTTTGAACACAAAGCACATCCCAGCTCGGGGATGGGAGTGGTTTGGGACTTTACAGAGGAGCACAGGCAGTAAAGAGAGGGGTGGGAAGAGGGCTGGCCATGGGCTATGGAGTGTTTCAGTTCCTGGCCGGGTCTGTGGCTTGGGCACTCATTACTGGCTGATGGCTCTTCAGGAGCCTGTGTGGAACGAGGAGGTGGCTCCAGCCCAGGTCCCTGGTGCCAAGTGTCCTTCCCATCGAAGCCACCTCCCGCCCTGGCAGCCCCTGGCTCTCAGGGGCATCCTCTGGCTGTGGAGGGACATTTCTGCAGCACGGGGAGCTGGTCTGAGGGGTTTTGTGCTTCTCTGCAGCACAGGGAGCTTGTCTGAGGGGTTTTGTGCTTCCCAGCAGACAGGGCTGGTGCTGCGGCTGAGCTGCTCCAGGGACTGAAACCAGCGCGGGTTCCTCAGCACCGGAGTGAACACAGCACTCCCTGTCCTCCCTGGAGCAGCACTTCCAGACTCCAGCTGTGGCAGATGGGTGCCCTGTTCCTGCCAGGACATCCTGGTGGTCACGTGCTGAGCACTGGCATCCTGTGACACCTGCCAGGGCCTCCTGAGAGCTGGGCACAGAGCAGGGATGGCTGCGAGGTGCCAGCACCCTGCTCCTCACGCAGCCCCGCAGAGGCTCCTGCTGCCCCCCAGGAGGTGGGATGGGGCTTTCCTGGAGAAGTCTGGTTTCTCCTACCTGGCTGCCCCTCGCCGAGGAGTCGGTACACGGCGTCACAGATGTTTGGTGGCTTGTGCAGGACACACCCTGTGAGCCACACACCAGGGCAGGGGGGAACATCTGGCTGTGGGGGCACATGCAGACTGTGGTTGGGGTTAGGGATGAGGGTGGTGGGCAGAGGCAGGTGTCCATCACGGTTTGGTCGGTCAGGACCTGCAGCTGAGAACCCAAATTGCTCCCTTTCCCCTGGACCACCTCTGTTAATGTTTCTCTCAGGTTTCATTTAGCAGCTCCATGGAAACACTTCCCGCAAGTCCTTCAGTGCCCGGTGTGTCCATGGACTGCCTGGCACTCCGAGAATCCTGGTGTGCCCAGGCCATGGGCTGAGCAGGCTGATGCAACGGTTTGGAATTGGGCCACTCACCCTCCTGATGCCCAAATCCTCCTGTGGAGTACAGCCCCTCCAAAGGCAGCCCTCAGACCCTGCTGACCAGGTCTGTCCTTCCGTGCTGATGGACCTTCCACAGCTGAACCTGCCTTTGGTGCCTGAGTCACAGAGGGGTCAGCTGGAAAACACCTCTGGCCCTTCCCTCTGCACACACTGAAATCTGCGCTGTAGGAGATTTTGGAGAGCTGTCAGAGTTAAAGAAATTGTGCCCATGTTTTTTCTTGCCGGTTCAGAGGAATTTCAGAGGCACCCAGACAACGAGAGCTCCTCGTTCTCTGTGTCACACACGTGTCACCTTGGTCCCTGCACTTGGATAAATGTGTCCTGGTGCTGGTGAGCGTGAGAGAGCATCGAACCAAATGTTGCCCTAAGATCACACGCTGAATTTCATTACCCTAAATTTCCCTAGAAGGACACTCATCCCTAGGAAAGATTTCTTGCTCACAATGTTAAATTCATGTGGCTCCAGTGAGAGAATAACAAGGCACTTGACATCTCCCAGTTTCAGAATAACTTCAGAGCATCTGTTTTCACTCATTTAATTTCTCTGTCCCAGAGGGGCCCCAGCCAAATGGCCAAGCTTGCCTGTGCTCAGGGCTGACATGATGTGATCTGAGGAGGAGTCGTGTGCGAGTTCTGTGCTGCTGCTGAAGTTGGATTCATTAGCCAGTTTCCCCCCAGAGTTTTCAGAAAGTTTCTGCTGTGTTTGAAGGATAATTGCCATCCCTTGGTCTCAGGGGAGGGAGAAACAAAGGGCTTTGTGTTCCCCTTTTGATTCAAGCTCAAAGAGTGACAGAGGCACGAAAACATAGCAGGTCCAGGGAAGTCTTCAGTCGCATGTTAATGGCTCTGCATTGGAAATAATGTGGGGGTACCACAGGGAGGCTGCCTGGGGAAGGAGGGGACAGTCAGGTCTGCCAGCTCCTCTTCTGGAAAAAATGTCCCTGTACTTGTACCTCTCTGGGGAATCAGGGAATGTGTGACTGGCAGCCAGGTTTTCCAGAGCGATGGTTTTGAAGGTATTTCTCTGTGTACTGCCAGAGATTTACACACCTGAATGCCTCTGGCATCCTCCTGCCATCACATCCCTCTCCTTCCAGCCTGCACAGCCCCCGGGGCTGGGCTCAGTCCACACCTACCAAGGATAAATGACCTGCAAAGGTTAGAAAACACCCAGAGAAAGCCTGTTTTAATTCTACACTGTCCTGTTTCTCTCACTCTGCGTCAGGCCAATGCCTTGATTTCACTGATGGGATCTCTGCTGTGGCATCCTGGTCCATCCAGCCGTGCCTTCCCTTCCAGCTGCAGCCCCGGAGGAGCAGGGATCCTCCCCACCCATGCGAGCTGTGCAGAGGGACCCAGCTGTGCCCTCTCCTCCCAAAGCCTCACACGAGCCAGTTCCAGTCCTCTGCTCCAAATCTCCAGCTCTTTCAGCCTCGCCTTTCCCCTTGCTTGGCTTGTGCAGGGAACGAGCTGCTCCCGGGTGGGAGCACTCCCAGGTTATCCCGGGTGCTGGGGCTGTGTGCAAGCCCCCATTTCACACCCGAAAGCTCTGCTGCCTTTCAGATGAGGCCAGTGTGAAATTGTGTGTTCTGCAGCTTGCTGCCCTCCCAAGGAGATGCTCACAGGCCTGTTCCCAAACACAAGCAATGAGTAATTGAATGTATTTCCGGCTCTGGATCATCACAAACCCAAAATGAAAAGAATGGAAGAATATCACACCCTTCAGTAATTAAAAAGACGAGTAGAAGTCCCTAGAGAAGGATGATTTAGGTGCCTAAGGAGTTGCTTTTCTCTTCTTACCATTGTCATAAATATTTTTTATTTCATTCCAGTTGAGAATTTCATCATGATTATTTAATGATGACACTCTAACAAGATTCAATAACTAGCTTTTCTTTATTTTTTTTAAAAAAAAAAAAAGGTGAGAATTTTGCCATAATCCTTTCATGACTAACACAGAAATTGTCTCCAGAACAACTTCAAACATGTCAAAGATGTGTTTTGGTGCTAGAGTGTATCTTGCATAATGGATCTCTTAAGCAGTGCAAGTGACGCTGGATCACATAAGAACGTCTTTAATGGCAAATATTATGGATTTATCTAAAATATTTAAAGGCACTAAACATTCTGTTTTAAATCCGGCTTCCAGTAAGAAACTGCTCGTAATTAAATATCCCAGTCTGTGTTTAGTGCATCCCTTGGGTCTGTTCAGTGTCTGCTGCTGAATAACCTCCACGGGCAGTGTGGGACAGACCCGCACGTGTTCCCTGAGCATCCCAGCTCCCTCTGTTCTCGGAGACTCCATCTGCCTCCAGCAGCCTGCCAGGGACCAGCCTGGGGAGAGGAGAGCAGGTTGATGGCTAATCCATCCCGTCTCAGTTCCTTACCTGAAAGTTCAGTTTTTACCACATGAGAAGGTGGTGATGCCCAGTGAGATCGTGGATGCTCTGGAGAAAGGTGTAGGTGATGAGAACTTGTCATGAAAGATGGAGAACGTCACCATTTGGGGCTTCTGCTTGGAGCAGAAATGCACTGAAAGCACATTTTTTTCCCTAAAAAACTGGCTTGAAATCCAAATATTTTGTTTTGGATCCCATGGTCCCTTAAAGGGGCTTCTGAAAGAAACTGCTTTTCTCCCCAGCTGAACCCTGAACAGCCACATCCCTCGTCCAAACCACGAGACCCAAGGAAAGCTGTGCTGGAAGAAGTTGTTCAAAGTTTCATTGGAGCAGCTGCCTGGGGGGAACTGCAGGATCCAGGTGAAAATAAAGTTCAAAGCCTTCAGCTGCCCCTTGCTGGCCGTTCCTCAGAGCAAATCCCAGCTGGTGCTGTACCCAGCCTGAATAACGAATCCTGCAGCCAGCGCTGCTGGGGTCCGAGCCTTCCCTGCAGGGAACTGCTGTGAGCAGTGGAGGCTCTGGGAGCCAAGCTCACATCTGAGCCCACACAGAGAAACTGGGGAGCAATTCCTAAAGCCCAGCACAAGTCACAGCCCGGTTCCCCTCCTCTGGGACTCCAGGAGGAGCTCCCAGAGCAGACCTGGCAGAGCCACACCTGCAGGAGCTGCTCAGCCTCACAGCCACTTCTTCCAGAGCCTTTCGTGCTCCTCTTAATTCATGGGAATGTATTCCAGCTGCAGGGGTGTCAAAATACCTCATCCCAACATCAAATGCGTGCGTTTTGCTGCTTAAAATAGACATTCGAGGCAGGCATGCTGCAGATTTGAAAAGCCACAGCTCATCCTCCTTGTCCTTCCCCGAGCAGGGAGTCCACGGGGAGATGGTTTCATCCATACTAGCAACTTCCAGAGCTTGGGGATTCATGGAATAGCCTGAGTTGGGAGGGGCCCACACGATCATCCAGTCCAGCCCTGCACAGACACCCCAACAACCCCACCCTGGGCATCCCTGGCAGCGCTGTCCAAACGCTCCTGGAGCTCTGGCAGCCTCGGGGCCGTGCCCATTCCCTGGGCAGCCCATTCCAATCCCACAGGAATGTCACACCTGGGAAGCACGGCTGCTCCCTGAGCCAGGCAAGGCTCCTGAGCTCCGTTCCTCCGGGTTGCACCCTCCAGGCTCAGCCCATCTCTTTCTCTCCCTGCTCCTCCAGCACCTTCTCCCAGCCAGCCCCTGGCCCAGCGCCGCACCCAGGACAAGGCACCCAGGGAATCTCGCACCATTCCCAGCAAAAAATCCCCGCGAAACGGGAACAAACAACAAGGCTGTGCCCTTGTCACAGCAGATAATTTCAAAGGCTTCTTGTTCAGCTCGGATTCGGAATGAAGCCACGTTGGAGGATGCTGAAACCCCCCGTGAGTTTGGACTCCCAAGCTCTGCTCAGCCCCGGGGCTGCACAGCACGCACGGAACGCGAAGGAATTTTAAAATGCAGTCACTCATCCCTCGCATTAAAGCTGCTTTTCCTGCCTGCTTCTCCCTTGCATCCGCAAGGGTTTCTCCCAGCTTCCACAGGACAAATAAGGAATTAATTTCTGATGGCTAAAATCTAGCAGAGCCTCGCTTTCCCTCCTTTTCAGACCTTTATAAACTCCCTTCCCTTCCCTTCCCTTCCCTTCCCTTCCCTTCCCTTCCCTTCCC
>VZTF01009717.1:614271-677345 GCA_013397755.1 Cnemophilus loriae | reverse complement strand
TTCCCTTCCCTTCCCCTTTCCTTCCCCTTTCCTTTCCCCTTCCCTTTCCTCCAGTTTTTGCAATTTCTCAGCAAAATTTTTTCAAGATTTTTAAGATATTTTTTCAAGATTTTTAACTGATTACCAAAATTCCCCAGGGAAGCTGAATCCAAATGGTAAATGAGCCAAAGCAGAAACCACCCTTGTCTCCAGCACAGTGACAGCAGCTGTGAATTTGGCTACCACTGGTACTCCACCAAGGCTTGACTTTCACAGAAACAGCCATATTCACACCAGGTATTGCAATGTGTAATTAGAATTATCGTGCATTTCAGTTAATGATGTTATTTGTTATCAGTCTTGGTCTATTTCAGACTCTCCAGTGCAAGTGCCCACAGCCAGACCCAGCCACAGGTGTGAAGGGACACGCTGGCAGTGGGAGAGGGAAAGGAGAGTGTGAAAATAGATGGGAAAACAAAAGGATGGGAAGAGGAAGGGATCACAGAGGCAAAGATTCACAGAATGGTTTGGGTTGGAAAGGACCTTAAAGAGGGTCCGACCTCTTGCCATGGGCAGGGACACCTTCCACCATCCCAGGCTGCTCCAAGCCCCATCCAGCCTGGCCTTGGGCACTGCCAGGGATCCAGGGGCAGCCACAGCTTCTCTGGGCACCCTGTGCCAGGGCCTCCCCACCCTCACAGGGAGGAATTCCTTCCTAATATCCCATCTAAACTAAACCTCCTTCAGCTTGAGGCCACTCCCCCTTGTCCTGTCTCTCCATCCCTTGTCCCCAGTCCCTCTCCAGCTCTCTTGGAGCCCCTTTAGGCACTGGAAGGGGCTCTCAGGTCTTCCTGGAGTTTCTTTTCTCCAGGCTGGACACCCCAGTGGAAGCTGTGTGGGGGATCCTCCTCGGGGCTGGGAGCAGCCAGAAGAACAAGGTGCAAGCACAGTCCTGGCAAAGGCTTGGAGAGCCCTTCAGCATTCCCAGGCGTTGGGGGCTCCTGTTCTGCCTCACGGGGTGTCTCCAGGAGTGTCCACCACGCTGGGACAGAGGGAATGAGGAGGAGCAGTTTGTACACGCAGTGAGGACAGAGGGTAGACTTCAAATAGCTCAACTGACCAAACTGAAAAGAAGTAAATTTAAAAAAAAAATCCTTGTCAGTCAGTCTGAGGCCAGCAGAGCAATTTGTCTGACTTTATTTTACATTTATGAAGCAGAGTAATGAATGGAACAACCTTTGGGTGCCAACAAGCAACAGAGGAGAGCACCCACAGAGCCTAAATTACAGCAAATGCCCCCTTGGAGGCTCCTGATGGGCTCCAGCTCGTCACTCAGGCTGGCAGTGCATCCCCAGGGCTGCAGCTGCTCTTTGCCCTTGGACAGGGCTGGGGAGCAGCAGAATCTCCCTTTGGAGGTGCAGCAGGAACCCCGAGATGTGGTGAGCTCCTGCTGTCACCTCTGAGCCTGGGCTGGTCCAGAGCACAGCCTGGGACGTGCTGGGACACCTCCACTTCGTGTGTCACCACGAGGGACAGGAGGAGCACTCCTGGCACGGGAACATGTCCTTAACCCCCTCTGGCCCTTGGCAGAGCGTTTGCTCCCTGCTCTGCTGCTGGCCCTGGGGAGCAGGGGAGCCCAGGCTGCCCCACGGCCTTTGCCACGGGTCCCCAGCCAGTGTCACCCTCCCAAAGGGGACTGGGCACTGGGGGGACTGGGAGTGGGCTGGGGCCATAACCAGTTCTGGGAGTCACAGCCTACCCCTTTCCTCATCCAGGGGTCTCTGGGAGGAAAGAGGACCCCTGAGAGCAGCAGGGTTGGCCTGGGGACAAATGATGGAGTGGCCCTGAGTTGGGCCATGCAGACAGCACTGACAGCTTGTTCATACCCTGGCATATTTATGGAAAAGAGTTAAAAATGAAAAAAAAAAAAAAAAGTCTTTATTTTGGTATATATTTGTCAATTCTTAAAGCATCTCCTCTGTGAAGTTTCTGAGCCATTCGGAGTCAACCTTTTTGGGAGTTATCAAAAATAAAATTCCAGGTTGAAGGTTGTGTTTGCTGTACTCTGGGTATAAAAAATCTGAGTTCTAATGTGTTCCAGGGCTGCTCACCACCTGTGGTAAGTGCAAACACGATACCAAGAGAGGGCTTATTCAGAGGTGCTTATCTTGCTTCCTCAGTGTTCCTCGGCTGAAATTTTTTAAAGTATCTGAATTTCCTCTTGTCATTTTTTTGGCTCACAAAATTGGATTAAATTCTGCCTTTACTGTGCGTATCTCTCTGGAAAATATCTGTCCACGTGCTACTCAGCAGTGAAAGCTGAGCTGGCTTCTCAGCTTCCAGCGTGTCTGTGTTGTCTCTCACATGCTTCTGATTTGCCACACAAATATCACAGAATCACGGAATGGTTTGGGCTGGAAGGGACCTTAAAGCCCATCCAGTGCCACCCCTGCCAGGGCCAGGGACACCTCCCACTGTCCCAGGCTGCTCCAAGCCCCGTCCAGCCTGGCCTTGGACACTGCCAGGGATCCAGGGGCAGCCACAGCTTCTCTGGGCACCCTGTGCCAGGGCCTCCCCACCCTCACAGGGAAGGATTCCCTCCCAATACCCCATCTAACCCTAATACCTTTTCAAATGGTGATGGTGAGTGTGCAGTGTGAGAACCAAAGTGTGTCTGTCACACCAGCAAAGACGTGACCGTGCTGCCTTTAAGGCCCCCAGCTCCAGCACTACCTCGGGGTCTGGGAGAAGGGGCCCAGCTGTCTGCTGGTGTTCCCATGGACTTCCAAGGTCCCAAAACAGTGACACAAGGGGTGGCATCTTGTTCTGCAGGGGCTGGATGAGCTGATGCCTGGTGTCTGTGCCCCCGGGCACACAGGGAGGGAGGGAGCACAGCAGCCAGGAGGGCACACACACCCCTGGAGTGTCCTCACACATCCCTGGAGTGTGTACACAGACCCCTCCAGTGTGCACACACACTCCTGGAGTGTGCTCACACATCCCCCCAGTGTGCTCACACACCCCTGGAGTGTGCTCACACACCCCTCCAGTGTGCACACACACCCCTGGAGTGTGCTCACAGACCCCTCCAGTGTGCACACACACCCCTGGAGTGTGCTCACACACCCCTCCAGTGTGCACACACATCCCTGCAGTGTGCTCACACATCCCTGGAGTGTGCTCACACACCCCTCCAGTGTGCTCACACACCCCTCCAGTGTGCACACACATCCCCCCAGTGTGCTCACACACCCCTACGTGCAGCAGGGCCACCCAAAGCCTGTGCAGCAGGACAGAGCTCAGCTCCTGGAAGGGTTTGAGCACTGGAATGACTTCTTGGGAGGTGGATTGGGAAGCAGGGAAGAGGTGATGGGTTCTGCATTGCAACCAGGAGATGTAAAGAACGTGTGCTCCTCTTATTTATGTGCTTTGATTGCTGCAAGCAGGGAGGGGAAAGGCATCGATGTCACACAGAATCCGAGCACACAGTTCCAGCAGGGAGGAGCCAGCGGCTGCTGTCCCTGCCCAGCACAGCCTGGGCACACAGCTCAGGGATGTGCCCTCCTGCCAGTGCCCCTGTCCCCACATCACCGGACCTCCCAGGCTTGCCAGGTTTTCCCACGGGGCTGTACAACTCCAGGCCTGCTGGTTTGCAGCTTTTCCCACGAAATCACCTTTCCACAGGTGTGTTTTAACTCCTGAGCGTGCATTCCNTAATTTAACCAATGCCAAAGGGTTATTTTCATCCAATGTAAAAAATGGACACTTATAAAAATGCATAGGTTTTAAATTGCTCAGCAGTTGGAGTTGTTATAAGAACTAGCCCAGGGAATAAATGGTTCCTTCTCCCATTAGGCTCAAAGGCCATTTCCATACGGGCTGCACGTGGAATGGGATTCATCCCTGCTCCCACCACACAACTGTTTCTGTGCTGTTCCTTCCAGCTTCAATGTCTCCCTTAATGCTTTATTACCACTGTTAAAACTCCACAGTTTGGAATGTGCTCAGAGTAAATCTGCCACGTTGCATTTAAGTACCAATTGCTTATGTTTTAATGGCATTAATCTTTGCCTTTTTGCTATGTCTGAGCCAGGGTAATGAAAGGAGATCCCCCTCTTTCTCAGCCGCTGAGTCCTGTGAAATGAACACAGGCCTCGGGTGCCGCAGGCAAAGCTGGTTCCCTGCTGTTTCCGAATGCCCTGTCCCCAGCAGCCAGGCACGGAACAGACAAGCTGGCTGTGCCTGCAGGGATGAAATCCCCGGGACTGCTGCCTGGCTGTGCCAGGCTGTCCCCGAGCTCCCCTCCCGTCCCACACTCCTGACCTGCCGTGGGCTCCCAGCTCCATGGGAGCTGGGGCTGCGAGCGAGGCGCTGGAAGGGCACAGCCCACGGCCAAGGGCTGCCTCTGCCAGGATTGCTGGTGGTCATGGACACTGGGAACTGGACCAGGACGCCTTGGTAATGCACAACACAGAGCTCTCAGCAACCTTCATCTGCAGGGCATCGAGCAGGGCCGATCCTCTGCCTCTCATTTCTATCACTCATAACTCCACTGCTGAGCTTCCCGTGGGAATTTGACTTTGCATTTCGCCCCACAGTCCACGTGCTCTCAGGACAGAACCTCTCGAAATACAGTCCAAGGCAGCTCACCTGGTAGCAAGGGTGATGTAACACTGCTACAGAAAATGCTAATGAGTTCCAAATTGTGTCAGGAAAATCAATACTTGTCCTCCAGAAGGTTTTTCTTGCATAACTTTCTTCTTGACTTGGTTATTGTTCCAGAGTCCTACAAAGTGAGAGGGAAAGAGGAAGGTAAGGAAGTGCAGTGCATGACAAACGAGCTGATTCCTAAGTCCAAAATAAAACTTGAAGGTTTAGAACAGGCTTTAAATATAGGAGATTATAAACTGGGAAGATGGAATGTAGACACAGTAAAACAGGAGGGAGAACACAGGAAAGATCTGCTCTTAACAGGTTTTTGTTGCACAAATATGTTTTGTTAAACAAAAGCCAATCCTTCATCCTTCCAGGTTTCTGGTGGAGAAGGACACTTCCCAAAAGCCTCAGGAACCAAACCTCACCAGCAGGAGCTCGGTGGGCCTGGAGCTCCGTGGCTCAGGAGTGGCTCTTCCCCTTCTCAGGGGTGGTGGGACTTGCAGCCCTTCAGCACCGCGGGTCCTCTCTGCCCTCCCAGTTTTGTGGAGGGCAGGACCAAGGAGCAGGGATCTCTTCCATCCTTTGATCATTTCGGCCTTGGAAGAATTTCCTTCAGCCCGTGTGGGGAGACCTTTATGCTGCTTCAATGGCAGTGCAGGGATTTCTCTCCCTGGTCCCACGAGGGCCCCCAGGTGCTTTAAGGGTGTTTATACCACAGGCCGGGGACACATCTCAGCCTTTTCCAAGGTGACCTCCCAACTCTCCGCCATGGCTTTATACATCACTGGCTTCCGTGCTGGAAGGAAAGTGAGGGATAAGTCTGTCCTGTATTGTTTCTTTTAAAGGTTGTGCTTCTGCAGCCTCTCATCCACCGGAAACTTTTTTAAACCTTAATTTCTGTCCAAGATTTTTTTTTCTCTGTGGTAATCTGCTTGGCTTCTCCTCTAGTAGGTGGGCAGACCCACAAGAGATGACAAGAGTCCCTGCCACCCCCACGGCTGAACAGCCACATCTGCTCCCTCCAGGTGTCACAAGCAACGAGCAACCTCCTGAAGCAGCAGCTCCATCAGCATGAGAATGAGGTGTTACAAACCCCATTAGATTATTCACGATGCACACAAGACCCCAATATTCTCAATATTTATCCCAACTGAGGATTGCGCAGAAGTACAGAAAGGAGAAGCCCAGCATGGAGTATCTGCTGGCTGCCTTAGCTGCTCCCTCAATGTGCTTTTTTAACAACTCCTTCCAATCTCATCTCACAGGAGCCCTTCACATTGACAAGTTTAACACAGGAATGACCCCTACGACAACTCCCCTTCCACGGCTTCTTAAACCCTAAGCCTCAGTTAATGAGGTTCAATGACCAACACGAGCTGTGTAACGCTGCTGTCAAATCATCACAGCACAAGGCTTTCATCTGTGCTCAGATCCAGCCCTTCCAATCAAACTCCATCCCCAAATCTGGAGGCTGCAGAAGCTTGGGCTTGGCTTAGCCTTTAAATTCACTTGGCCTTGGCAAACGCCACCATTTCTGAAACTGGGATTAGGAGGACTCAAACACAAAGGGTACCCAAAGCTGGCCCTTTGGTTTCCAGCAAAACAGCAACGGTTTGTAGAGGACTGGGATGGATTTTCCTGGGAAGGGACCAAATTATTTGGAAATCTTAGAATCCCAGGGTGGTTTAGTTTGGGAAAGACCTCCAAGGTCACTGAGTTAAATTTTTAAGCCAGGACTGCCAAGGCCACCACTAACCCATGTCCCCAAGTGCCACATCCACACAGCTTTTAAATCCCTCCAGGGATGGGGACTCCACCAGTGCCCTGGGCAGCTGTGATGGGGCTGGATAACCCTTTCCAGTAAGAAATATTCCCTAATATTCAATCTAAACCTCCCCTGGCCCAGCCTGAGGCCGTTCCCTCTCCTCCTGTCCCTGTTCCCTGGGAGCAGAGCCCGACTCCCCCCGGCTGCCCTCTCCTGTCAGGGAGTTGTGCAGAGCCACAAGGTCCCCCCTGAGCCTCCTTTTCTCCAGGCTGAGCCCCTTTCCCAGCTCCCTCAGCTGCTCTTGGGGCTCCAGACCCTTCCCCAGCTCTGTTCTCTTCCCTGGACATGCTCCAGCCCCTCAATTTCCTTCTTGTCACGAGCACCTCAAAACTGCCCCCAGGATTTGTGGTGGTGCCTCAGCAGTGCCAGGACACGTTTTTTAAAAAATTTCATCTTTAGAGGCCAAGAGAGAATCACTTTCTTAAGCTGGGCACGACAGTGGATCAGGGATGCCTTCACAGCTGCTGGGGATAATTTGTCTAATGAAAATTTCCTCTTTTATTCTGGGGTCTCTTCATTCACTTTTACAACAGTGAAAAAATGCACCCCCAGCTCTGATATGTACTTTTCCCAAGAGATGAGAATCCAAGAAATACATTGTACGGAAAGTCACGCAAATTGGGAGGAATATTTGATGAGGGAATAAGGACAGATAAAGCATCACAGCTGGGTTTTGGGAGACTCATACCTGGGTTGCAACATCTCTCTGTAACCCACGTGAAAAGCCACTGGGACTGCTCCTACCTCAGCTGGGCTGGCAGAGGAATTTTTCAGGAGGATGAAGAAGGTTCTGGCTGAACATTAGCACCACCCAAAATTCCACAGCTGAACTTTGCAGAGACACGGAATCCTAACCCTGACTGTGGACTGAGTCTGGGAAGAGCAGCTTTGTCAATAAGTTGACTCAAATTCCCATCTCCACACAGGTGGAGACCTTGAAATACCACTCTGCACGTGGGTCCGCCTTCTCAGTTCTGTTAATCTTTTAAGTGCATTTGTTTGTTTGACTCATTTCTGGAAGGAGGACAAAATGTTTCTTAGCTTTATCCCTCAAAAATTAGGTTTTGGGTCTCATTTGGTCATCTAATTTCTCTGAAGCAGTGGAAAAAGACAGAGGCTGGCACCTCCACAGTGGGATCCATAGGATCCTACACTTAAGGGATGAGTTGCCCTCCAGAGGACCCTCCCTGCTTTTCATCTCTCTCATTCTCCTTTGGCAAGAAGAACTGGGGAAGTTCATTCCTTCGGTCTGAGGAAATGGCTCGAGTTGCACCAGGAGAGGTTTAGATTGGACATTAGGAAAATGTTTTCATGGAAAGGGTTGCAAAGCATTGGAAAAGGCTGCCCAGGGAAGCGGTGGAATCACCACCCCTGGAAGTGATCACAAAACTTGTGGATGTGGCACTTGAGGACTTGGGTTGGTGGTGAACTCAGTGGTGGTGGGTTGATGGTTGGACTTGATGATCTTAAAGGTCTTTCCTGACCTCAGCCATCCTCTGATTCTGTGATTATTATGGTCTGCTAATGATCTGAGAACAGCTTCTAAAGAGCTGGGGAAAAGGAGTTGGGAAATGCAGCCTAATGTCAAAAGGCTGATAAATAATAAATCTGTTAAAAATAATCACGAGGGGCTGATAAAAATAATCATGAGGGGTCTGAATGTGCCCTGGCAACGTTTTGGGGTCTGCAGATGAGAAGAGACTGGAAGACACAGCTCTGAGCAGTTGGTGCTCCGGGGAAGGAGGGCAAAGCAGAGCAGCGCTGGTGCCCCTGGCACTGCAGACATCCAGCCCTCCTTGTTTTGCAAGTGCCATTTTAGCAGCTTCTTCCTATAATTTACCAAAGCAGCCCTTTTTTCCCTCACAAAGAGAATAAAGAAATGGTAAAATAACTTTGAAAGTCAGGTTACTCCTATGCCTTAACACCTTCCAACAGATGTTGTTCTTACTGAAAGCAGAGTTCCTTGAATTATTAATGGTTCCCAACAGCTCAGCTTGAAATAATTTAGCATTTGAAAGAGAAAAGCCACTCTCATTATTCCAAGTGCAGAAACATTTTTGTTTAGTAAAAGTATTCTCCTCAAAAAAGAGAAATCTGTACAATTTGTATCTTTTTCCTCCAGATGCCAGCAGGAGCACCAGATCCAGGGAAACCTTTGTGCTTGCTGAAGGTTAATTGATAAAATACAATGGAAGACAGAGGACTCCATATTCCATTGCAAATTGAGAAGCTCTCATCTGATCTTGTGGTACCTTTAACTTCACCAGATTTATTGTATTTGCACTTGGAGACCATGGCATTCTTTCTGAGGCTGAAAGTGACCAATTATTCACTGCAATCAAACTTCCCAAGGGATATTGGCCAGGTTGGACAGGGCTTGGAGCAACCTGGGATAGTGAAGGTCTCCCTGCCTATATGAGGGGGTGAAATGGGATGAGCTTTAAGGTCTTCTCCAACCCAAACCATCCTGGGATTTGTGAACACCAGGCTGTTGGGCACTGCCCCTTGGGTGGCTGCTGGGAGAAGAACATCACCCACAGCCCCTGCTCCCCTGGGAGGGGAGGACTGGGAGATGTTCTTGGGAATGCTGTGTTCCCAAAACCAGCTCTGGCTCCTGGAGAAACCAAACAGGCTGGGCCAAGCTGTGGCAGGTTTGTAGCTTGGCCCTATGGCAGAGCATCTCAGCTGGCCACGCTGTGAGAGAGGCAAAGAAGGGCACTGGGCTGGTTGGGACCTGAGCTGGGATGGTTTTTCCCAAGAATTCTGTGTCCCCTGCGAAACCAGCCCATGGAGGAGATGAGCTGTTGTTTGCTTGGCACTTAGGGAAAGGTGGCCAAAATGCACTGTACGGGGCTGCTCCTCAGAGTGAGAGGGTCAAGTCTGCTCAGCCATGAACTTGTCAGGGTGGCTTTCCCTTTCCAGCATGGATTTCTCAGGTGGCATCCAGGGGGACTCCAGGGGCACGTGCCCAGGATCCATAGCTGGAGGTGTAAGGTGACAGTACTCTGTGACAGGCCTTGGTCCTGTGCTCTCCACAGTCCTTTCAGCTCGTGAGGCACATTTTTACTGAATTCTGAGATTGCATCAAAAGTGAAGGGAATGAAATGCTGATTATTGTGATTAATCACCACTGTAAGCAGCATCGGGCTCCTGCCCTCGGTTGCTTATCAATCACGGAATCCCAGAATGGCTTGGGTTGGAAAGGACCTTAAAGATCATCTCATTCCACCCCTGCCATGGGCACAAACACCTTCCACCAGCCCAGGGTGCTCCAAGCCCTGTCCAGCCTGGCCTTGGACACTGCCAGGAATCCAGGGGCAGCCACAGCTTCTCTGGGCACCCTGTGCCAGGGCCTCCCCCCCCTCACAGGGAACAATTCCTTCCCAATATCCCACCTAACCCTGTCCTCTGGCAGTTTGAGGCCATTCCCTCTCGTCCTGTCACTCCAGGCCCTTGTCCCATGTGACTCCCCATCTTTCTTACAGGTTCCCTTCAGGAAGTGAATTAGGTCACCCCAAAACCTTCTCTTCTCCAGGCTGGACACGCCCAATTCCCTCGGCATTTCCCCACAGCAGAGGTGTTCAGCCCCTCCTGGGAGTGGGGGAGATCAGGAGCATGAGCTGGCCGTGGGTCTGGGTGGAACAGGACTGTCCAGGAGTGGAGATAACCCGGGGTGGGTGTGTGTCAGAGCCCTCCTCGTGCACCAGCACACTCGCTGATGCATTGATCTTCTCCTGAAGGTCTCCTAAGCCTTATTTCAAATGAATAACTCAGAGTTGCACGTGGCTTTCTGATGACTCTTCAGAATTATGACCCAATTTATGCTTTCTGTAATAATCAGCACAATAAGGCAGTAAAGCTGTCATTGCTGGATACACCAAATTTATATTTTATCACCGCAATATAATCAATACAATAAGAAACCAATACTTTATGGGTTAGCATTGTCTTCTCAGAGTCTTTGGAGGACTCTTTCCTCAAGTCTACTTTGGGTCTAGGGGAGCTTTATGTCCATATTGGCTCTTCCTGCAGCTGTTCCATGACAAATAAACCTCCCACTGCTGCTGAGATCTCAGCCAACGTGCTCTGCAGTAATAACAAAGGATTTCCTTTACAGGTCTTTTTTTATATTCAAACAAAACCATCAAGCAAATAAAGTTTTCTCACAATACAACACATTACAATGTGTTACTCTTTTTCCCCCAGTTGAGTTCCTTGCATGCACTGCAGGAGCAGCTCTGAAATGGTGAATGATGCTTTGCATTGCTTCAGCTGCTGTCAACAACAGAGCTGCAAACACTCAAAATGTTCATTATTTGACTCCCAGCACTCTGTAAAATACGCTCATAAACACATCCAGAGATGCCTGTGCTCACACACACTTGTCTATATCTCTATATACACATTTTCATGTCTATTTCTGTTTCCAGATGAGAAAGAAAAGTCCTTAGATGGTTAAATACCATTTCCCAGTGCAAAGGAGTGAGCTAAGGGGAGAACCAGGCAAGGATTTCTGATTCCCTTTGCTTTGTTTTGATCTCAGCACACCTCTCCCCCGCTGAATTAACAACCACAGCAATCATTATTAACTCTTTGCAGATAAATATCTCAATGTAATTTCTGCCCTCTGACTGGGGAGGTTTTAGTGAGGCTTCTCTTCCACGGGCACCACTGGCAGCAGAGCTGGGAGTGCAGCTTTGGTCTGTGCCCAAGAGCAGCCTCAGAGGGTGACAGTGTGCCCAGGACGAAACTGTGCCCAGCCTAAAACTGTGCCCAGCCTAAAACTGTGCCCAGGACAAAACTGTGCCCAGCCTCGGGTGGCTGGGACAAGGGGAAATCCCTAATCCAGCAGATCCTTCTCCCGCTGGCACTCCTGCCCTTTCCCCAGGCAGGATGGAGCCAGTAACTGTCCTGCTGATGTCTGACATAGTTCTGAGGTCTACCAAAGCCTGCGCTCAGTAAAACCCAGGTTTTGCTGTCAGCCCTGGTGCTTGGGCACTTGCCAACACCCTTGTCCCCAGCAGATCCCTGGATTGCCTTCCATAATGTGTACCCTGAGAAGCAAAAGCTTTTAAATCCCCACAGTAAAAGGTCCTTTAATTGCAGCAAAGCTTTTATAGTCACTGCTTTCCTGGCTTTCTTCTCTCAGTAAAATACTGATTTTTCTTCTTAGATTTGTTGCCCTTTCTCCCCTGTTAAATTGTGTGTGCTCCCCCTTTCCAGTTAATATAATAATTCCGATGAGCAGTGCTTAGCATAATTCCAGACACTGATGTACGTGCTGCTCAAAGCTATGCTTTAGGAGAATTCCATTTCTGAGGGCAATGTAGCATGGAAAGCTCTCCAACCCTCTGAAACCGCATAAAGGGGCACCCAGAGAGCATCTACAGGGATACTGTGGAAAAGGTTGTTTTATGGGATATTTGAGGGCTGTCAGAGGCTGGGCAAAGCCATCCAAGATGGAGTAAGAAGCAAAAGGGTTTAAAGGGCAGGAAGAAATGCTGCTCTGAGGTGCTGGAGCGTCCAGGGAGGGAACAGAGCTGGGGAAGGGTCTGGAGCCCCAAGAGCAGCTGAGGGAGCTGGGAAAGGGGCTCAGCCTGGAGAAAAGGAGGCTCAGGGGGGACCTTGTGGCTCTGCACAGCTCCCTGACAGGAGGGGGCAGCCGGGGGGGTCGGGCTGTGCTCCCAGGGAACAGGGACAGGAGGAGAGGGAACAGCCTCAGGCTGGGCCAGGGGAGGCTCAGAGTGGATATTAGGGAATACTTCTTCACGGAAAAGGTTGGCCAGCCCAGGGCAGTGGTGGAGTCCCCATCCCTGGAGATGTTCAGAAAACGTGTGGATGCAGCACTTGAGGACGTGGGCGAGTGGTGAACATGGTGGTAGTGGGTTGATGGTCGGACTTGATGATCTTAAAGGTCTTTTCCAGCCTTAACAATTCCAGGATTCCACGACTTAAAGCCATGCAAGCCTGAGGGCTTCAGCACAGTTATCCCAGCACAGCTGTGGAGTGATGCAGTGATGAACTGGACACCCAGTCGTGTTCAGGGCAGGGCTGCACACAGGCAGGGTGGAGATGGCTGAAAAAAACCCATGAGGTTTACAATAAAAACAATCTGTTTATTTGCCTCCAGCTTTCTGGGCCTTTTCAATATCCACAACTTGCATTTTTCAACTTACCTCTGCAATAAGGAGGCAAACGAGTTACCCTTCATTAAATATTAAAGCTGGCATCGTGGAGTGATCCCAGGAACCCAGGGGCTGGCACTTGGCACTGACCTCTGGTATTGTGACAGAGCTTCCCATGCCAGGGACGAAAGGATATTTCAGGGATGGATGTGTCCAGCTCCTCCCTCTGATGCTGAAAGCCACAAGGTTTGGGGAATGAAAGGAGGATTCCTCCTGAGGTGTTTGGAGACAGGGGCTCTCCATGGGTGGAAGACACTCCCAGCCACACCGGAGGGAGGATTTTGTATCTATATCTATATCATCTACATCTACATCTACATCTACATCTACATCAATATCTATGTCTGTATCACCTGTACAATCTATATCTCTAATACTGATATATATGTGTGTGTGTATATACATCCATATCAGAAATACATATACATCTTTGTGTTAATTTTGGAGTTGTTCTCATCACAGCAGCACAAAGGGTGCCTCACATGCACATTCCCAGCAGACTGGAGCCGTTTCCCAACAGCAGGGAAGTGTTCCCAGTTTAGGCAGAGCCTACAGACGAGAGTCTTAGCAAACAGGAGCAGGATTTGGGGTTTTTGTGATTTTCTGAGCCAACAAACACCTCCATATATTTGCTCAGCCATCCAGTGCAGCCCTCCTGGTGTTCCTGGGCACAGGGAGATCGGAGTTTAAAGCCAAGAGGACTCCCAGCCCTCCTCCTGAACACCAGCAGAGTTTTCCTTGTGTCCCTGTCCCCATCTCAGCCCTTCCTGACCTGCACTGCATCCGTGCCAAGCTGTTTGTGGGGTCGGGCACGAACCTCCCCCAGCTGTGCCAGGACACAGGGCTCAGTTGGTGTCCAAACATCCTGCCTGGGACATTTGGGGCCACACAGCCCCCCCGTGTGTCACAAACTCTCTCTAGGTCTTTGTTCCCTATCTGTAAAGTGGAAAATAAAAGAAATTTATAGCCAGCCTCTCCATGTGAGTGGCATTAATGGCTGAAAGCACCACCGCAACCCCAGAGCGTCCTCAGGGTGGCTCTGGTGAAATCCCTGGAGGTGGAACAGGAGGAACACGGTGTGTGCACCACCAGCTGAGCACAGCTCTCAGTGGCCTGGCTGCACACACTCAACTCATTTTCCTCCTCTTTAAACCCCCCTGCCATCAGCTCAAGCCTAACGGTCAGGCTGCCTTTGCTGAAAAAAGAGCAGTGAGTCAACAGTGCAGAGGAGAAAACACATCCATTCACTCTGTGCATTCAACAGCTGAGAGTGAGGGATGGAATTCTGGAAACCAGGGATGATTCACGAACAGAAAAAAAAAGAATTGAGTTTGCAGAAATGATAGAGGAGGGGGGAGCGAGTGATTTAAGTCACCAAACCTGACTCACTGGTTAAATTAATCCCAATATATGATTTCCATCTTCTAAAATAGCAAAGAAAAGCTGTACAAATAGGTGGAATCATTCATTGAAAGCCATTTATCATAGGACTTTTGGCTTGTTTGGGGTTTTTTGAAACTTCTTTCCATCTCTCTTGTCTTCAATGAGTCAAACAGCATCCCGAACCTGGAGGTAATAATTTGATTATCTTGTTTCCTACTGCTCATTCCCTGCCATTTTTTGTAGACCAACATTTCAATTATCTCAGGAGCCCTCTGAAGCAGCCCCAGATGAAAGATTTTGTCATTCCCATCCTCCAGCATCTCTACTTGACTTGAAAAAAGAATCCTTCCATGGACAATCACGGAATGACCAAACCAGGCTGCAAATTTAGAGGAGGGTCCTTTCTATGTAGGCAGTTCCTGATGGCAGCTCTGTGTAGCCTCAGCAGCCCTCCCAGAGCAGCGATGGAACAAAGCTGTGACAATCCAGGTGTCCCTGCAGCCTCAGGAGCTCACAGGTGGTGGCTGAAGCCCTGCCTGGGCTCAGATGAGCTGGGTGGGAGCAGCTCAGGAGAGTGGATTGAGGGCAGTGACATCTCTGGGTCACGATGTGGACTCGGCTTCATTTTCCAAGTTCTCCCAAGTGCCACCATCACTCGGGGCATGAGGATGTGAAAGGAAGGTGCCGTGGTTTGACGCTGGCCCAACACCAGGCACCCATGAGAGTCGCCCGCTCACCGTCCCCTGCCACAGCTGGGCAGAGGAGAGAACAAAAATTAACAAAGGGTTCCTGAGTGAGATAAGGACCGGGAGAAAACACTTCAAGGGCAAAACAGGCTCAACTTACTGTTGCAAAGTGAATTTATTTTAACAGAATCAGAAGAGGATAAAGAGAAGTAAAATAAGCCCTGAAAACACCTTTTTTCCCCCCAGCCCCTCCCTCCTTCCCACTGACAGTGCAGGGAGACAGGGCGTGGGGGTTTTGTTCAGTTTGTCACCTGAGATCTTCTGCTGTTCTGGGAGAGGAGTCCTTCCCCTGTGAGGCCGTGGGGTCCCTCCCACGGGAGACAGTTCTCTGTGAACTTCTCTGGCGTGGCTCCAATCTCGTGAGCAGCAGTCCTCCCAAAGCTGCTGCAATGTGAGTCCCTCCCACGGGCACACAGTCCTCCCCAAACTGTTGCGCCGTGGGTCACTCGTCCACGGGGTGCAGTCCTCCAAGGACAGGCTGCTCCAGCCTGGAAGCAAGGGCCCTCTCTCTCCACTGGGACTCCCACTGGATCACAGCCTCCTCCAGGCCTCCCCCCACTCCAGCATGGGCACCTCCCCCCCGGGCTCCGAGTGGATCTCTGCATCCCCGTGGATCCCCAGGGGCTGCAGGGGCACAGCTGCCTCACCATGGTCTCACCACGGCCTGCAGAGGAATCTCGGCTCTGGCGCCTGGAGCACCTCCTCCCCCTCCTTCCCCCCTGACCTTGGTGTCACCATGTTGTTTCCCTCACATGTTCTCACCTCCGCCTCTTCTCTGACTAGAAGATAAACTGTGTGCCCTTTGTTTTGATTTTCTTCTTAAATCTGTTATCACAGAGGCGTTACCAGCCTCTCTCATTGCCCCAGCCTTGGCCAGCAGCATGTCCCTCCACAGAGCCATCAGGGACTGGCTCTGCTGGACGTGGTGGAAGCTTCCAGAAGCTTCTCACAGAAGCCACTTCTGTGGCCCTCCCGCTCCCAGAAACCAGGCCCTGTTAAACCAATACAGAAGGCTTTCAGGGAGAGGCAGCATTTTTTATCGCAGGTATTTCTGCTTTAAAGGTCCCACCTCCACACACATGTGCCTTAGTTAAGGTCAGAAGCAGAAGCTGCAGCTTTCAAGTTAAATCCGAGTGTCCCCGAATATTGGAAATTTATGACTCAGTTATTCTCCCATTCTGTACCTTTCTGTATCCTTTTGAAAACTCCTCCAAACTTGTGCATCTCCTGACATCCGTGCCTTCCGGAGGTGAATTATGAGCTACAGGAAAATGGATGTGCACCCAAAAAATTCCCTTTCTTCTCTAGTAATCCCTCACTCTCACTAAGGAAGAGCTAAAAGTGGCTCCTGGTTTTCCCAGCCTAAACCTTTGCAGGGCTTTGCTCATGTGGCACAAGTGCCACTTCAGCGTGGCTGTGCTGGACATGTCCCCGTGCAGAGTGCACAGCCTCCCCTGGGTGAATCCAAGAATGGATTGATCCTCCTGCAGTCACCTGGCAAACACAGAAATGCTCGGGAAGAGATGGAGAGGAGGATACTGGGGGACACAACAATATTGGGGGACACAATAATATTGGGAGCCCCTTGCTGATGCTAAATTCAGCGAACTTTATTTTTCAAAGCCAGCATTCCAAGGGGAAAATCTGTTTGTTTGGATTTTTTTTCCCTCTAAAAGACCCCACAGCACAAGGCAGTGGATTTTCTACTGTTAATCTTGTATCCAAATTTTTTTTTCCTCTGTGCTAACAGATTGACCTGAAAGAGCAGGATCCTAATTGCTCAGAGATAAAGTAATTGAGTGGTCTCCTGGGCTCTATTGGGTACAACAGACTTCAATGGAGTTGACAAATGTCGATCCATAACCCAGGATTAATGGGGCTGTGCTTGGCTTCCCGTTCAGTTTTCCATTTGCTCCTTTGGTCTAACTAACACCCTGATTGCTTTGGGAAAACTGACAAATCTTTGCAGTTAATGAGCCCCTCTAGTAATTTATCAAGCAGGGTTTCTAAAATAAAAGGAGCACCGAGAACAAAATGTTGATTCTGTGCTAAAGGAAGAGGAAATCCTTCTCTCCCCAGATCCTGAAGAGCCTGGAAGACTTTGCTCCTGCACCACTGGGAGCTGGAGTGACTCTTGCAGTGGGGTTTTCTTCCAAAACCATTTGGGATTCCAGGCCAGGTTGGACAGAGCTTGGAGCAACCTGGTCTGGAGGAAGGTTTGGGATGAGATGGGCTTTGAGATCCCTTCCAACCCAAACCTTCCTGGGACTCTGGGGCTCCTGACTGATTCCTGGGGATGTCAGGCACTCTCCCATCCACGAGACAAGGGGTACCTCTCACTGAGCACCCAAAAGTGCACACAGAACAGTTTGGGAGTTTGCTTTCACACCCCTCTTTTAACCTCTCTGTGGAAGGACAAACAGACCCGGAGAATTTCTGTGGGGAATGGGGAGGCTGGAACCGCTCCCCAGTGCAGATTCCTGGTCCTGAGAGCCCTGCCAGGCTCAGCTGCCCCACGTGTCACGAGTGAGACTCTGCCAGGTGCTGTCCCTGGAGTATCTCTGGGAAGCTCTGAGGAGCAGCTGCTCTTAGCATGCAAAAAAAAAAAAAGAAAAGCATTAGAAACGCTTGATTTTGCAATCAAATGTTTTATCTGGCCCCGGGCTCAATGGCAACAAACTCTGAACTTCTTCCCACTGGGGGTGGAACTTCCCAGCCTGGTAGAAGCCCCACCGAGTTATCTCTACCAGCAGCTGAAACTGGCAGCTTTCCACACGCTGCATTCCCTGGAAAATGTCAACACTTCTGCAGAAATTCCAATTTTTCCTCGGCTTGATTTAAAATAAAGTTCCTAAATGGGAACAGGGGAGAGCCAAATTGCCATTAGCAGTCACAGCTCTGCTCAGAGTGACGGGGAGGGGCTGCAAGGGATCTGTTTCTGTTGTGACAGTCGTGCATCTGCCCATCATCCTCTTTATTTTTAGCTCTCGGTTGTCTTTCTTACCACAGAATGAGCTCAGTTTTACCTGTAGTCTGGGCAGGAAACAGCTGCCATTAGGCTGCAGAAACAGCCTGGTTTAGCAGTGACTTCAGCACATTTGTCAGTCCCTGAAGCTGGATCTTAATGCAAAGGAGGGGACACCTGGCAGGAAGGATCTGGTGCCCCTGCCAGGCTTCTCCCCTCTAGGGCTGTGTCTGTACTGGATGAAATGGGGGCAGGAAACCTCTGGGAAGCTCCCAGAGCTCCTGCCCGTGGCCAGGTCTGTGCACTGGTGGAAATGGAGGAGCAAGTGAGTCTGGGCTCTGCTAGAAATTGGATTTTGCCCCTCACAGCCCCTATTTCACCCCAGTTTTGTACTCTTCAGAGGTGATTATCAGTAGATATCATCCTGGCTGGTGCTGCTCAGGGCTGGGCAGCTGCCTGGGAAGGGCTGTGTCGCCTCCGAGGTGCAGTTATGGACATGACCCCACCAAACTGGAGCTTCTGGTGAACTCATGGACATTCCTCCCTCTGGGTGTGACCTTGGGGCTGCCACTTTGTCTGCCCTACGTTCAGCCATTTCAGGATTCTCCCATTCAGCGTCTCCCACATCTCCCAGCTGCCTGGGTCTAAGCCTAATTGCTCTGATGCATCCTTGAAAAGCGATTTCCATGGAGCCATGCCACCGCTGGCAGCCTGGAGAGCAGTGTCCCCTCTGCCAGGGCCAGCAGAGGTGTGTCCTGCCCCTCCGAGGGGACAGCAGCAATGGGGGGTTACCCCCAGCACGGCTGCTTGGGATCCCTGCTCCAAGGGGCCGTTCCCAGATGGGCACAACACAGCAGAAATCCCTGATTTTAATGTGTTTATCACGGAGGTGCCTTTCCCAAATGTACTTTGTGTTCTTCTGGAGCCTTTCCCCCCTCTCTGAGCTCCCTTCTCGGCATGTGTGCCTTTCTTTCTCACATCTCTCTCTCCAATGCCAATCTCAGAGGATTTTTTTCTCCTTGCCCACAAAATTCCACACTACAGCCTGCAGACCTGTGAAGGAACGTTGACACCTAAGCTCTGGTACACTTCATGTCTTATTCCCAGCTGTGTGAAAACAGCCCTTGTCCTGTAAGAGCAGCAAACGGCTCCATGTTCACTCTTTAAGGAGGTGACCCATTTTGGAGAGAGCTGTGCCAGAGTTCTGAACTGCTGCTCTGGCAGTGTCAGATGTCTCCAGGGGGATGTAAAAGGGGAGAAGTCCTAAAGTCTCCAGTTGGGAATAAGGTCTGCAGGGCCAGAATTATATTTAACCCCTGAGCTGTCTGTACCCTCCAAAAAAAGTAAAGTATGGGCTTTGGATTGATGGATGACTCTCGCCCTGGTGGGCAGCAGGGGAGGGGGGGATTCTGCCCCTCTGCCCTGCTCAGGTGAGACCTCACCTGCAGAGCTGCCCCAGCCCTGGGGCCCAGCACAGGAGGGACCTGGAGCTGCTGGAGTGAGTCCAGAGGAGGCACGAGGGGGATCAGAGGGATGGAGCAGCTCTGCTGGGAGGAAAGGCTGGGAGAGTTGGGATTGTTCAGCCTGGAGAAGAGAAGCTTTGGGGTGACCTCACTGTGGCTTGCCAGTGTCTGAAGGGAACCTGCAAGAAAGATGAAGAAAGACAATTTCCAAGGGCCTGGAGTGACAGGACAAGGGGAAATGACTTCAAACTGAAAGAGAATGGGTTTAGAGTGGATATAAGGAAGAAATTGTTCCCTGGGAGGGTCAGGAGGCCCTGGCACAGGGTGCCCAGAGAAGCTGTGGCTGCCCCTGGATCCCTGGCAGTGTCCAAGGCCAGGCTGGACGGGGCTTGGAGCAGCCTGGGACAGTGGGAGGTGTCCCTGCCCATGGCAGGGGGTGGCACTGGATGATCTTTAAGGTCCCTTCCAACCCAACCCATTCTGGGATTCTGTGATTCCGTGGAAGTGAGGAACAGGCTGGAAAAGCGGGACGCTGGGGACGGGCGTTAATGCGATTGCTTTGGAAAGCTGCACATTAAGAGGCAGCACAGCTGGGTCCCTCCCAGGGCAGAGCCACTCTGGGGGGCTGGGGGGTCACCTCAGGCTGTGCCTGGCACTGACAGCAGGGCTGGCACACACACAGCTCTGGCTGTTTGCTGCAGCAGCTCTCTCACAGGCAGAGCGAAAATGCGGAGACGCAGATCATTTGTAGGAGGAAAAGACAACAAGAGAGGATTATTTAGTCAATCACCTTGTCTGCTGTGATTAGTTGGGAGTTTAGAGCAGAAAACTGTGTGCTGGAGGTCTCATTCTGCATCTCACACTGCACTTGTAAAATCTGCCTGTAAAGCTTCCCATTGGAACCCGGACTGAGAAGCTGCTTGTTTTGATCGTGAGGTGTCCCCACAACGGCTGAGTCCTTTGTAAGACCACAACGATACTTACATATTTTATATATTATTCTATCTATGTAATGGATTTACAAATCCCATAAAACAGCACAAAATCCTCTGACAGGCTTCCAGAGCGGGAGGACCCCGAACCAAACCCCGGAGCTGGCGAAGCACGGCTGGTGTGTGGGGATGCCAGGGGCTGGCTCCAGAGGAGGACAGGGAGGATTTCCCTCCCTCGGGAATCCTCGCAGCACCCACGGGCAGGGAGCGCTGCTGGCAGCAGGGACAGGGCAGCAAAGCAGGCAGGAACAGCTGACTTCAGAGCTGGGCTGAAGGGGCAAACGAGCCAAGGTGGGCCTGGAGAGCCAGGCAGCACCAAGCCCTCCCCTCCAACTGAAATCCCAGACAAGGATTTCTACCCTGGTGGGGTAGACAGTCCCGTTCTCAGCTGTTAAATGAATGTCTCTTAAATGGCCTGATTTTCAGAGTATGAGGCAGGTGATACTATACTTCCCAGAACCACAGAGTGTGCTGGGTTGGATTTGTTCCTGGTTACCCGGAAAATATCAAGCCTGTGGTCATTAAGTAAAATACAACAGAGTTAATTGTTAAAACTGAGGAATGTATGTATGACAGAGGCCGGTACTTTTTCTTTGCTCATTTATCTAATCAAATATTTAAAACAAAATCTTCTTTGATTTTACTGTGAGTCCTGCAATGTTCTCTGCACTTTTCTTCACACTTTTCTTTGTGATGATAAACTTGATTTTTCCTGTTGCTGGGAAAAGCTGGAGACAGGCTCACCACAACCAAAGCAGAGAGTGAAAGAACAAGTTTTCCAACTTATTTCTGGGTTCATACAAGTTCACAGATAAAGAGGATCACAGAGTGGTTTGGGTTGTGAAGGACCTTAAAGCTCACCTTGTTCCAACCCACCTGCCATGAGCTGGGACAGATTCCACCATCCCAGGTTGCTCCAAGCCCCGTCCAGCCTGGCCTTGAACACTTGGAATTTTTAAGCCTTGATTTCTAAAATCCTGATGGTTTTTAGTGACGATCCCATTAAATCCTCCCAGCTCCTACAGCACCATTCCCAGCTGCAGGGAAGCAGCACCACGTGTGCTGGAGCACTGGGACCTCTGCTAGGTCCAACATCTCCAAAGCAATTTAAAAGCTTCATTTGGATCTCCACACAGGATACAGCAGCTGTTTGTGCACAGTGGTCAGAGGTGAAGAGCTGGAATTCTGGAGGCACTTCATGCTGCAGTGTGGGGTCCCAGGGGTGCTAAACCCCAGTCCTTGGCAGGTATTAAAGCTGCTTGTCTGCAAAATCCTCCCTGTGACCAAGGAGAGACGGTTCCTAGTCAGTCTTGTGCTTAATTGCTGTTGTCAGGTCCTTAGACCTGTAAAAATGCTGCAGAGGATGTAGAATTTTTATATATATGTATAAATTTCTCATAAATTATTCCTGTGGCTGAGATGGAGCCTGTGAGCATGGCCAGGAGCAAGGTAAATGCACAGTTCAGAGACAGTGCTAGGAGTTCTGTGGCTCCTGAAGTCCCCTTGGCTTGTTTTTCCCTTTTTGTGTCAGCAAAACTCTTTTTGGGACAAATGGTGACAAGGAAGAGTGATCCTCCCTTTCCCTAGAGCTGTGTCCCAGGACGCGCCCAGCACCCCAGGCTGGTCTGTGGCTGAAAGAGTTGGATTTCTCTCCCAGAGTAAAAGGCAGGAAAGCTTTGCTGAAATATTAATTTGCCTCTGAAAACCCCCTAAATGTAAGCAGCAAGCAGAGAGCTTCCCTTGATGGGAATGCGGAGCTGGGACACTGCAGCCCAGCCCCGCTGCTGGGACAGGGCTATCGCTGCCTGAGCCGAGCAAGTCATTTCCATTTGCATTCAGTTGAACAAAATGCAGATAAAAACACCTTTAGAAGAAAACAGAATACAGGCAGGTGTATGAATTTGAGCTCTTTGCCATAATCAGAGTGCAGGGCTTGCAACCCGGACAGCATTAGGGAAGGGAAATTATCTTTCTCACTCTTTTCAGGAGGAATGTGGCTCCTAGGGCATTCTTGCCCTTGATTGCTCCTGGGCAGGAATTGTCAGGGTGCAAGGACAAGCCAAAAGCTGCCCTTTCATTTCTTCTACTGAATTTAGCCAGAAATTCTTAATTCTCCCCCATGACATTGGTCTGGACTTGGGTAGAGCCCTCTATCGCTTGGGTCTCCTCAGAGAGCTGCCCTGGTTTGAGGAGCAGAAGGACTCGGCGCAGTTCAGGCACCACGGCAGAGATTTGGCCAAGAGAAGCATTGAAGAGATGTCCAAATGTTGTCACACACACCAGACAGCTCTGTACAGGGTAAAAGCTCCATGCTGGATTTAGTTGAGCCAGGGCAGGATCCTGTGGGCAGGGACCTCAGGATTTCCAGATGTGTGAGTCTGCAGAGGTGCTGAAACAGCTGTGGGGATGTTGCTGAGAGCGTGGAGAGGCTGGCAAGTTCTAGGGGCTGCTTCACAGGGACCTTAAATCCTGTCCAGTGCCACCCCCTGCCATGGCAGGGACACCTCCCACTGTCCCAGGCTGCTCCAAGCCCCGTCCAGCCTGGCCTCGGACACTGCCAGGGATCCAGGGGCAGCCACAGCTTCTCTGGGCACCCTGTGCCAGGGCCACCCTCACAGCCAGGAATTCCTTCCCAATATCCCATCTCACCCTGCCCTGTGGCCGTGGGAAGCCATTCCTCCTTGTCCTGGCACTCCAGGCCCATGTCCCAGGTCCCTCTCCAGGTCTTGGAGCCCCTGGAGCTCTTGGACACTGGAAGGTGACTTCTGCATTCTCATAAAATGAGTATTCCTGTATCAACAGCAATGCAGTTTATGCTACTCCATGTGTGTGAGGGGGTAAAATCCTTTTTTCACTAAAAGTCAGGCCCTGTAGCAGATAAATTCCAGAATGCAGCTCTGGTGAGAGAAAGTGACTCCAGCCACCACTATCCTTAATAAATATGCATTGCAAAATCATCTCGGCTTCCTCTGATTCACATCAGGGAGCTTAAATTTGCCATTACAGGGAATCTGACTTGTCAAAATCCCATCTGTAATTATAAACCCGCATGAGGAGATGGTGAAATGGCAGGAGAAGGAACGAACCCATTAGGATTTAGCTGCCAAATGTGTCCTGTTTCCAGAATGATTTAAAAGGTTGAAATCCACAGCAGGTAGCAGCACAAAGTGTCACTTCACAGTGCCAATAAATTCATGCAGGGACAGTCACTGACCACCCTGCTGAAGCCTGGGTTTACACTCAGTCCTAACACAGCCAGACTCCAAAGTAAATATAATTACCTGGGCAATAGTCCTGAACTCTTGCAAGTCTGATTTGTGCCTTTGGCAGCCAGACAGAGCAAAGAGCTGCACGAGGAGGAAGGGATGGAGGCAGGGAAGGAGGCCACCAGCACAGCCGGAATCTCAGCATCAGTTTGAAGACACCAAACTGCATCTCCTTTTGAGAGCCCCCCTGGGAGCAAAGCCTTGCTGGGAGATGCTCTACCAAGGGGGGATTCCCATCACCTCTGGGATGCAAGCACAGGGAGCCAGGATTAAAACAAGTCATGCTGAAAGGAAACGAGATGGGTGGGAAGGAAAGCTAAACCTCGGATGTGTCGTGTGGGGGCTACAGCAGTAGGGGCACCAGCTCAGGTGTCCCCTCCAGCTGCACAGGGACATTTTGCTGCAGCGGGAGGTGTGACAGAGAGAGCAGAGCCCAGGCAGTGTCCAGGTGGGCGTTTGCAGCCGCCAGCACTCAGCACGTGGTGGCAGCTGTGAGTCCTTGGGTTCTGCTCCGAGGTGAGACGTGGAGTTGTTAAATACCTGTCACTGCCGTGTCACAGGGCAGGGCCTCTGCCAGTCAGCCTGGCCCTGCAGGCTCTCCCTGCTCTGCTTTCCACCCTCCGAACCACAGCAATGTCTCTGGCATTGAGCTGACTGCAGAAAATCAATAAGCAGCACTCTCAGCTCAATGGAGCAGCAGGAGACAATTGCAGAGCTCGGGACACGCCATGCCCTGATGGGCCTTGGCCCCACCTGAAATGGCTGTGCCCCTAAAAAGATCTCTCTCACTGCCTTCTGTGTGGTGAGGGTTTTAAACACTGGTTTCTAGCTGCTGTCACAGCTTCAGGGCGGAAGAAAAGAGCTTCCTGGACAGGTACACCCAGCTTTTTTGCCTTCCAGCCATGGCCAGATGAGGTTAATCCTGAGGATGCACGGGAAACTCCTCCTGGGGGCCTTCCAGTCGTCACCCCTGGGCTGGGGAGGCACTGAAACACCCAGTGTCACCTTTGCTCAGAATTTTTCATGAACTGGATTATTTTAATTTGAAAGAATTTCAAGCTGTGACTCCAAATTGCAGCTGCTCTCTGTTCTCCGAGGCATGGGCAGTAAGGGGATAATGTGTTTGGGGCTGGGGTTTTTTTTCCAGGGAAAGGTTTTGGAAGGTGCTCCTATTAGGAAGTTCAGAGCACATCCTTGGCAGGCACCGCCCTGTGCTGCCAGAGCTGCCCTGATGCCCAGGCACAAGGAGGAGGAGCAAGAGGAGCCTCCTTAGAGCACAGAGACACCCACGGTGGTGGACACAGCAGCGCTGGGTTAAAGCCTGGACTCGATGGCCTTAGAGGTCTTTTCCTGCTGGTGATCTTTAGGGCCCCTTCCAACCCAACCCATTCTGTGGTTCTGTGATTCTCTGATCTGGTTTTGCCTTGGCTGCCAGCTCTGGGTGATGGTAATGAGGGACCCAGCTCTGCTGGGGGGTGGCAAAATCTCCGTGGCTCGTCAGCACAGGCAGGAGAGAGCAGAGATACAAAAAAAATCTGATGTATAAGCAAGGGAAAAATGCAATTAAATAGATCAAACAGATCAAACAGAACTCCCGCCTGCTCAGCACTGCTGTCTTCATGTTAAAATGCTGAGAAACACTCACACATTTGTCTTCTCCAGTCCTTCCTCAGGGTATGGCTGAGCTGGGAGTGCCCTGTGGGACTGAGCAGGGATGGGGCCAGGTGCAGACTCAGCTCAACACCTTCGTCAAGGAGTTGGGCCAGCCTCATCCCAAAGTGCAGACTGTGGCTCCCTGCATCCTCTGTCACACAGGGTGATGTCCCAGGTGTGGCTCAGGGAAAGCTGTCGGGTGCTATTGGAAAGGAACTCGTGGGACAAGGAATGTCTTGGAATGGTGCAAGGGCTCTAGATGGGGAGAAATGAGCCTCTCTGAGGGTCCTGGCTGAGCAGAAGGGGCAGGGCAGGGCCTGGTTCCCTCATTTCCCAGCCTAGAAACCCTTGGCTTAGAGAGCAGTCCTCCTCTGAAGTGAGCTCTGCTCCTGCTTCCCTGAGAGCACTCAGCAGCTCTCAGACAGGGCATCCCCAGCAGGAGCCAAGCCCTTGCTACAAGATGTGCTTCAAGTCCCACAAAGGCTTCTGAGTGTTCACAAATCCAAAATGGAATTCATGAGCTGAGAGAGAACAACCCCCAGCGCTGGCAGAGGCACTGCCCCAGGGACAGGGGACAGCACACTGACCTGCTGCTCAGGAATGTGCCAGGAGGGGGGGGTCTCGCCCAGAGGGGATTTTGTGTTTCAGAGCCTGGCACCTCCTGTTCCCACAGCTTTCCCTGAAGTGCAGCCTCCTGCCTTCACTGCATCGTGCAGGGATAGAAGCCTGGATACTTCTCCTGGGGTGCTCCAGGTGCTGGTGAGAGAGGAATTTCCTTGATGGGACGTCTCCATCTGCCTCCAGCCACTGTGGCTCCCAGGCAGACAAAGTGTGTTCCCCCCAGACCAAAGGTTTTTGTGGAACAAACACGTTTTGTGATTTGTGGTGGCCATAAAGTAAACCACGAGAAATTCCACCTCAACATGAGGGAGAATTTCTTTACACTGAGGGTGGCAGAGCACTGGAAGAGCTGCCCAGGGAGGGCATGGAGTCTCCCTCTCTGGAGACATCCCAAAGCCACCTGTGTCACCTGCTCCAGGTGACCCTGCCTGGCCAGAGGGGTTGGACTGGAGGATCCCCAGAGGTCCCTTTCCGCCCTAAGGATTCTGTGAACTGTTCAGCCCCTTTAACAACCTTCCAGCCCTATTCATGACAGCTGTGGCACCATCTGTGGTCAGCCCCTGGCCTTGTCTTGCTGCCCTGAACAAGGTTGGGAGCAATCCAAGACCCAGTTCTCATCTTGCTTTGCCAGCCTGGAAAAAGGTACCCAAAGGAGACTCTCAGCAGGCCTTTTCCCTTCACCCTTCATCAGCTCTGTCCTTAAGCACGCTGATTTTGGGAGACAGGACTGCATTCTGACCCTGGTTTCCAACGCAGCCCAAACTGTATAACCATGTGCAGGACACACAGTGCTGGCAAATGTCCCCAGGCTGGAAGGTGGCAGCTGGGAGTGCACCATGCAGGGGCACTGCCTGTGGGGGAAAGAGGCAGCACGGACACCTGGCGGTGACCCGAGAGATCTGGGCAGTGCTTTATGAAAAAGTGTGTCACTGTGGCCACCAAGCTTCTCTGCTCACATCCTGGTTGTGGCTGAAGTTGCCTGACATCTCTCTCCCCTTTATCCCTGTCTGATTTCCACGTTTTTCCCATGAAAACATTGAACCTGGGAGGTGCTGCCTGCTCTTTGATGGTGTGAAGAGAGAAAACAGTCAGGAAAGCTGGTGAGCGCTGGGAGAGGCAGCTGTGTCACCTCCCAGGGCAGTTGGGATGCTGGAGCGGGCACTGCCAGGGTGCTGCTGCTCACCCTCCAGAACAGGAGCACTGGGCAGGAAAAGGAGGTGGCACAAGGCAGGAGAGGGAGGAGGAAGAGGAGCGGCAAGAAGCCCCTGCCCAAAGGCAGTACAGGCAGCTGGGGGAGAAATACACCAGCAGGAGCTCAGAGGAGTGACCCAGGCTGGTGGCACGGAGTGGCTCAGCCACCTCCCCTCCAGCTGGCTGCTCACCGAGCATCTCCGCATCCTCTGCCCATGGCTTTTGGGAAATCAGCACTGCCTGACAGCTAACGGGACTCAGATACATTTTGTCAGCTCCTGAACAGCCATAAAGGAGGAAACTGAAAGATTATACAAGCCCCAAGACAGGGAGGTGAGAGATTTTACCTGTGAGAGTGCCAGAGCACAGCCACACCTGGTGTCAGGGTGACCAAAGCCATGGGTGGCACAGCCCACAATGAACATTTGTGCCCAGCAGGGCTCTTCTCTGAGCGCAGCCCCCCTGGGCTCTGGAGCCGGGGCTGCAGCTGGAGCCCCAGTTGGCAGCAGCAATTAGCAAAGTACCTGGGAGGGGAGCAGAGGGCTCCCGGAGCACGGAGAGGCACCGGAGCAAATAAATCTGCCAGGGTTCCCAGTGTGTTCCTGGCTCCTGGGGGTTCAGACCACAAGAGCACTGTTGGCTCCTCCTCGGGAGGCTCGGGGGAGCACTGGGAGGCTGGAGCTGGGATCCACATTTATCCACCCTGATCCGTGCCCTGTGGGAACACACTGCTGTAACAAGGGCTCCTTAATGGGTAAGGAATGACAGAAAGAACCTGAACAATGTCCCTCACATCCTGAACACTCCGAGCTGCTGGGGCTGAGCACTCCTCACTCCATAAGAGAAACAATTATTTCCCCACGCAGATTAAATACAATGCAGACTAAAAGCATGCAGATGAAAGCAGACAAAACCCTGGGGTGAGTGGCACGTTGCAGAAAAATATGAATGTATTCCACTTGTAGCATGCTAAATATTATCTGTGGCAATAGTAGGTTCAATCAGACACCTCTAGGGAGGTGTAGAAGTCCTGCCAGAACATGGATGGAATGAGATTCCTCTGCTGTGCAGATTCCTGCAGCCCTGGCTAGTGAGGGAGAGATAACAGGAGGTGATGGTTCCATCCACCTCATATCCAGAAAACACATTTGCATGGTGTTTGTGAGGATAAAATCCATTAGCTGACTGAAAAAGTGGCTTTTCAGTGCTCAGAGCAGCCTGGGTTTGCTCTCAGTAATGTTAATGGCAAAAATGTTACCTGAGGAGAGACCAGGAGGGCTCATTCCCAATGCTTTCGTCTCCATCCTTCTCTTTAATTAAATTAATTAAATTATAATAAAAACCAGACGCTGTTACACCTACATAAATCCTACAAGGTCCATCCTCCTAAACAACTGCCTTCAAGAAATTAGTTGAGTAAAATATACTGAAAACATTGTTACATCCCAAATCCCATTTATCAAATAAAATCTCTAATGTATATTTGGCAGTCAGCTTCCTGTCCCTGAAAGTCAGAATTTTCCTACAAAAAATTTGGGCTTGATGTTTTGAGCTGTCAAGGATATGAAAACCCAAGGAAAAACTCAGTTGCTCAGCACTATGGAAAATCCAGCTCATTAATGCACTTTTCTCTCCATTCCGAAAATAAAAAGAAAAAAAATAATCCAAGATATTTGGGAACAATATCATTCTTCAATATAAACTGTGGCTCACACTTCAGAAAGAAACCAGAGAGGAGGGGAGCGGAATGTTATTTAGATTTCTGTCATGTGTCATTTTTCTCTTGCTATTAAATTCAAAGGAAAACAAAGTCCACTATAATCAAGAGCAATTGTTGTGGTGGGAACATTTATAAGGTACAATGAATATAAATGGGCCACTTTTCCTGCAACAGAGTGCATGGAAAATCCTGTTAAAAACAATTACTTAGAGTCTCTGGCAATAAACCCAGCACTGAGGACCCCCTGAACCCAGAGCTCCTGGTGTCGGGCCACCAATTTTGCAGTCAGGAGTTGAGAGGATCTTTAGGCGAGGCTGCCATTAAAGTCACTCCCCGCGGTCCCAGGAGCAGGACTGATGCCTCTGGAAGGAGCAGCAGGGCTCCGATGAACGGGCTGCGTGCTCTCCGCAGCCGGGGCCGTGCTGGGAGCTCAGCCCTCCGGCCACGGGAGAGCTTTGGGCTCCTCACCTTCGGCCTCTGGGATGGCAGGGACGGGGACACCCTCGGGGAGGTGGGATTCGGGATCAGAATAACACTTGGACTGAATGACTCCACTCCTGTCCAAAGCTCTTTTCCTCCAAGCCCGTGAGTTGTCCCCTCAGGCTCAGAACAGCTGCTGATGGTGTGGGGTTGGGACGCTGTGGGAGCTCAAACCTGACGAGACAGGCCTAGAGCAGCCCGCTGAGGATCCCCTCCGAGCTGACACCTCGTGCGCTAGGGAGAAGTGACAAACGTGGGTGCGAGCAGCTCTTGGGTGCCTCGCTGCTGCCACTGCCGCTCTTTGGGCTGTCTGGGGAGCGAGGCGAGCGAGCCCAGAGCATCCCCGCACCCGCGGCGGCTGCAGGAGCCCCGGGCACGGCCTGCTCTGCCTCCTGCCCCTTGGATCCCAACCCAGCTCTCCCCAGCTCCTTCCGCTCACAGCAAGGAGATTTTTAGTCCCAAGTCCGCAATGAACTCCTGGGAAGGCACAGATGCAAACCCTGCTGGCTGAGCCGGGGGAGGCTGAACGCCGACAGCCAGGGCTCGGGCGCTGGGGGCTCTCCAAAAGCCAGGGCGTGAGCAGCTGTGAAATGGGCACTGGCAGGCAGGACTGCAGCAGCCTGTCCCTGCCTCTGCTTCCCTGAGCTCTCACCAGCCAGGAGAGTCTCCAGAATCGTGGTTTGAGCTGGGCTGAGGCAACAAAAACACAGTAAGGGAGGACAAGCTCCTCTCCATTGCCCAAATCACTGGCTATCACCACGTTGGCTTAATTAGTTGTTAACATCTCTGTAATTAAGCAGTAACAGAAATGCTCCCTCTCGGTGCTGATGACGATAATGAATAACAATCATGGCTGCTTTGTTTCCCAGCACTAATCTGTTTTGAAATATACATTGATTTTATTTTGATTAGGACTAAACCCACTTTCCACGCCGCAAATAAACCTCTCTGATTTGAGTAAATTGCTGTTGGCATTTACATTATGATAATCAGCTCAGAATCAGCTGCTCTCTTCCTGGGTGTCATTTGCTTACTTCTTAGTCCACTGTAGTTTGGGGGTTGTCCTTGGGAATATTTAATTATGGCTTCCTCTCTGCTTTGCTCCATGATCCACGCGTTCCCCAGCACTGCTGTTATCCATGAAATGTTCCCTAACTCTGCAAGCTCCTCCAGGCTCGTTCTCCTGGTGCTCTGACAGTCCTCCAGACCTGCTGGGCTGCCTTCCTCAAGCCAAGCTCAGCTTCAAGGCCCTAGCAAGAGCGGGAATTTGTGAAAACTCCAAAGCAAACCAAAAATGACGTGTTGGTTTTGCACTGAAACCCTGCTTCCTGTTATTTTCCTGATTCCTTTGGGAAATCCCAGGAGTTAGAGCCTGGTACCAAACTGCCTCAAAAATATATTCTAATTATTTCAGCTGTGCTCAGGGAGCTGCTCCTGCCTCTGTCTGCTCTGTGCTCATCCCGGTGCCACTGAGGTGAGGGCCTGGGTTTGGGTCTGGTTTGGATCCCAGCTCAGACACCAACGTTGCAGTTAAAATCCCTGGACTCAGCTATTTCCCTACAAACATCTGAATTCTTCCCACTGCTTTTAGGGCACAGTGTGTATCTGGCAACAATGAGATATTTTTTAATCTCAGGGTTGAATCCTTCATTTAAATTATTCAATAATTCAGTTCTGATATTTTCTAAATAGGATTTTTTTCCTGCTTGAAAATGTTTCTAGTTTTTTATTCAATGTTTATTTTGATTTATTTTCTTTTTAAGAGGAGAAACACATCCTTTTCAACAATTCTGTTTTTGTATTTTCAATTTCAAGCCATCATAAAAGACATGTTTTCCTTTTGAACTGGAAGACAACTTCTGTCCAGAGCAGCCCAGCAACCAAATTTTTTGGCCCAGTAAGTTTAACCAACATTTTTTTTTATGTTCCTGTAGCAAAACATTTCAAAAATTCTTTGCTGTGAAACTTCTCCCATCATCCTAAGCCAAGCTATCCAAGGAGAAGCTTATTTCCGATGCTTAAAAATATTTTAAGTTCTCCAATATCCTGGGAATGCTGCTGGCCTCAGCCTGGGAGGAGGGATGCACGACCTCCTGCTGCCTGCTTTTGTGGGCTCAGGAAAGTGTGAGGAAGATTGGTCTTGGTGATCTTGGAGGTCTTTTCCAACATTAAGGACTCTGTGATCCCTCCTCAAAGCCTCTTCCTGTCCTTTGCTGACCTCTCCTCCTTCCCCAGGCTCTGCTTAGGCCTTCTCAAGACTGCAGGGAGGTGGGGAAGTGGTGGGGGGGTGTCCTGGAGGAATCCTGAGTGCAGGTGCTCAGGGTGATGCAGGACAGAGCATTTTCCTTGGAAACAGAAGGACTGGAGCTGCCACAGCTATTTCGGGTTTCTCCAGCCTGGGCTGGGCTTGAGATAAGCAAAGTCCAGCAGCACTGCTAGGGCAGCCCTTCCCACCAGAGGAGGAGTGGGCCAGGGACTTATGGACGTGGCAGTTCAGGAGAATTCCTTCACTGCAAGGGTGGGCAGGCACTGGAAGGGGCTGCCCAGGGAGGTTTGGAGTTCCCATCCCTGGAGGTGCCCAAGGGAGGCCTGGGCGTGGCACTCAGTGCTCTGGGCTGGGGACAAGGTGGGGATCAGGCACAGGTTGGACTCAGTGACCTTGGAGGGCTTTTCCAACCTCAGTGATCCTGGGATTCTGTGATTGTGCTTTGCCCCCAAAACCAGGAAGCATAAGAATTGCCTTAAAAAATTAGTTGTAAAAATAATTTGATCAATCCATGAGCCCGTACTACCAGCTTAGACTGGTTCCGGCAGGGATCAAGGTCTGGCTCCTCTCTCTCAGGAATGGGCTTCTGGAGTGTTTTGGTGTGTGAGAATGGAGGACATGACCTGATCCCAGAACCCCAGAATCACTGAGACCTCCAGGGGCAGCGAGTCCAGGCTGTGCCCGATCCCCACTGTGTCACCAGCCCAGAGCACTGAGTGCCACATCCAGGCATTCCCTGGACACCTCCAGGGATGGGGACTCCAAATCTCCCTGGGCAGCCCCTTCCAATGTTTAGCATCTCTTTCTGTGAAGGAATTTTTCCAGATGTCCAACCTGGACCTCCCCTGGGGCAGCCTGAGGCCATGTCCCCTCATCCTGCCACTGTGTCCCCTGTCCTGTCACCAATCTGCAGCTGGATCCTGTCCGCTGCTCATTAACATGGACATGGATGGGAGTGAGGGTTTTTTTCTCAAGAACAGCAACCATTTCATCATCCAACAGCCACTCTGGTACATCCAAGAGAGATTTGGAACCAAAATGGCACCATAATTCTCACTGTTCAGGTCTGGCACCCGAGACACGGCGCAGCAGGATCACACATCCAGCCCTGGGAACCACATCCTGCTTCCTTTCCAGCACCTAGTCAGGGGAACAACAGGTTCCACCCCCTTCCACGTGCCCACTCTGTCCCAGGAGAGGGGCTTAAATACGGATCAAAGGGAACAGCACAGAGATGGGGTGGCCATGCAGGCAAACCCCAGTTTTGTAATTGGAATCATTCATGGCCCAGGGCAAACAGAAACAAGATAATGCAGAGCAAGGGACAGCACAGAGGAAAAGAGGCTTCGCAAAATGCAAACCCAACCTGCAAACATGCAGGGAAATCTGAACCTTTCACTTCAAAGCATTTAAAGTCAGTGTTAAAAGGCTGTTTCTGAAAGGTTTCTGTTCTGCTGCCTCTTGTGCACAATTTTTGTTTAACTCAAACTCCCTCTCAGAAACAATTTTTTCATTTCATGCTTGAGCTCTGCTGCTGGGTCTGGGAGGAGAGGCGTTGTGTGTGTGTGAACAGAGAATAACAGGAGTTGTAAAGACTCGTGGAATAAAAGAATGTTTAGGTTGGCAGAGACCCTTCAGGTCATCGAGTCCAGCCATTAACCCAGGAAGGCAAGGCAGGGGAGGGGGAGGAAATTCAGACCAAGGATGGGGCAGGCAAGGCAAGGCAAGGCAAAGGAGGGGTGGGGAAGGCAAGGGAGGGGGCTGAAATGCTGCCTTTTCTTCCCTTGCCTTGTGTGCCCCTCCCTTCCTGCCAAGCCCAGCACCAAACCATGTCTCTAAGCACTACATCCACACTGCTTTTAAATCCCTTCAGGATCCCACTGCCCTGGACAGCCTCTGCCAGTGCTTGACAACCCAATTTGTGAAGACATTTTCCCTAAGATCCAACCTGAACCTCCCCTGGCCCAGCCTGAGGCCGTTCCCTCCCATCCTGTCCCTGTTCCCTGGGAGCAGAGCCCGACCCCCCCCGGCTGCCCCCTCCTGTCAGGGAGTTGTGCAGAGCCACAAGGTCCCCCCTGAGCCTCCTTTTCTCCAGGCTGAGCCCCTTTCCCAGCTCCCTCAGCTGCTCCTGGGGCTCCAGCCCTTTCCTCAGCTCCATTCCCTTCCCCAGGCACATTCCAGCCCCAGGACTGGAGGTGTCCCAGCAGTGCCAGCACAGGGGACAGTCACTGCCCTGCCTGCTGTCACACTGTGGCTGCCACAATCCAGGTGCCATTGGCCTCTTGCCCACCTGGGCACACCTGGGCTCATGTCACCAGCACCCCCAGGGCCTTTTCCAGCTTTCCAGCTGCTCTGCCCCAGTCCTGGAGCATTCCATGGTGTCATTGTGACCTAGGTGCAGGACCCAGCCCTTGGCCTTGTTGAGCCTCATCCACCTGAGCTCAACCCATGATCCAGCCTGTCCAGATCCCTCTCCAGAGCCGTCCTGCCCTCCAGCAAATGAACTCTCCCTCCCAACTCACTGTCATCTGCAAACTGGCTGAAGGTGCCCTCAATCCCATCGTCCACGTTGTCAATAAAGACATTAAGCAGGGCTGTCCCCAGTGCTGAGCCCTGGGGACACCCCTGGTGACCAGCACCCAACTGGATTTAACTCCATGCAGGATCTTTAACCTCCAAGACTGTGGATTTAGCTTTCATTTCTTATGGCCAAGCTAAACCTGAAGGTCTGGACACTTCAAATCAACACTTCTTTGTACTCTGGTTTGGGGCTGCGTTTTTGGGGAGGCCTGGCCAGGCCATGAAAGCTTGAAGTGAAAAAGCAGAGCAAACCTGAGCCATGACCACGAGGGCACTTTGGAAGCGTTTGGGGGAGCAGCGTTCTGCGCTCACCAGGCTTTTCCCACGAGCTGCAGGAAGGGCAATCCTGCAAAGCCCTCAGGCACCACCGCTCCCGGGGCAGCCTCTGCTCCCACACGAACCCACGGCTCTGGAATCCCCTCCCGATTTCCCAGCAGATGGGGCTGGCACGGGGGCTCTGGCCATGGGCAGACACATTCCCAGCTGCTGCGGGGCCGGGCAAGGGCCGGCTCCACGTCCTTTGCTTGTCAGAATTAATCAAGCATTAAAGCAAAGGACAAGCAGATTTTGCTGATTTAATGGATAATTCCAGCTTGTTTGGTCCATCTAATTCAAACTACTAGAACTGAATCTGAAGTGACTACTGCCTGTCCCTGCTTATCTTTGTCAATAGCTTTAGACACAGGTCAATGCAGGTAATCAGTTTTCAAGGGACTCTCAAAAATAGCAGGAGTTTCTATTTAAATATACTTTTTTTTATTTGTAAATCCTCCTTTTCCCTCATTATTGCCATTAAGTTTGGGGAATTTGTTTAGATATTTTCCCTCCAAAATTAAATATTTTCTTTTTTTTATTATGCAAATAATTTCTTCCGTCTTCTAGCTGAACCTCTGCTGACATATATATGAATTATGGCTTGCTAAGGCACTTCTCTTCCTGAAATAGTTTGTAAAGGAAGGGAATGAGCTTTTGGAATATTGACTGGGCTTGAGACAACCCTGAGAGTGATCCTGATTAATGTGGTCATGGTTTGAGGAGGAAAATGCGATGGGCAAAGGACTTCAACACAATCCAAGGAATATTTTTATACCAGAAATGCTGCACACTCCTTTTCTCCTGCACACTCCTTTTCTCCTGCATGCACAAACATAAAAGTCCAAGTGCAAGCTACAGGGAATTTATAGACAGACACAAGCTGCTTAGATGATCAAATAAAAGATATTTAAACCTCATCAATCTTTCACGAAGCAGAAGGGAAATTTGATTGTCTCTGACAAATGAACGGCCTTTGGCAGTTCTGCACAAAGGTGAAGCAGAGCCCAGACTAACAGCAAGGGCAGCAGTGGAGGTTCAGATTTTATAGTGGACTCTTTATATGATGAAGTCCATCCAGTAAAAAACCTCCCAACATCCCGTGGCTCCGTGTGAAGCGAATTTAGGAGCAGCTGCTCGGAGACATCACAGCTTTCCCTGTACAAACCCCAAAGCAGGAACTCCTGCTCCTAAATCTCTTACTTGGGTAGGAAGAGAAGTCAAGCAAAGGGCCAGCAGGTCCTTTTATCCCTCCTGGGAAACATTGTCCTTTATAGCCTCCCCTAGGAGCACAGTTTTGTGGACAGCAGAGCACGTTTTGCTCTCTCAGGTGGGTCATGGATGATGACAGCATGCTCTGGACTGCAGACCAAGTCCTTTGGGAATGCTTTTGAGCTTGCAGGTGAAGATTAGGAAGCAAAATGGGGACAGGTACAGCTGCTGGGGCTTTTGGACTTGTGAGAAATAAGCTGTGCTGCTGCTGCTCCTCAGCTTCCCTGAGCTCAGCAGCTGCCTTTATCCTGAAGGACAGATCACGTGGATATTCCATGGATTGGAAATGTAAGGATGATGTAAGAGCTCCACAGGCTGATGAGACATCTTCTGCAGGCTGGTGAGTTAGGGCTTGTCTCTCTTCATCAGTTTGACTGATCTTAAGGTCACCTCAAAGCCCAGTCCTGCAAAACTCTGGGCCTGGCTCCAGGCTGCTGCCTCCAGGTAACTGCAGCTTTCCCAGTAAAGGGACCAGCTCCTCCCCATTCCCTTGCCTTCTCCATGCCACTCTGCCATGGGCTGGGGCACACCAGGGCGTGGAAGCACTGGAAATCCTCCAGCAGCTCCCACCTTGTACTGGGGCGTGGATACCAGCCTGTAGCAGGCAGTCCAGGGATGCACCCAGAGCAAGGCTTCCCAAAGGGACCTGGGATAGGATTGGGATAATGTGCACTTAATTGGAATATCTTTCATGCAAGGAACAACTCCAATAAAAAGAAAAGACTGAGAGAAACACAGACCTGCCCCCCAAAATGCCAGTGTTCTTATCTGCCTGTGTCTTGGTGAAGCTCATTGTGTGGTTCCTACAGCAGAAGCTGGGGAAATATTGGAAGAATTGACCATTAGTTGTAAGGATTCACCAGGTGTAAGGCACTGGAAAACTTGAAAGACAGGAGACATTTTTAAATGCCAACCTTTGAAATGTTAAATAAGAAGACAGAGTCAGGAGCTTCCCTTTCAAACCTATAAAACTTTAGTTTTCAGAGAACACTGAAGTGGATAATCAAATAGTCTATCTGTGAGCTCACAGAGGAGTATAAAGGGATGAGTAACAGTCTGTATGGATTTGTCAAGAACAAACATGTCAAACCAATCTAATTTTCCTTTATGACAGTGCAAAAAGCCTTCTGGATAGAGAAGAAACAGACCATGTCATAGATCTTGATTTTAGTCAGGCTTTTGACACTGTCTCCTCTGATACTTCCATGAGCTAGAAAAATATCATCTAAGTGAATATATTACTGGGTAGTTGCAAAACTGGTTAGAAAATTATAGATGGAGCAATCATTGACAGATTACTGTCAAAATAAGATGCTTGCAGTATGGACTGAGCTTTCAGCACTTTCATTAATGGTCCCGATGATGGAACGGAGAAAACACTTCTCAAGCTGGCTGACACCTCCACATGGAAAGGACTGCCAGGATTTGGGATGAGGAGACTCACAAAGGAACTGCACAGATTCCGAGCTGAGCTGGAGATGATTTGAAACAAAAAGGAGATGCTGCTTGGTGGGCATAAGTCTGTCTGGAAAGGAATGGGCAGCTGTGGGAATTCCAGATGGGAACAAGTGGCTGATGAGCAGATCTGAGGGGAAGTCTGTGAGCTTATTGTGGATCAGGTGCTCAGCAGGAGAAGGCAAAGCCTCACTCCACACAAACTGTGATTTGTGAGCCATGTCAGAAGCTCCTCCATCAGCTTATCTCGTAGGCTTTGGACACATATGGTTAATGCTCAGCCAGTCTTCATGTCCCGACAAAAACACTGTGTTCTCCGAAATGATTTATCCCCAACTTAGCAGTGGCATATTTAGCTTTGAACATATTGGGCTTGGAAGGCAAGGCAAGACTGAAATTGTGGTGTGACTGTGGAGCAAACTGTCCAACTCTCCCATTAGTTGGGTTTTTATTTGTTACCCACTTGTCTTCCTCAGCGTGTTGCTCGTGAGAGCGCAGGGGTGGGATCAACCTGGGGAACCCAGCAGGCTTCTGGTGAAACCTCATCAGCTGAAAACTTGGCTTTGCTGGTTGATTAAACAAACAAAACCAGTGTTGCAGGACAAGGTCCACTTTTGCTTTCTTTTCAAATAATGGCTTTCCTTCTGCCCACTCTAGAGCGGGATGTGAGTCCTTGCTGCCCACTCCTGCCTTTCCAGAGGAAGCCACACAGAGCCTTTCCATTGGAAATGTCCAGACAAACCCTTTGCAGCTCCCCAGGCCTCTGCACACGAGCACAGAAAGTCCAGCGAGTGCTCAGAGCCCTCCCCATTCCTCTCGCTCCCTTTTTTCCTGGAGAAAATCTGATTAAAGCTGTGCAGGAGAGAAGCAGATGGCAGTTTTGACGTGAGGTGAAGACAGCTTAATCTCCATCTGTGCTGACATTTTCACATGCCTCCCTGCAAACGCTGGCCCCTGATAAGCTCTAATGCAGAGCTGGGGGGTCTCGGTGCCCTTTGCCGGAGGATTTTGCAGGCAGGATGTTGGGACATGGCAGACACCGGCCAGGGGCTGCGGCCCTTGCTGGAGACACCGATCATTACCCAGCGGCTCAGTGATTGGGCTATCGACCTAATTAACACCCCGAGCGCCTCGGCAGCGCTGAGCTCGGGCTTTCGGGAAGCATCTGCTGCAGCCCTGCCCTGCCGGCTCCGCGCTCCAGAGAGGCAATTAGGGGAGCTGCGGTGTGAGGTCAGGGAAAAGCGAGGCACAAAGGCAGAGCATCTTCTGAAGGGGAGCTAATTACAGAGGGCAATTCCAGTATCCCGAGCACCGAGCGTTCCTGTAAATCAGAAGAATCTGGCAATTAAGGCAGCGATGCCTTTCGTGCTCGGTTTCTAAGTAAACACATGGAATTTTGGTGTTGGAGGCTCGAGTGTATCTGCCCGGGCACTCCCACGGTGGAGTTTTCCAGGCCACCTGTGCCTAGATCCAGGCTGAATGTTGAGGTTGCCACTCCACCCTTTGGAGTGGCTGTGCAGGGCAAGCCCAGGGAATGTGCTCCCTGCTGGGAGCACACGGGACTGGGAGCCCTGTGGCATCACCCGTTCACCTGCTGGGATGGGAACTGCTTCAGCCAACCCCCTCCCTCGCACTGCTAAAACACAGAGTTCAACACGGCTCTGTGGAAATGGCAAATCCCCTAAAGGTGAAATCCTGCACAACCAGATGGCCCTGCAGCAGGGCACTGGCCAGAGCACTCAGAAATGTGTTTTCCATGGGTTTCCCTGCCAAAAGCTGAGGCACAGCCCCACGTGCTCTGTGCCAGCCTCCAACAGGGCCCACAGCACCCAGCAGAAGAGGTGAGGTGCTCAGCTAGGGAGGCAGGAGCGTCTCAAATCCAAATCCTTGTTAAAGAGTGTGAGGAAGACACTAAAAAGGCTTAGCAGCAGGGATGGGGATTCAGTGCTCCAACCTGAGCTACTGGAAAACATTTCTCATTAAATGGAGCAACCAAATAACACAGAGCAGTGGGAAAGGTGTGGTTTAATTGAAGCCAGCTTCAGATATGAAGGAAGAAAGGAAAGCAGGATAATGTCATGGCCCAGCTGCAGCCTCAAGGTTCCCATTAGCATCAACAGTACAGCACATTTTTTGCAAAGAAGGAATCAAAGGCCTGGGTGTGGGGGACACCAGAAGAAGGGGAGGAGAGAGTGGTCCAGTGGAGAGCCAGGAGCTGATGTGTCAGCATGACTCGGGAAGGCTGTTCCTGCTGGCTGCCACCCTCGGACCCATCCCGAGGCTGCAAGAATGGAAGAGAAATCAGAGCTACAGATTCCTCCTGGAGACCTGAACTGCCCCAGGGGATTAGAGCAGGGTTTGGCTGCACATTCAGGACAGATCTGTGAGCAGGCTCCAGGCCAGGCTCCTGGGGTGCCAGCAGGACACAGGGCAGGCTCCTGGGGGCACGGCCGGGCATCAGCTCAGCTCTGCAGCCACAGCTTTGGGCTTACACAAAGCTTTGGGTTCTGAGCAACACCAGGACTTCTCAGCTCCTCTGCCCTTGATAGGGACCCAGCGTGCTCAGCTCTTGTCAGGAGGTGGCTGAGCACAGGGAGGGGGGTGTTTACTGCAGCCCCGGCTTTGCTGCGTGTCCTCCACACCCAGCCACAAGCTCTCAGCTCCCTGTCCCTGTGGGAATGTCACCAAGCAATCAGGCATCCAGAGCACCCTGTGGCTCCTGGTACAAGTGCTGTGTGTTCAGGACACTCTGTGGATGCCAACACGTGAGGGCAGGGCCCAGAGAGCTGCACAGCAAACCCAGGCCAGGGAGCCGCTCGAGGCAGCATCTCCTGAGAGCAAACACCTTGTCTGAGGCGCTGGGAGGTGTGTAAAATAACACAATCTGCACAGACAGCTTTAGGATGCCTCCCGTGGTTGTCCGACACCCCGATGAGCTACGGCCCAGGGACCTTTCTTGGGCAAGCACAGCGATTTATGGTGCAATTGTGCTGTTCAGTGTTTTCCAGGGAGGAGGCTGTGGCTTTGAGGCAGTGCAGGAATTACTCATTTCTCAACTTCACGGAGCATCCTTGAAATGCTACTTGTGCCATCTTGTGTTTTCCCTGCTCTAAATCAGTTTAAGTGTTTTGTTCTCTCTGCCACCTATTTTTATGATATCTCCCCTACTCGAACATGCACACAGCCCCATACACACTGCATTTCTAGGCAGGCAAACAATCTTTCATGCTTTAGGAAGGCCAGCCCAGTCTAACACAGACATTCGAGCTTCTAACTCTCTGTGACTTGTTTAACATCAGCCAGGAGAAGATGAAGTTTTGATGACCACATCTTACATGTTCTTCCGGTTATAATCACTCAGTACCAGATAAATATGAGGTTTTTGTGCAGGTGTCTCAGCCTCAGAGGTGTCACTGCCCTGAGAAAAGGTGTCTGGGCCTGGGAGGTTTGAAGGCAGTTGAGAGGTTACAGTGAGGTCCTGACTCTAGAAATGTGAGCACTGCACTGTTCTGCTGGCAACCTCGAATCATTGCTCAGGAAACCTGGGACTGTCTCCTTTGCTTAAAATCCTTGCTCAGGGTGAATTTAGAAAGCCCAAGCTAGAAGCAAATTGGCTGGAAATAAAGCAATAATCCATTCATGGCTGTGGTTCAAAGTTTATCCATAGATAACTTTTTCCAGCAAATCCTTCTAGATATAACCAAGTTGATCAAAGTATCACTGAGCACCTCCTGTTCTCCTTTAACCACATTATTTGCCATTGTCAAGGAGCCAGGGTGATCCGTGCCCATCCTCCAGGGTGGCAGAGGAGGTGCCTTTGCTCTGCAGCCTGGCTGGTGCCCAGCGTCACCTCAAACCCTCCTGGCTCCCCGCTTGGTGAGTGACACCTCAGGATGCGGGGAACAATGTGTGGCAGCTAAAAACAGCCGTGCTCTGCAGGAGCCCTCAGTGCCAACCCACTGCTGATGATGGGATTTGGGAAGCTTGGACAGACAGCTGGTGGCTGAACTCTTGCAAACAGCGCCTGAGCTGGTCACAAGGGGTCAAACCTGCGGGGTTGTCCTGCAGCATTGGCTCAGCTTTATCTCAGGTTTCATTTGTGTTGATATAATCACAGGATCACAGCATGGTTTGGCTTGGAAGGGACCTGAAATCTCATCTCACTGCACCCCCTGCCACGGGCAGGGACACCTTCCACTATCCCAGATCACTCCAACCCCATCCCACCCGGCCTTGGATGAACAAAGCTCCTGAAAAAATGGGAGAAATACTACAAATACTGACATTTAACGGAAACATTTTACTGAGATGTGGTTTGTATAAGAAGACAATCCAGTCTGTGAGTCTGAGGAGCTTTGCAATTGGACTACTAATGACAGCAGGTTATTTCTTGCATTTTTATGCAGTTCAAGCTGAAAATTGGACTAGTGCTGAGCAAGAGGAGCAGCTCTTTCCTGTTGCACAGTTTCCTGGTCTCACAAGGGGCTGTGACAGCAGTCTGCTCTGAGTACGGGCCTTTCTCATTTCAGCATGGCACATTCCCTGTTATCTTGCTTGAAATAAATAAGGTAAGATCAAAACCAGCAAATGAAGATGCAGCAATCCGATAGGGCTGTTTACACCTCCAGCTCAGCGGCCTGAATTTAGCACAGGTTTGTAGCAAGTTGCCAACTTCCTCACTATTCCTCTGATTCCTGATTATTATTTTTTTCCATAACGCTCCAGCACCCCTCGCTCCCAGGCATTGCTTTGAACTCCAGCTACTGCCTTGTAAATGAGACTCCAGACTGGAAAGAAAAGCTTGAAAACAATGACCTGAGGCACCTCAAAGCTGAAGAAAGCAGGGAGAGGAAACCGAGATGGGATTGCTGGGGCTGTGCTTTTAACTCCCATCATTTCCCACCCCATCTCGTTGTCTGGGGCACCCAGTGCTCACTGACCAACAGCCAGGGACATCCTGGCACAGGAGCCACCACTGCAGCCAGGACTGAGCCCTCCTTGGATGATGCAGCAGGGCTCAGTCACTAAGAATCACCGAGTAACTGAGGTTGGAAAACACCTCCAAGATCATCAAGTCCAACTTTCAACCAAACACCACCACTCCCACTAAACCACATTGCAAAGCGCCACATCCACACGTCTTCTGAATCTCTCCAGGGATGAGGACTCCGCCACCTCCCCGGGCAGCTGTTCCAATGCTTAACTACTCTTTCAGTGATGAAATTTCCCTTAATATCCAACCTGAACCTTCCCTGGTACAACTTGAGGCCATTTCCTCTCCTCCTGTTGTTCCCTGGGAGCAGAGCCCGACCCCCCCGGCTGCCCCCTCCTGTCAGGGAGTTGTGCAGAGCCACAAGGTCCCCCCTGAGCCTCCTTTTCTCCAAGCTGAGCCCCTTTCCCAGCTCCCTCAGCTGCTCCTGGGGCTCCAGACCCTTCCCCAGCTCCGTTCCCACCCATGGACAGAAGTGCTCCATGGAGAGCTTTGCATCTCCCACCACTCCTGCCTCCCTTGGCAAACCTGCCCTGCTCCTTTTCCCACCTGAATAACTGCACCAGACCACTCAATGCCAGCATTCTCTTTCAAAGGGAAGAAGTAAGAACTGGGCAAACCCATTCTAAACTAGCCGTTTGCAGCCTCTTTGGCAGGTTTTTGAAGGCAGACTGCAGAAGGTTAATGAGTCCTGGCACGTGTGAGCCCCTGCTCCGGGGATCCTGCCTCATGCCAGGATAATGAGAAGTGCCTGGGGTCATCTGGAAAGGCAAAGCTGGCCGTGTGATCCTGCACCTGGATGCCAGCAAGGATTGCTCTGCAGGCAATGCTGAGCAGTGCAGAGAGGAGGGAGCAGCCTGGGAACTCGCTGGCTGATGTTTCTCATGCCTCTAAAGTCTTTTTGTTCCATAAATTAGGCTTTCCCCGAGGAAACTGAAGGAGGTGTTTTATAGTTCTGAACTCTCTGTCACTCAGAGTGATTGCCAGGGAGCCAACACGTCTTTGAGAGGGGTCTGCAGCGAGGAACGATGGGGCTGGCAGAGAGGACAGCTGGAAGAGACAGTGAATGTGTCACTGTCACCTCGTCATGGTCCCCTGCACATGGAGGTGCTGCCACTGGGTCCTGGAGTGATGGGGAGCCTTGGGGGCCAGTGCAAGCTCGGGAATGTGCCACAAGCCACGTGCCCAAGCCCTTTTGTAGCTGCTCTGGGATCAGGGGAACCTGGAGCAGGCTTGGGGTACAGGAGGGTCCCAGGAGACTTTGGGTAATGAGTTTGTGCCCTGGTGGTGAGGGGGTCAGGATGCCAAGGATGATGCCAGGGATGGCTCCAGGAAGGCAGGTGTGCCCCCATTTCCCTGATCACGCAGCTTCAGGGAACAGAATTTATTTTACATTTTCAAGGATAGTGCAGTGGAAATACCTGGGGAAGGTCCTGCTTGCTGCATCCCAGGTGGTGCTGCTCCTGGAGAACACACCAGGACTGGTTCACAGCGGGAAATGAGAGAAGGGCAGCCCAGACATGAACTGGAATTAGGCTGGGCCAGTTCCAGTCTGCAGCCCGGGACATGCAGAGCAGAGCACTGTCCCACCACAGCGTGAGGGATGCTCTCATCCATCACGGGCTCTTCCCAAGCCTGATGAGCTGACAGCAAGGCCAGCTGGGCTGGTTTGGGAGAGCTCCTCACTGCCAGAAGCTGTTTACCTGTGTGCCCTGCACAGCCCCAGCGCTTTGGCAGCCGAGGCCAGGCAAATGCTGCGGGCTGGGAGCTCCAGGAGCAGCAGCAGCAGCACGGGGACGGTGCTGTCACTTCACAGCACGTAGGGGAGGAGGGGAGAGCACAATCTGCCCTGCAGGTGTTGGCACAGCTGCAGGTCTAAAGGCAGCTTGGCTCCTGGCCCTCTCCCCTCAGAGACATCAGGCCGTGGATCCATCCAGGTCTGTGTGGTGCAAAGATCCACTGGAAGTGGGTAAAGAGGAGTTTTGCTGGGCTCTCATTCAGCACATGGAGAACAGCCCTGCCTGCCCTGTCTGACCACAGGAAACCACGATCCCAGTGCTGCTGTGGGAACTGCAGGGATGGATCCCACTTACCAGGACTGCAGATCACGGAATCCCAGACTGGTTTGGGGTGGAAGGGATTTTAGAGCTCATCTTGTTCCAATGCCCTGCCATGGGCAGGGACACCTTCTGCTCGAGCAGGTTGCTCAAAATCTCATCCAACAAAGACGTTTCTCTTCAATGGTCCTGGCTTGTGCCTTCCAACAGGCAAATATTTATTGGCTGATTTTGGTTCTGACACAGGAGATTGCAACAAATGCATCACAGGAAATGGGATCCCCTGGAGGCAAAGGCAGGAGCCTAAAGCACACTGAGGATGGAGCAGAGACATTTTAGCCAGGGGCAGATCCAGAACACTCTTTGCAAGCACAGGACAGTGGTGAAACACGGCCTTGGAGCAGGACAGCTCCACTCCCCGACTCTTTGGGTTGTATTTCTTCCCCCCCAGCCACACACCCGGGCTGGGGCAGGTCCTGCACCTCTCCCTACATGAAGGTGTGACACAAGGGCACCTCTGGACGGCCATGGGATGAGGCTCCATCCTGCCTGGACACACCTCAGCGGTCAGGGCTCACTGTGGGAACAGGGACACACCCAGGGCAGCTGTTCCTCAGCACATCCTCTCCCAGTCTGCGGCGATGTGCCCCTCAGGGACCTCCTCACCCACAACGATGGGTTTCATTTCCATAAATTCAGTCCACGGTTTTTGACAGTGATGCTTTTACACCTGTTTCAGAGTGCCCCAAATGCTTTTAGTGTGGTGTCAATGTGGGGAATGAAAACTCATTTCCAGCTGAGCCCTCGGGGCTGATCCATGGCCTCGGCTCCCACTGAAGGAAATTCAAGCACTGGAGGAAATAAAGATTCCTTCTTCATTACCTTTATTGAAATACATTTATGCTAAAGCTGCACTATGTGAACCTGCTTTGAACACTGCAAGGGAGAGACAAATCTGGGTATTAAGCACCCCCCTGCAAAGGATAATTGAAGTCAATGTAGTTGGTGTCTCCCTCTGACACTGGTGCAGGTGCAAAGGGATGCTGCTGAGATCCTGCTAAGAAGTTGGAGCATTTTGGCAGCAGGTGTGGCTCTCAGAAATTCCCTCTGCCCCAGAGACTTTCAGTCAAGGCATCAGGAGCTGGAGCATCAAGACAAGACCAGTGGAGATTTTTTCGTGACTAAAAAGAAATTAAAAATTTTTAAAAATTAAAGAATCACCCCCATGTTCAAAAGTCTCAATATGTTCTTGATACACTCTGCAGAAATCCACCCTCTCACTGCACAGTCACAGGGGAGTGAAATATCACTCAGCTCCTCTGTATCCTTTTATTTTTCATGTGTTTTCACTCCTTTTCCTCCACCTTCCTGTGATTTCCAGCCCTTGTTGAACACTGACAATGCTTCCCTATTATTCCAGCATCTCTAGTCTGCTGTCAGTCAGACTTCAAATCCAGTGCCTACAGCTGCCTGCTCCTGTGCTCCCTCTGTGCACACGAAGCTGAAGAGTAGCAACGTGGTTTTGAAAGACTCATCTTCATTTTGCTGCTTCTCTCCCCTCGAAAATCCCTCCCTCTCCCGAAATCTCTGCCGTGGATCTGTGCCTGCCAGCTCTCCCGGTGCAGGAGGGGGAGCAGATCATGTTCCTGACTTCGGGCTGCACCAAATGAGATGTTCTTATTCCTTCAGGGTGAGACAGGCAGAGCAGGGTACTCCAGGAAGGGGTGTGAGGAGAAAATGTTTCCAGCACTTCCTGGGAAGGAAAGAGAGAAGATGAGGAGGTCCAGGCCTGCCAAGGTAGAGTTGCCCTGCTGGGGCAAGTCCCCTCCTGGGGAACTTCCAGAATAAAAACCTCGTTATTGGCCTCCAGAAATGATATCAAATCAGATGAACCAGTGGGAAGGATTCCTCAGTCCACAAGGAGCTGTGAGAGTTACTCTTCAAGGGCTTTGGGATGGAAAGGTGCATTCCAGCTACTGCCAAAATTTTTCTTCTGGTTGATTCAGTGCTTCTCTATTAATTATAAATTAAGTGGTTAATTATAAAAGAAATTGTTTTAGTAATTGCAAGCCTGGGCTTTGCAAAGGGGTTGTGTGTTGCTTGTAAGCACTGTGATGAGTGTGAGGATAATGTTTTCCTTGATATAATAAGATTAGTTGCAATTAAGGAATTACAGTGTAATGGGTTCAACATGGTGCATGTTAAATAGATGGAAAACTTAGAACCATGGAATCTCTGACTGGTTTGGGCTGGAAGGGATTTTAAAGCTCATCTCATTCCACCTCTGCCATGGGCAAGGACACCTTCCACTGTCCCAGGCTGCTCCAAGCCCCGTCCAGCCTGGCCTTGGGCACTTCCAGGGATCCAGGGGCAGCCACAGCTTCTCTGGGCCCCCTGTGCCAGGGCCTCTCCACTCTCACAGGGAAGAATTTTTTCCTTATATCCAATCTGTACCTCCTCTCTTTCAGTTTAAAGCTGTTCCTCCTTGTCCTGTCACTCCAAGCCCTTTTAAACCTTCCCAGTGATGAATCTGAGCTGTGAATCCCCGCCCGTGGTCCGAAGGATGCTGGAACAAGGTCCTGCAATGATGGACAGGAGCCAGGGAATGGCTGGAGCTGTGCCAGGGCAGGGTCAGGCTGGAGATCAGGGAAAGGTTCCTCCCCCAGAGGGTGCTGGGCACTGCCCAGGCTCCCCAGGGAATGGGCACGGCCCCGAGGCTGCCAGAGCTCCAGGAGTGTTTGGACAGCGCTGCCAGGGCTGCCCAGGGTGGGGTTGTTGGGGTGTCTGTGCAGGGCTGGGAGCTGGGCTGGGTGATCCTGTGGGTCCCTCCCAGCTCAGGACATTCTGTGATTCTGTGAAAGCTTCAGGTAGCAAAAAGTTGGTGGACAGGTCTTATTGCTGTTGGGAGGCAGGCTGGCTTATCTGGGAAACTGTGAGCATTGAAATGGGGATGGATGTGGAGCCGTTCCCACTGGAGAAAGGCTCAGTGGAGACACGGCTGAGCTGGGAAGCAGCGACACAGGGAAGGCGTGAGGGGAATCAGCCCTTGCAGTGAAGATCCACAGCAGTGCCCCAGCCACAGGTGTTCAACAGCAGCCACAGCCGAAGGAGGATTCCCCTAAATTGGAGGAGACATTTAGGAATGCACCAGAGCAGAGATTCGATAATGAGATAAAGTCAGGCAGGCGAATAATTCCCAAAGTTCAGTCAGATAAACTTAGCCAGAGGAGGTTAAGGACGAGTAGGCCCAAAATAAGGCAGAGAGATTTAACACCAGAGGTCCAGCAGGATCTGAAGCTAAAAGCACAGGATAAACTCATCCAGGCTATAAATAAACTATATGGGCTCTTTTAACGAAGAACATCCTCGTTAAAATGATGAATGAAGGCTTCTCCACCACATGCAGTGAACAGTAATAGCTGGGTGTGTTAATTGTGGGTGCAGCCCAGTTCAAACAGGAGCACAGGGATGTCTGGGGTGGGGAGGGGAGACAAGGTGACCCTAATGTCCCTTTGGGACGTTAAACGTCCCCAGGGTAGGGCTGTGATGCACCAAGGTTAATTCTGATTTACCTCATGTCTGCATAGGCTCAGCTAGCAGAGACCCAGGCCTCCCTCACACAGCCACCTGATGTGGATAAAATCACACAGATTCTAATAAAATGAAATAAAACTAATTATAAGGAAAAAAAAATTAAAATCATTCATTCTGTGGCTGGCCCATGTCCAGTTCTGCAGTGAAGGCTGTGCAGTCCAAAGGCTGAATTCCTGCCACCAGCACTCAAAGGCAACATTTTGTGAAGATCCAGAGGGGTCAGGTATGTTTGTGGGACCCACTGGAAGTCATGGCAGGAATGAAAGCCTGTGGTGATGCTCTTTACAAGGGAGATGTGCAGGTGAGCAGGTCCCTGTGAGCACAGGCAGGGCTGGGTTTCATTCAAGCTCAGATGGGCATTAGGAAAGAAGGATGAAATCCCAGATTTTTACCATCAGTTTCTTTCCTCCGAGCCTTTGGGAGAGGGCATCCATGTCTAGTGCCCCTGGGACCACCAGAACCTGCCCAGCTCTTTCTCAGCTCCACCTCCTCTCCTCCAGAGTGGAAGCAAGTAGCCAGGTGTCAAAAAAAATATAAAAACGTGAAATAAATCCTTTCTTATTGTGCGTTATTTCGGTGCCGTTTAGCTCTGCAGTGACAGGGGACCTGCTGGGCTCTGTTTGTGTTCAGCCTGGGCACAGCTGCGGGTCAGAAGCTGCTGGGTTGTTTCACGCAGCCTGTCCCACCCTGGCTGCACCAGGACCGGGCTCTGCTCTCTGCCTGTCCCAGCTGCAGACACAGCACTCCCGCAGGCACAGCCTGGTGTGGCTGTCAGTCTGCACAAGGCTCTGTGTGCAGCACAGGGGCAGCTTCACGCAGTCCTTACTCCACGTTAGGAATGCTTCCGTGGGATGTTTAACCCAGTTTGCTCTCGGGATGAATCTCAGGAGTTGGGATCACCGACAAAGTGGCCCCGTTTCACTCTCCTGTAACAGCCAGTGCCAATCCCTCATGTCCCATCAGTGCCAGTTACATCCTCCTCGGGGTCACACAGACACAGATATTTCCTCCCAGTGGCTCTTTTTTATTTCTCACCTTTTCCTGTGAGCTGTCGTTTAATTTTATGAGTTTTGGGAGTGATCAGATGGCTGAAATTTGGAGTCTGTGATTACACCCCCCGCGGCATCTTTGCAAAAACATCTCACAACAGCCTCAGGTGTGCAGCCCAATGCTGCAGAAGGACTTTTCCTTGAGGTTCCTAATTAAACTCCTCCTCAAGCTATGAACGAGCCGTGGGGGTGATGAGGAGCAGGGAGGCCGTGGGTGCCTGTCACACCTCTGGCAGCTCCTCCTTTGCCCAGTGCCACGCGTGAGGCTGGGGCTTGAGAAGGCAGATCCGCTTCTGCTCCCCTGGCTGCTCTGAGCCTCTGCCCAGCTCTCCCCAAGCACCATTAGGCAGCCAGAGCAGCCTGTTCGTGCCGTGCAGTGCCTGCTGTCTGCCGTGTGGGTTACACCTTGACCGAACCTGCTGTATCCCCTCCGCTGAGCGGAACACAAACCGAGCTTTGCTGGAGCGAGCTTCACAAGCCTGTCCTCAGCGCGGCTCTGCTGAGTGATCACTCACACCCGCGGGGATGGAGGCTGCAGCTGGGCGACCCGAGCTCTGCAGCTGCTCTTGGATGGCCCCGTCCTGGTGATGCCGTAAGAACCTGGAGATGAAACAACAGATATATATTAGATAATGGTAGTATAGGAGGTAAGATAAAAGCTGGTGTTTATTGAAGGCCTTCAGGGGCACTTATGGGAAAGTGTCCACAAAAGCCCACCCCTCATGGGGGTGCAGCCAGTTTTGTAAGTTTAGCAAATTAGCATAATTGACAAAAAGCACCAATTAGGAACACAAGTGGTGATGCAATTCCCCCCCCACCCCCCAGTCTAAGCCTCTTCTAAATCCTCCTCCCTCAGATAGAACTGATCTTTGTTGGTGAAAATATGTCTCAAAGAGCTGTTTTTCAGCCTTGGTTCCCAGGGAGAACCAAGATAGGATAGGGATTTTGGAATATGTTTTGTCTTTCTGGAATATTTTCTTTCTGAAAAATGTTGTCTTTCTGGAATATTTTCTTTCTGAAAAATGTTGTCTTTCTGGAATATTTTCTTTCTGAAAAATGTTGTCTTTCTGGAATATTTTGTCTTTCTGGAATATTTTTTTGTCTTTCTGGGAAAACTAGCTGTGAATGCAATAATAGGCTACAGAGCTCCGAATATATGTGTGAAGAATACACAGAATATATAAAAGGAAAAAAAGGCAAAAATGAATAGGCGTGGAGGGCTGGGGCCTGCCCCTGCCACCCCAGCTCATTGCTGAGGGGCCCTGAGGTGTCTGGAGCAGAGTCCCAGATGTGTGGGATGCGATCCCACAGCTGGGCACCCCCGGGGGCTGCAGGGGAGGTCCCGGCATCCCCCTCATGCAGCTGCACCAGAGAGCAGCCAAAACACCCCGGAGCCCGCTGAGCTGAGCTGCTCCCCGTGCCTGCAAGGGGCTGATGGGGCCGGGGTCAGCACAGGCTCTGCGGGTGGGTCCCTCTGCCTTCACGGAAGGTGTGTGCCCTGCCCAGCAGGCAGGCAGGGCTGTGTTCACCCTGGAAACGTGGCCTGGCACACCTGCACACAGGGGAGGAGAAGGGCTTTCCATCGTTCTCTGACACCTCCCTGGGCACAGCCAGGTGGGGTTGGGCTCTGCTCCCAGGGAACAAGGGACAGGACAAGAGGAGATGCCCTCAAGTCGTGCCAGCAGAGGTTTAGATTGGATGCTATGGAAAATTCCTCCACAGAAAGGGTGGTCAGGGCAGTGGTGGAGTCACCGTCCTTAAAGGTGCTCAAAAATGCGCGGATGTGGCACTTGGGGACATGGTTAGTGGTGGGCTTGGCAGTGCTCAGTTAATGGTTAGACTCGATCTTAGAAGTCTTTTCCAACCTGAATGACTCTAGAATTTGAGGATTCTGTGATCTTTTCAAATCTCTTGGCACTTTGCTCTCAAGGACGTTCTTCTTCCAGGAATTACATGTAATGTTGAAAAAGCCGAGAGTATGAGACACGCTCTGACATCAAACTCAAAGTGCAAAATGCTTCTGACTCTGCAAGCTGTTCAAGGGGGGAAATCTCCCTCCTGCCATGCCCCAGGGCATGAACAAGCACTTGGGCCAAGCCTGTGCCAATCCTGAGATCCCAAAGCTCAGTGGAGGGGCTGTAGGGTCACTGCTGTTGGCACAGCTCGAGCTGCTGGATGCTCAGGAGGAAAAGCAGACAGGTGAAGAGGTGGAGGAAGGAGGTGTGTGCTTTTAAAAGCTGAGAGGATTGAGACTGTTCAGCCTGGAGAAGAGAAGGCTCTGGGGTCACCTCGCTGTGGCCCTCCAGTACCTGAAGGGGACCTAGAAGAAATCTGGAGAGGAACTGTTTACATGGGCCTGGAGTGACAGGACAGGGAGGGATGGCTGCAAACTGCCAGAGGGCAGGGTTAGATGGGATACTGGGGAGAAATTCTGCCCTGAGCTAGGGCTGCCCCTGGATCCCTGGAAGTGTCCAAGGCCAGGTTGGACAAGGCCTGGAGCAGCCTGGGACAGTGGAAGGTGTCCCTGGCCATGGCAGGGGTTGGAATGAGACGAGCTTTAAGGTCCCTTCCAACCACAAGCACTCCTTGATTCCATGGTTTCAGGGTGTGCTTCCATGCTAGAAATCCTCGAGCTGTGGCCAGCTGAGCTGGGTCATTGGGAGGTTCATTTCAGCCCAGTGTTAGTGCATGAACCGCCTGGGATCAGAGCTGTGGCTGTGCAGCAGGACCCTGGAGCTTCCTGCCTTCCCCCCAGCAAGGGTCTTCACCCCCAACTCTGTAAGCTCAGAAAGCGCAGAATCCCAGAATGGTTTGGGTTGAAAGGGATCTTAAAGCTCATCCCATTCCACTGCCATGGGCAAGGACACCTTTCACTGTCCCAGGTTACTCCATGCCCCATCCAACCTGGCCTTGGACACTTCCACCACTGAACTCATCCTCTGGACACTGCTGAGTTCAGGTGAGCCCAGAAAAAGGCACAGCCTCTCCCTGCTGCTGTGGATCCTTTGGGTGAAATGTGGGAACTGGTTCTCTGGGATGTGCTGTTTGCACCCTGGAACTCACAGTGCTCTGGAGAACACAAAGTTCTCTGGATTCTAACCACTGACACTCCTTATCCCTGTTCAGCCCTGTGGGACTGGGTTTCTTTGTGCTGGACGTGGGCTGGGTACAGATTTATGGGTGCTCCATATTCCTGGCCCACCCAAAGGCCCCTGGCTCTGCTGCTTGTTGCAGGGTAGGACAGTCAGTTCCTGCGTAATTTGTGCCTGCTGCTAGGGCACTGATTTCATATTCATGTGCTCATCTGCCTGGCCACATATATTAAGGACTTTAAATGTGATACATGCTATTAATCCTGGTACTGAATTATAAATTTGCCCTGACAGGTTAAAGTGCTGCTCTCACTGGTCTGTCCATGGAGCTGCTCTGTCACTCCCGCTGTGTCCTGGAGTCTGCTGGAATAACCAAGGGAAAAGGTTAATTGGGAGCTGCTCTGAGCATCACTCTGGTTAAAGACCTCGGTGTTGGGGTATTTACTCAGCTGAAGCTCTCAAAACCTCTGCCCCAAAAACCTTGTATTAGAACCTGCTCTTTTCTGAGATGAGCTGTGCTTACAGCTCAGGGCATGCTGCAAAAACACCACCTCAGGGGGCTTCCAGAGCCTCTGCCACCACGGAGAGCTGGAGTAATGGTGCTTCAAAACACAGGAAAAATGGAGGTTTCTGGATCTCTGCAGTGACTGTTGTCTGCCCTGAGTTCTGGGCAAAGATCCGTGGTGGTGCTGACCCGGCTGGGATCACAGAACCACAGAATGGTTTGGGCTGCAAGGGGCTTTGAAGATCAGCTAATTCCAACCCCCCATCCCGTTACCCCCATTCCATGCTGGGCTTTGCCTGTCAGCAGCTGGCACTGCCCAGAGGGCTGCAGAGAGCCTGACAGCCCCAAAACCAGTGTGTGCCCCTCTTGCCCAGCCCAGGCAGGAAGGAGCCAGTGACACATCCATTCTCCAGAGCCACGTGAATGCTCTCAGGCTGTTATTATTAACTCCTGCCTGGGTTATTATTCTGCTCCCTCTGCGATCTTTCCCATTCCGCTGTTGTCAGCAGCGTGTTTGTCAGCCTGCTGCATTAATACCTGTGCTTTTGCCTCCTTGCCCCTTATTAGCTCGGGGAGAGAAGGGAGATTTGGTGGTTTCATGTCACATTAGAGACTCAGGAAGCTTCTCCACGTCTCAGCAGCCCGGGGGAGATGAGAGTTTGCTGCCTGACCCAGGTCTATGGGATGTACGTGGCTGCACAGAGGCGACCTGCCAAGCCCTTTGCTGTCTGTACTGATGCCATGGGCTGTTTTCTCTGTTGCTGAACAGATATAAACAGCAGAAAAAGACAAGCCCAGGGAGATGAGACGTGGGGAACTGGAGAGGTTTGCTCCGCAGCAAGCAGCAGCACAAAGTATTTAAAGGCTCACACTGTCAGTAATCAATGCTCCTATTAGATGCTCCTCTTTTTCTGTGGACCTCAGGCTACTTAATTGTTGATATCTAGGCACTGAATCAGTTCACAATTCATTTGTTCCATTATCTGCTGCTGGAGAGCTGATGTGGACACTAAAAATCCCCAGTCAATTCCCACTGCTCCTCTGCTTCCCTGTGTGGAAGTGAAGTGAAGGAAACTCCAGACTTTTCCACTCTGTGAAGGTATTTCAGGAAACCTGCAGCAAAAATGCTCCGTTGCCACGTTTTTATGCTCAGCCCTGCAGGTTTGATACCTCCAGACTGGAACAGCAGTGCTGCTCCTGCTGCAGCACCCACAGTTCAGGTGCTCTTGGTGGGGGTTGCCTTAATTGCTTCTTAATTGTTAAAAATCGTTACTGCTCTGAAACAGGAGCAGTTTCTACTCCGGGATCCGAGGAAGCCCTTCAGCCTTTTCCCAGCCTTCCCTCTAACCTGGGAGCTGCACCCCTTGCTTTACAGGCCACCAACCTGAGGCTGTATTGCTTTATACAAGTGAAAAACAGAGCAAAATTCCTCAGAGCTTCAGGGATTTGGGAGTCTGGCTGAACAAAAGCCACTCCTCAGCTGCCTGTGAGAAGCAGTAGTTACTATGTGTGGGCTGGCTGTATCCCACTGGCCCTCTGCCTGACAGCACCACGAGAGCTGGTTTGTGCAGTGCAGTTGTGTCTGATTCTGAGCCGATGGAGAAGCTCCCTCTCTTCCAGGGGCCATGGAAAGACAGGTTTGTACTCCAGCCCAGCCCTCGCTGTGCAGGGGGATGCAGTGACAGCCATAAAGTGCCCAGATAGAGTTGTTCCATGATTAACAACCCCGGGAGCAGCTTAATGGATAAAGCCATTCCTTTTACCTGGAATCTGCTCTGGGACTTGCTGCTGGAGAGCTTGGATGAGCTGAGCCGGGGGTAATTGCTAATTAGCCTGGGTTATTGTTAATTAGTGAGCCAGGGGCTGGAGGTGGCTGCTGAAGGCTCTGTGCCTCCCCCAGCTTCTCCCTGGGGTTTCATCCTGCCTGGGAGCCTGGGAAAGGTGGTGTCACTCATCCTTCCTCATCCTGAAGGGCTCAGACCCGTCAGAACGTGGGAGCTTCTCTGGTGGGATTTGCTCTGGTGGTGAAAGATAAAGTGTTCTTTGATAGCCTGGTGCAGGTAAATACCATCCCTCCTCTGAAATGCCTCTGAGCCCACCTCTTAATATTCATCTTTTGCTCCCCTCAAAGAAACAACAACAGAGCCCATCAAGGAGAGATCTGCAGTGCATCCTGGCCTGTTGTTGAGCTGTTCTCAGGTTGGTTCACGCTGCCTCTGCAAAGGGGACAATCAGAACAACCCAGGAACACCCTGAAGCTCTTCCTGAGGGTCTGCTCGGGGAATAGGGACCCACGGAACCTCTCTTATTCTGTGGTTCATACCTCAAACCCCTTTGCAGAGGTAGGAGCATCACCCAATTCCAGCTTGAGACAGGAGGGCTGAGAGTGCCAGTGCTGCCAAAGCAGCTGCAGGTCCCAGCATATTGACATCAAGAGAAAGTTGCAAATGCATCTCCCCAGATTAAAATGCTCCCCCTCTGCCAGTGAAGGGCCACATCCCACTGCTGACCCTTCCTGCAAGCACCAAAAATCCACATCGGTGCTTGTGGGCTCTACAAAGGGCACAGAGCCTCACTGCCGGGGCAACACACAAGCCCAGCGTGGGATGGAGCATCTTCTGTGGGACTTCTCCTGTCTCACAGAGCATGGTCCCTGTCTGTGCAGGTCTCTGGTTCCCCAGCTGTGCTCTGGTGGCCCAGGAGGCTCCTGGAAGTGACCTGCAGCTGGTGCACAAGCTCACCACATCTGCATGGTGCTCTTTGTGACATCCAGACGGCACAAGGATGTGGTGGCCCAGGCAAATGCTGCTGGCTGACAGCACCCTGAGGTCCAAATAATTCGGGAGGTGTGAGTTTTGAAGGGTTAGAGGCAGCCTCTGCTGTGTGGGATTTTTCTCACCTCAGTTTAGAAAGGGACACCTGTGGTAGGACGAGAGGAACGAGCTGGGTGGGCATCCCAGCGAGTACAGACAGAGCTCAGGCAGCTCCCCGGGGTGAAATCCCACTGGGTCCCGGCTGGAGCATGGAACAGGGAGCTGAGCCAAAGGGAGGGGTGGCAGAGGGAGCTGCCCCATTTTACTGGGGCATCTGGGCTGGGAGAGACTGGAGGTCTTGGCCAAGGACACGAGCACCTGGCCATGCCAGCTCGTGGCTGAGCCACCCTCCCACCTCTCAGACCTGCCCAGGCCACAGAGCAGATGTCCCTGTTCCTCGTGCCCCTGGGCAGCCCTGTCCCCCCCGGCCCTGCTGTGGGAAGGGCCAGTTGTCCCCCTGTGGCAGACAGCGTTCCTGGAGCTCTCCCTGGTTTCCAAGCACCAGCTTCCTCTCCCTGGCTCTGTAACCACTTCTTTGGCTCTTGTTATTGGGTTATTTATAGTAGCTCTGCCAAGTGTTTTGGAATCAGGAGAAGGGCACGGAGCTAAATACAATAGCATCACCTCGTGAGAGCTGACATTTAAAACCAGGGATCTCATTACCGAAACCAAGGGAGACGGCAAATGTCAGGAAAAGCCGGTGGCTGCTGGCTCCGTGCTGCGACTCCAGGCTGCTGGCTGGGGCTGCAGCGGGCACAGGTGGCCTTGGCAGCCCCTGGGGACAGCAAAAAGCCCCGGGGGACACCTCCAGCACTCCTTCAGAGGATGCAGCCTGTGCTGCTTTATCCAGGGCTGGCTGAAAACGGCAGCGCTGTGAGGCTGGGTGTGTTCTCGACACGGGGAAATGTTCCATGCTGAGTTTGGGGTGTGTGTTCCTATGGCTGTGAGGCTCTGTGTGCCCTCCATTGCCCAGAATCGATGGTTCCCACCTTCATTCCCACCCTCAGACCCTTCCACTGACGCCAGGAGGGTCAAACACTTTCCTAGACCTGACCACAAGTTTTCCAGCCAGACCTGGTGCAAAGAGCAGTTTCCCAGCCTGCTTTCTCCTCGCAGAGGAATTCCAGTGCAGAGCATGTCCGGGCTGTGTGAAACAGTGCAGCTACCCAGAAGCCAAGTTAATATTCATGCACCGTGCAGAATTCCAAGTACATCCAGGATTTCAAATACATCCGCATCTCATCAGCCACATCAAACTGTCTTGACAGCTAATGAGGGAGGCACAGCCTCGAAACCAGCAAGTTGTAACTGAATAAATATGATAAACAACCTGTTTCCAGATGGCTTTTTATGTAAAACTATTTATGCAGCGTTGATAGATGGCGAATTTTATGCCAATAAATCCTCGTATTTTAAAACATTTGCCTTCTTAATTGCCCAGTTTACATGTGAAATATGTTTATGTGCCTTGCTAAGTCGAAAAGTGGCCTGGGAACAGCTCTGGACTGAGTAAGCACTGCTCCTGTGCTGGCCCCTCTGCCTGGGCTCCTGGGAATGGTGTCAGGAATGTCACCTGGGGAGTCTGGTACTGAACAGGAGCCAGACTCTGATCGCAGGAGAACACGTGTGGTTATTCAGCTCCTGTCTCTGGCTCGAAGGTGTTTGGGGGGAATTTGGGCCCTTGAGCGCTGCCAGGGAGATGCAGCCGGGGATGGATCCGGTGCTGGGAGTGGGGCAGAGGGTTGGAGGTGGGTGATGGTGCTGCTGCAGCTCTGCTTTGCGTCCCTAAAATCATACCAGGGAATCCCCAAATGGTTTGGGTTGAAGGGACCTTGAATATCATCCAGTGCCACCCCTGCCACGGGCAGGGACACCTTCCACTGTCCCAGGGTGCTCCAAGCCCCGTCCAGCCTGGCCTTGGGCACTGCCAGGGATCCAGGGGCAGCCACAGCTTCTCTGGGCACCCTGTGCCAGGGCCTCCCCACCCTCTCAGGGGAGAATTTCTTCCTAATATATAACTAAGCCTATTTCAAAGTGGGCCAGCTGTTTTGGGCAGGGGTTGTCATCTGACCTCTTTGTGCTGTCCCCTAGAGAGAACTCCCCCTGCTTCTCCATGCTTTTCCAAGCTTTCTCCAGAGCCAAACCCTTCTTCCATCCCTGTCACCCTCTGGAAGCACAAACTGAACAGAGATAATGCAGCAGGAGGCACTGAACATCCCCCAGCTCTGCTGCTGAGCCTTGATCCCGAACCACCAACACCTCTGGAGACTACAGGGCACCTTCCATGGGGTGCTGGCTGCATCCCGAGGAGCTGAGCAGGGGCAGGAGCAGGAGAGACAGAGCCCTGTTGGCCTCTAATGCAATTAGTTCGTGGTGTATCTGCATTCTTATTACTGGCTATTTGCTCTAATGGGTTCAATCATGTACAACATTAACATAAATTGACACCAAGCAGAGTTATTCCTTTGGAAATGTTTGCTCATTTAGGATTGTTGGTCTCAGCTCTACAGTATATGGGGTGTTTTATTTAGCCTCTAACTCATTTATTGGGTATTTATAGAAGAGGGCTTTCCTGAGCAGTAAAACCACGGGGCTTTGCACACAGCAGCTCTGTCCTTCTGACAGCTTTATTTGGGTTTATTTCTCTGCGGGAGAGCTTTGCCCCGCTCTGTTTTCACCTCAGCATTGCCACTGAAGTCACTAACTAAAGTCTGCCCTGTCATTGGTGATGTCCAGGCACCAGGGCCTGGCTGGTCCTTGCCAGGGCAGGACTGGGCAGGAGGTCAGGGCACCAGCCAGGGCTCCCCACACTCAGCACCAGACTGGCTGAGCTGTGTGGGAACCTCTGGCACTGCACAGCTGGACCTGCAGGGCAGAGCTGCTGGATCCCCTCTGGGAGCAGGGAACAAACCCTGCAGCTCCCTGTGCTGCTGTTCCCTCTTCTCCAGCGCGGAGCAGGATTCTCCACCGCCCCCATGAGCACCAAAAATCCGAGAGGGCTCCAACAGCATCAGCCCTGCCTGGCTTCACAGAGAGCCCCTGGGCACGGCAGGAAGGAGTGAGCAGGGAAGCACAGAGCCACAGAAAATCCTCAGCTGGAAGGGATCCACAGGGACCATCCAGCCCAGCTCCCAGCCCTGCACAGACACCCCAACAACCCCACCCTGGGCATCCCTGGCAGCGCTGTCCAAACGCTCCTGGAGCTCTGGCAGCCTCGGGGCCGTGCCCATTCCCTGGGGAGCCTGGGCAGTGCCCAGCACCCTCTGGGGGAGGAACCTTTCCCTGATCTCCAGCCTGACCCTGCCCTGGCACAGCTCCAGCCATTTAGAGACTTCGTGCCATCCTCTCAGCATTCTGGGAGAGCTCCAAGGAGTTTTTTAGCTTCAAGAACAAAGTGTGCACGCAGCCAGGCTCCCGGTGATCCAGGTGCCCTTATCCTGGTGAGAGAGCTGAGCGGGAAATCTCCTCTGCAAGGTGTGGGACACTGAACTCACTTCAAATGCTTCCCTAAAGCCTTCGCTCTCAAAACAGCCTTTCCCCAGCAGAGGGGCTGGGGCTGGCTGCAGTGGGGGCCACGTTCTGACAGAGTGCCCTGTCAGTGCCATTAGAACCTCTCCTAATTAGAGAGACGTTATTAAATATTCATTAGAATTTTTCACAGAGCTACAGGTGCAAAAAAAAACCACCATAAAGGAAGATTGGGTTTGATGAGGTTCAAAACCAGAGGAAAATAATTTGGGGAATAAATAATAAAAGAATTTAGGCATTGTCAAAATGTCTCGTTTTGATTTTGAGGCGTGTTTTTGTCGCCGAGTCGAGAAAGGCTTTGGTTTCCAAACATGTTTAATCTTGGACTAACCAATAGACAAAGAAAGAAGAAATGTCAGATGTCATCTTCCTCTGGAGTTTATGAATGTGGGACATATGACAGCCCAGGACTCTACTTGGCTGTGCCAAAAAAAAAAAAAAAAGCGTGGTTTGCAAAAATAGCATGCTTGGCAAAAAAAGAAGAAAAAAAAAAGATGAATAAAAAGAAGACAAAAGTCTTGACTTTTCATCCTAATTTGACCAGGATGCTGGTTTTGCTCTTTTAAAATATGAAGACTTTTTTACCAGAAGAGAAAACCCTTCCCAGTTTCTGCTCCAGTTATCACCATGATGGGCATTTTTAGATAACATTTTGATGGGAGAAGGGGGTGGAGAGAAGTCCAGGACTTCCTGTGTTAACTTGCACGTTCTGTGCAGCTCTTGAGTGACACTCTGCATTAAAAACCTTGAAGATCAGGATTTTTGGGACAGCCGGGTTTGCCTGGGCCTAAACAGCACATGAAGCTCAGAGGAGGAAGCCCACGGAGAAGGGGACAAGAGGCTCACACAGAGCTCCAGTGGAGACTGGGCCAAACTGGGACTGACACAGCACAGGAAACGCAGCCTCACTTCATCCCACCTCCCCGAGAAAGGGAACTGCTCCTTCAGCACCGAAGCACCTCATCCCCCACTCCACCCCCGTTCCACAGGGTCCCAGGAGGCCAAGCCAAAGCAGTGTGGAAAGGACAGCCCAGCCACCACCACAGGCTCGGCTACACGTCCTCCCATCTCCTTTTCCATCCCACATTTCAGTGACATTTGAGAGTCCTCTCAGATTTTAAAACACATGGATTTTGACATTTTATTACTCGCCTGTCTCGGTTTTATGGTTATTAGGATGGGTGAAAAATTAAGGTTCCTGAAGGCTCTGGAGAAAACCTCTATTTATCCAAAGGGCATGAAAAAAATGGCTGCATCCCTGTAGGTGAGAGAAGGAAATTTAGGATCATTCCAGGCTCTCTGATGCTTTGCAGAATGAGCATTCCAGTGCCAGCAGCTCAGCCCCAAGTCCTTTCTGCCAACTCCCACTCTCATTTCATCCCCTGTCCCCAGAGTCCAGGACACCCATCTGGGCTGAGGGCACACGGAGATATCCAAATTCCTGTGACAGACACTGAGGGGCTGGAACGTGCCCGGGGAAGGGAACGGAGCTGGGGAAGGGGCCGGAGAACTCCTGAGGGAGCTGGGAAAGGGGCTCAGCCTGGAGAAAAGGAGGCTCAGGGGGGACCTTGTGGCTCTGCACAACTCCCTGACAGGAGGGGGCAGCGGGGGGGGTCGGGCTCTGCTCCCTCAAGGGACAGGATGGGAGGGAACGGCCTCAGGTTGCACCAGAGAAGGTTTAGATTGGATAGGAGGGGAAAATTATTTCAGGGCAAGGGTGGCCAGGCAACGTGGTGGAGCCTCCATCCCTGCAGGGATTTCAAAGCAGCGTGGATGTGGCACTTGGGGCCATGGGTTAGCAGGGCTCCCAGTGAGGAGGAGCCGGTGGGAAAGGAGCAGATTCCCCTGGGATTTGTGTGCCAGGCCACATGGGCAGCCACCTGTCTCACCGCCACCTCTCCGTGCAGGTGTGGCTCCAACACACCTGCAGGTCTGGGGTGAGCGTCCTTCTTCTCTCAAGAAAGTCCCTGCTCTCTGGGAAGCATCTGGAAGAACAGATCCCTGGGAATGCCGGTGTTTCAGGCCCGCTCTGGTGCCTGTGGGAGCCCAGGTGGTCGCCTTTCAGGGTGGGCTCTCAGCCAAGACAGGGCTTCCTACAGGGCACTCTGGAATTGCTGTAGCAGGAGGAATGGGGAGGAAAAACAAGAGATTTTGGTTGGAATTTTCCTGGTGAAGAAAAGGCTTTTATATGATATGTCCTACAAGGGCCCAAAAGGAACCCGTGCCAGGGCCTCCCCACCCTCACAGGGAAGAATTCCCAGCCACTGGATGAGAAAAGGCTCCTGATGAGAGGAAAACCCCAAATGTGCTTCTCCAAGGCACCTTGTATCTGCCTGAATCTGGGTTTCTGTGGAAATGATTGGAAATACCCCGCAGCCTGGAGCAGATCCTCTCCTGACTGCGGGCGACGTTTCCACTGGAAAACCACTCCTGCGGGATGCAGCCTGGGTTCCAGGACAGCCCGTGGCACTGTGTGACAGCACGTGCAACAAAGAGTCCTTAGGACAAGTCCTGCGCCTCCAGGCCTTGAGATGCCCGTGGAATCCAGAATCATTTAGGGTGGGAAAGCCCTCCAAGACCACCAGTTCCAACCCTTAACCCGGCACTGCCAAGCCCACCACCCAGCCCTGCCTCCAAGTGCCACATCCAGGTGTTCTGTGGACCCTTCCCAGGACAGAGATTCCACCACTGGGGAGCCCGTTCCAATGCCTGACCACCATTCCAATAAAGAATTTTTCCCTAATATCCAACCTGTTGCTGTGCTCTGCCCACCCTCACCCGGCCTCTGCCACCACCCCATCCTGAGCCAGGCACCTCTCAGGGGCCACAGGGCTTCCCAAGAGCCTCCCCCGATGGCTTTCGAGCTTTCTCTGTGTATTTCTTATGAAATAGGGTAATAAATAAATAATACATTTCTTTGGAAAGAGCACCAAGACCAAAAGCAAACGAAGGGGGAAAGCCAAAGCAAAGAAGCCCTCCATTGTTTTAAAAAAAAAATGCCTGAAGAGACAAAACATTTCATTTTGGCTTGGACATTTTTCTATTGTGCCTTTCCTGCGAAAGTAAGAAAAGCAACAAGCAAACAAACAACAGCAAGAGCAAAGTGAGCAAACAAACAACAGCAAGAGCAAAGTGAGCTTCCCCAGCCTGTTTCTATATTACAAACGTTCATTTTCTTCTTTAGTCTTTTCACTTTAAAACACAAAGGAAAATGATGAAAACCCCTTTTGCAGGTGTTATTTGCCTTGCTCAGCCTCAGGTGTGTGGCCAGAGCTCAGGGTCCCCGTGGCCAGGAGGGCAAGAGGAGGTTTGGAGGGGGATGGAGAGGCCCAGGGCAGCTCCTTCGTGGAGCTGCTCCCTCCTCCCCTCGCTCCTGGGATTTTCCAGCTGGGGCAACACAAGGCAGAGCCCCTAAATTCAGCTTTACTGCTACATGTGTTTGCTTGTGGCCCGAATTTTAACTCCCAAAAGCTTCCTGAAAAGGAATCACCTGGAGCAAACCCCGGCACTGGAGCCTCCCTCCCCTTCCCAGCTCAGGTGTGGAGTCTCCTGCCTGTCTGGAGGACACCCAACACGATTCCTGCTGCTCCTGCCAGCCCTTTCCCAAGCTCACACGCTCCGTGTACAGCTCCCTTCCCTTTCAGTCCTGTCAGAATCCCATTAGCTACAACATTTTTACACTCCCCAGGCCACGCTGGGGCTCTGCTCGACATTCCTTCCCCAGCTCCCTGGCACCGTGTCCAATTAGCGGGAGCAGCTCGGAGCTTCCCTGCACTTCATCGTTTCCCGGTGCACGGCGGCGCCTGGGAAGTGCCCTCTATTTCCCCCGAGGATTTTTAATTATTGCTGCTGGAATTAATTCTCCTTCCCCTCCTCGAAGGCTCCCTCATCCCTCATCCACATTTTTCCTCTGAGGTACCACCAGCACTGCTCTCCCCAATTAAATGCAGCTCCTGTAATCACTTGTGGGGGATGAAACACAAAAACTGTTCCCCCCCTCCCCATTTTTTTGTTTGCCTGCTCTGAAGAACCACTTGTGGATTCTGGCTTGTGTTGCCAGCTTCTGTAATTATGGGAACTGTCACCAGCGAGCAGAGAAATGGACCTGGAAAATTAGGAACACCTGGAATTTGGCTTCTAATATTTCAGTCAGAGCCTGGACCCCGGTTACCCGAGGCACGCAAAAAGGGCTGTGTGAGTAGGCACAGGTACAGAAGGTGTCCTGCCGGGCATGGCTGAGGTGCAGACCTAGAGCTAAACCCCTAAATGTAAAGTCTCAGTTTCCCTGTCCCAGGCAGAGATTAATAACAAGGGAAGATGGACTCAGTGGATCCAGGGGAGGCTCAGGCTGGGTGTTAGGAAAACTTTCTGATTGCTGAGTTTCCCATTTGCTCAATTCCTGATATTCTTCCAGCAAAACAGGGCGTCTCACCCCC